>CAJINV010000016.1:1563101-1898017 GCA_905178155.1 Amoebophrya sp. A120 | reverse complement strand
TTTTTTAGCGCACCTTTATGATGGCCTTACTGTTGAAAGGATGGAGGGAGTTAAGTCAGTTTTTAGAACCCAGTCTGTTTATGCTAGCAAAGGGCTAGTGCGCTGTGGACCCCCAGGATCAGGTAGACGAGGTCCCAGACCGAAGTGGTAGGCGCTTAGGGTGAACTATGTATGTAGCGCTTAGGGCCCTTCCGTACGGCCAATTTGTATGCCCGCAACGGGGTTCGCCTAAGTCGGTCATTTGTATGCAAGGCGTTGGGTTACCCGGTCGGCAGAGCCGATCCACAACGAAGGAACATTCGCAAGAGGAAGGGCGGAATTTGTATTCGTGTTCTGGGATGTGTAATGCTGTAAACAGGATGAGCAGGCTTCTTTGTGATGCGGCTGTCCTTGCTAAACAGCACTACAATACAGATGGAAACTTGTCATGCATAACTTCCAAAACTTGGAGACTTGTGTTGCAGATTTACCAACTTGGCGATGGGGTGGGGACGTTTTTACTCAGGATAGATCGGGTACATGCTCACAATCGCTTTGAACTACGCGTCGAGTGAGCAAATGTCGCTGCTTATCAAGTGTAAAAATGTCTGGGTCTGGAAGATTCTGAGACTTGTCATGCATGTTTTGCATTGGCCAGGATGTCTGTGATGCATGCCCTAGCATCACAGATTTTTTGAGGGCTTCGCGATGCCTACTCCGCATGACAAATGTCCTCTCCGCGTAGCAAAAATTGCATTCTCTTTGCTGCTCATGCAATACAGATTTTTTTGGAATCCAAATTCAGCATCACAAGTTGCATTCTTCCAGACCCAGACACTTTTACATTTGATACTGCTGAAGCAGAAGGAGGTTCAACAGAACAGAATCTTGGCGTTCCTGAAGAACCAGTGCAAGCTGTCGACGGTTTTCCCGATCGAGAGTCGGGGGGTGTTACTGCAGTTTCAGATCCCGGTGGTGGTGAAAAGTGATCATGGGGGTGTTGGTGCTTCAACTGCTGTATCGTCCGATAGTGTCGACGTGAGTTTGATCTTCGACAAGTTGGAGAATGAAAGAATTATGCGCGGCACGGATCGTGCGGAGAGCTCCGTCGACAGCAACCTACCCATACGGGAATGGAGCATCGCAAAAACTACCTTGGATGAGGTGTTTCTACGGATTGTAACCGAAGACGCCGAGGAGAACCAGCTGCGGATAACGTGATTTAGGTTCATTTTTCCACGTCCACCAGGGGGAGTTGCAAACCAAACGAAACTCTGTACGAGGGATTCATCGGTTTTCTTCTGATTGGTCACAGACGGTGTATCAACGTGCACGACAAGAAGCAGGTCAACATCTTGCAGCTCGCAGAAACGAGCTGGGGACTTGCATTTGCTTGCGCGTTGGTCTGAAGCGTAACTTTTCGTGTCGTTGCAGGTGTTTAATAGGTTTATTTCCACGTTGTGAAAGACCAAGACGTGTCTTGGCCGACCTTTAGAAGTGGGTTGCCCTCAAGTTTTGTTACGATAAATAAGAGCAACTGAAACTGCATTCTGACAACATCGAAAGCCACACTAGGCGGGATCAAAGAAAGCGGCCACGGTCGCAAGTATTGATAAGCCCGGAGGTTGTATTAGAGTTAATGTAAGCTGCAAGCAGAAGCACAAGCAATTGCAATGCACCACTGCCACCACCGCCATTATCAGTACGGTGCATCTTCGGACAGATCTCCGCTAGAAAAGAAAACGAAGATAGAAGGGGAAGTTTTCGATCTGCAATAGTAGCTTGTTATCAGGAGCTTTGTCGCACGACGTTTTGGTAGTTCTATTTAGATGGTGCAGAGAATGATCTTTGCCATCAGAGTAGAAGACAAGGATCTCCTACTTATTTGAACTTATTTGTACTTCAGTAGCGTTAATACCGCGCCGCCGCGGTGTGGATCAGAGCTAAGTGCCTTATCTTTATCATGGAGTGGGAACTACAGCACTCCTTTACGTTCTTGAGCATGTTGATCCAATGGTACAATTGACCACCATTTTGTCGCGCAGGGCTTTGATCTGACGGACAGTGTCAGATTTGATCATCGTAGAGGTCTAGGATCAACACGAAAGAACCTCTTTTCACTTCCTAGCTACATTAGAAGGCCTATACCTACACTTGCTGCTTTGGTTTGCATACGCAAGTTCAAGTACATACCAGGTCTTTTTTTGTTTGTGTGAAGATTCACACTCCACTACAACAGTTCCATCGGGCCGCGGTGGACAAAACTTATATCAGGCGTGCAGGAGCAGGACGAAAATGACAGCTGCACCATATCCGTCGAAAATGGACCACAAAGGTCCTTTAATATCAAATGTAAAAATGTCTGGGTCTGGAAGAATGCATGTTTGTCATGCTTGTCTGGCATGGCTCTGAAATCTGTCATGCACGTTACCCAAGAGCTCCATTTTTCTGTGATGCAGAAACGCAGTTTGTCATGCAGAATAGGCAACACCTAGAAGCTCAGAAACTTGTCATGCTGAGCCAGCACTTGTGGCCTCATCATGAGACGCCACCCAGCATCACAAGTTTCCAGACCCAGACATTTTTACATTTGATATTTAACATATTTCCGCCCCTGTCGGGACATCAGCAGGGTTACTACGTTATCAACTGTAAAAATGTCTGGGTCTGGAAGAATTCATGTTTGTCATGCTTTTCTGGCATGAGTCTTAAATCTGTGATGCACGTTACCCAAGAGCTCCGTTTTTCTGTGATGCAGAAGCGCAGTTTGTCATGCAGAATAGGCAACACCTAGGAGCTCAGAAACTTGTCATGCTGAGTCAGTATTCGTAGCCTCATCATGAGACGCCATCCAGCATCACAAGTTTCCAGACCCAGACATTTTTACTCTTGATATACGTTCATTCCCGGCCCACTGTTCTACTTGTGGTCCGTCGCAGCTTACCTACTCTACCGCGAGTGGACAACGGCTCTTCTACGTGCTCCTCCGGTGCTAGAAGGAGATGGAACAACGACGAGGACGACCTTGGATAGTTTCAATTCTAGTGGTCATGCCAGTCCGGGATCGTATTTTTTTGTCTCCGCCGCCTCGGCCGCCTCGCACGTGGGCACCACTACACGCACGGCGCGCGAGATGAATCGCGAGGGGGCCCGTTACCGCACACCCTCGAGTGAAAAGCTTCACGCCGAAAACGGTCGTTTCGATGACTGGGCGATCGCGGCTGCGTCGGCGATGCGCACACTGCCCGGATGCAACGCCAGTCACGAATATTTGAGGAACGAATTGCGCAAATACCACCCTTATCAACTGCAAATATGTAGTTATTTGAATGCTCCTCTGGAAGGCGGCTGGTAGTAATATCCTGTGATACAACACGTTTTAGATCATACAAAATGAAATCCCTGTCAAAATGTGCATGGACAGCAAGACTAATAGTCCGTTTCCACCGACACTATCTGGACTTTGTCATGCGGGGTACTAGGCATTGATAAACCTCCTCAAAACCTTTTTCGCTATTGCTATTGCACGTCAGCCGTGGGCTCATAACTCTGTAGAAAAGTCCTCGACGGGCTCTCAACATAACTCACTTCATCAGTGAGTTTATTGCCAGTAACTAGTTATCGACCTGAATAACTCATAACTGTGCGGGGACAAGCTAGCTATCGGGTTCACGCACCCGCAGCTGCAGTTCATGCAGGACTGATGTCAGTGCCTTACATGCTCCAAGATGATCAGAGAGGTCCAGAATGATGTAGATGGGTCTAGAGGATCAGCAGTAGGATCATGAGTAGGATCACAGGTGGACTAGAAAGATCCAGCACACGACGGGGAAATCTGCACGGCGCATGTGGCGTCACAGATGATCGCGAACTCAGGAAAGTAGTAGCGATGTTGTCGTGGCACGCGGGGCCACGCGCAACCATCTCAGGAAATGCCGACACAGGATATTCAGGCCTACTAACTCTCTTCGCAGAGAGAGGTCGATCAGGAAACTCTTGTGGGTCTGTCGTGGCGCGACCAGGCACAAACCACACTCACAACCATGACAATGGACATCAAGGGAACATAGTGCCAGAATGGCTTCAGGTATGAAGCCAGTAGTAGGAAGAATCATATACATTAGAAATCCGTAGTACCATGACCATGAGGGTACCTCGATAGCTTAGGAGTGTTCTCTCTGGTTGTAGGACGGCATGTAATCGCTCACGCGACAGTCCTCGACGTTGGCGCGTCCACATACGCTCTTGCGTTCTTAGTAAACATCCAGAACAAGGCGCATGACAAACACGACATGGAGATGAGTGTACTACAACTTCCACGCCCAGTCAACTACATCTTTGCAATCCATAACCCGCGTCACACGACTGACCAGCAGGTTTTGGGGTACGCCCCAGGACCAGAGACGCATGCTCCAGGAGCAGAACGACCACAGAGGGCTTTGCGCAGCGAAGAAGAAGAAGAAAGAGAAGAAGAAAAAGCCCTTATGTCTACGGCCAGTGACCGGATTGGCGGATCAAGTGACTCCGTGACCAAGGAGCCCACAGACGTGAGCGAGCTGACGAATGATTTTCAGCGGCTGAGCCTGCACCACGCCCGGAATCTCTATCGAAAGCTGCACAAAGAAATCAAGGATGACAGATTAACGAAGCGGGATTTTGCGGCGGGACCTCGGCTCCGCGTGTTAGAAGTTGTAAGCCGACATAAGTGCCGGCGTTTTTTGGAGAGCACGGAGCATCAACGCGCTGTGCGCGAGATCCGGGGTCCAGCGCCGGAGCGGAGCATCTGGCCTTGGGCAGCGGACATGGAGTTAATGCAGGCGGAGGAAGAACAAAAAGAAAAAAGTACAAAACAAAAAGGAAAACCTCTGCCCCTTCTTGCGGAGCCGTGGACGCGGCAGGCCCAGTACAGAAAGTGGGGAGAGACCGGGCCAAGGCCAATGCCGCAAGAGCAGGAGTTCAACGGTCCTGGGGACATGGTGCCAGTGGTTGGAACATCTCGGGGCCGAGATGAATACTACCGGGAAGAAAATCGTAGTGCGCGGGAGAGGAAGGAAAGCAACGCCCACGACCTTGCTCAAAAGGCGCAAGAGGTTGGTAAGAAGAAACTCGCGGAGTTCCGCACGGCGGGCAAATCAATACGGGACGAGCAGCTGGCCGCCTTAGACCAGGAGGCCGAGCACCTGCCCTGCTGGTGCTATCACGTCGAGCACATGCGCGTGAAACAGGACCAGGTCGACGACGTCCGCAAACTGTTCGCCTACGCGAGCGCCGGATTCTCGGCCCGGCCACTGGTGAGTCTGAGCGGGATTTGGGTTATCAGGAACGCCCGGCGAGACGAGTATTGGCGGCAATTCCTGCATTCCCGGAAGTTTGTGGATCCTCTCGCCGGTGCTTCTACCACTGTTTTACAGCACTACGATGTGTATGTACTGCAAATATCGATCTGGGTCTGGAAAGTTGGAATGCTTGTTTACGAATCGGAAGCCAATGCACACACAGCCAAGCATGTCAGATTTTTCTCTGTGTGGTTCTGTGTTGCGTAGTCCGCATGGGAAACTGCGTTTGTGCGTGACACGAGGGGCATGGGAAAGAACTGTGCGGAGACTACAGAACCACGAGGGGCATGCCAAGTACTTATGCATGAAAGGTCTTGGAAGTGGAGCCAACGTCTAGATCCAGACACTTATTTGCGTTTGACACTGTGGCTACGGACGTCGCGACCTTCCGGGGCGAGTCTCTTCCAGGGGAGAAAAATCCGACCGCTACTGTTGCGGACCTCGTGGCGTATGGTGTCCTTGGTCCCTCTGAAAACAGGCATGCTTTTGAGATCACGATGTTGCGGCCTCTCGTGGCGGTGCTGTCACCTTCGACCACACGCGGTGCGACGTCGCCGTGGCGCCAGCCGTCAACTGCACACCAGGTTTTGCGTTGGCACGTGCTGGGACCGCATGGGGCGAAATTTTGGTCGTTGCCTCTGTCTCGTCATTCGGGTCAGCACACTGCTCCTACATCCCCCGAGGAGTCCTCGCTGTCGCCGAGCAGTGGCGCCAGTGCATCGTCGTCTGCACCAGCGTCTTCAACCGTCGCGGGCGACGGGTCCGCGCCTGAGCAACATTCGGGAGATCCGAACCAAGAATTCCTAACCGCCGCAGCTCAGTTCGAGGCCCCGGATGACCACGGGTTTGTCAGTGTGGCCCCGTTCGACACTGCCGCGTGGGCCTTGGCAACGGCCTCCGCCACGGGGGCGAAGCGTGTAGCGATGTATGCATTGCAAACATGTCTGGGTCTAGAAACACAAACATGTAAACTTCTGATGCGCATTTGAGACCAGTAGAAAAAAATCTGTCATGCATGGAACGCAAAAGTTGCTCATTTCTTGTCACCAAAAGAGGGACAAACTTGCCATGGGGATAATTAGGCATCGCTTAACCTCCTCAAAATCTGTGTTGCTAGGACTTACATGCTACACCTTCTGTGCCATGCACAAACAGCATCACACTCTTCCAGACCCAGACATGTTTGCATTTGATAAGATTAGTAGAGCGACTGCGACGACTTTTCCTGCTGGGCTTGAACCACGCGATGACGGAATAAAGGATCTAGAGCTTAGTACAGCCACCAACATCATCTTCGACCACACGGACGCGTTGAGCTTCGACTTGCCCGGCTTGCGGTCTGGCTTCCTACGCTCCAATATCAAAACGAAAAATCCCCCCTCCCCATATCGAAACAGTATGAGTCCGAAAATTTGTGTTGCTGATTTGAGACCACAAATCACGTCTGTCTTGCAAGAAGACAAGTGCAGGGGCTTCCGGGCCATTATGGAAGCGATTTGACATGCTGCCGGGCCTAGGGGGCAGCCGTTTGTAATTCCAAACAACTAGACCCAAACGCGCCTACCTAGGCTGAGGATCTGGCTGCGATGTCTTACTGCAAGACAGCGAGAGTTTATTTGTGTACGCAAATCCAGCGCCACAAATTTCCTTTTTGATATCGGGAGGGCGGATTTTTCCTTACGATATCCAAACGCGAAGAGGTGCGCGAGAACCCGTTTTACCTGTATTTCAGCAACGGCACGAATGTCTATGGGATTCTCAATCTTGACATTCTCAACTGTTACATGAATTTGTCATGCAGAAGCACCATCATCATCCTCACGATCAAGCTGCTCCGCATGACAAATTTGTGAAGGCCTAAACCGTGCCTAAATCTGTGCGGAATTTGTAATGCTACAGATGCAACCTTCCCCCTTCCACTTTTCCCATTCTTGCATCACAGGTTCATGTAACAGTTGAGAATGTAACAGTTGGGAACGCCATAATGTCTTGGCCCACTTTCGAGCCATGGAGCGCGTCGGTCAAACGGTCGGGGGGGCAGCACCACGAACAACACCCTATACGCAGCATGGCGAAGCAAACCGGTTCTACTCACCGTGGTCCTATTTGACCTCTCTGCGGCTGTACCCGCACGCGGACATGACTGTGCGAGAGCTGGAGGAGGTGGCGCGGGAGGAGGTTGGCACCGACGAGCTGCGCCAGTGGTCGACTCGGCACAGACCACTCGCGGCACCCACGGTGTGGGAGTGGCAAGAGGCCGCGTCTGGAAGGGACACCTCCGTGTATAAAAATCACGAGACCCCGCAGCTCCCGCCGCCGCGGTTGAGAAACTTGTTGACGAAGATGCCGCGCTTGTTTGCCCAGCTGACGGGGAAAATTGCGTATGTCTGCGTGTCCGATCTAACCCGACCGCAGTGCCGAGCGGCGCGGGGCCGCGATGCGCGTGGGGAGACCATGGACACAGGGATCATGTCTATGCAAGAAAAAAACTGTGTTAGTGTAACTATCTTTGGCTGACAGCATCACAAATTGCTCTACATGACAGAGAAAAGCTGTCATGCGTGGCCTGTAAGGGAAAACACACAGGAAAAGAAAACTTCGTGGCTGTCTGGCATGACAGGTGTAACTCTGTTGCGTGTGCTGCATTACAAAGTTACACTTACACACTTTTTTTCTTCCATAATGTCGTGGGCCGACATGGAGGACGAAATGGATCGGTTTTGGCAAGTCAACATGGCAGGAGCGAAGAAAGTAGAAGAAGCTTCGGGTGCGCTATGGCATGAACACAAAAAAGCCGTGCTCAAGGCCTACTTGGAACGGCGCCGATTCGTGGAACGCCAGCACTGCCACTGCGTCCAGCGACTCGCCTATGATCCAGCGGATTTTCAGTGGGCCGTCTACAATCCGAACCTGCATCTGAAACTGAAATTAGCGGCGAGTTCTTTATCTGCGATTTCTTTATCTGATATTTCTTTATCTGCGAGCGAGCAAGCGCAACGAGCGCAAGCGGCCGCTTTTTGCCAGGAGGAGCAGAAGGCCAGTGCCAGCACACGGTTCCTGTACTTTGTTCGGGGTAGAGCAGGAGCAGAGAGTCCGGACACCTACGTGCGGCGGAATTTTCGAGTCGTGCTGTCATCTTTGGACGAAAATGAATCTTCGAAGACGATGAACCCCGCCGTCGACGGCGTTTGCTTGATGCGGTTACCGGAAAAAACGGCCGAAAGTAGCCACTTCTGTGTCGCGGGGGATGCGGAATTCACTCTGTTAGATTCACCGCGGGGCTGGAGTAGTTCATTCCGACAGACCCGCGCCCTTGCTGAGGCGTTCGCCTTTCGCGGTACCGACTGGTGCGAGTCTGCTTCAAGGAGTACTAAAACTACAGATGCGTTTATCAAACAAAAAAAGTTCGTCACGATCACTCATGGGCATTTTTGCAAGACAAAACTGTCTGTCATGCGTAAAAATGCATCACAGCCACACTTCGAGAGGGATTTCCCTAGTGTTTCTGCAACACAAGGAGAAGTTGTGATGCAAAAAAAGATTTGTAATGCAAAACCTGCAACTTAGTGACTGTGACAAACTTTTTTCTCTCCATAGCGTTTCAGTTTACCAACGGGTATAACAAAGGGCTCGGGTTGCCGCCGGTCCGGGCAGAGATCATGAACCAGGTCGGCGGTGGTCTCCTGCATGGGGATTCGAACCTCGTCCAGTGGTCTTCCGTGCTGGAACACTGCCACTGCGTGCAGAAACTGGAATTCGACCCGTTCGACTATTTGTGGAAGGTCTACGCCCCCACCGCGGAAGACATTGGCAGAACAGATGGCGCCGTCACGCCGCTACTGCAGGAGCAGTGGTGCTTGGCGCAACAGAAGAAGGGTAACGCGCACCCGTGGTTTGTGCTCTTATATCGGAACCCGAGTAAAGAAATCGAGGCTTTTCCCCTACTCAAGTCCGCATTTTTTAGTGCAGCTGCATCGCAGGAGCAGTCCTCTGGTGCGTCCTCAGAACAAGTGCCAGGTTATAATTTAAGTAACGGTTCAGTTCGGTTTAAGATTAAAGCACACACGGATTTAAGTGGCGGAAATAATGGTAGCCGGGTGTGCCTGCAGCGTGTGCGGCAGCGGCGCCCCTCAGATGAGGAAGGTTTGCGGTACAGACAGCCGGATACGCTGAAGTTTCACTTTCAGAATGATTTCTGGTTCCGGAAGAGTACTAAGGGTAGAAGCGCACGACCAGGCTACGATTTCTCACGGGCAGAACCCCACTTTTTCTCCGTCGCTCCATCCTACGTTTTCTCCTCTCCGAGAGAAATTTCGCTGCACGACAAGTTTGACGAGCAGTGGTGGCTGTGCGATGCGGAGACCCGCGAGCAGCGATTTTTCGACAAGGTTAGATTGTGTCCGTCCCGCGAGCCGCGATGTTTTTGGTCCTATAGAGATATCGGACGTAAACGACTGGAAACCAAAATCGTGATGGAGGGTTGTCGAGCACGTGGTGGGTCACCGCCTGGTCGTCCCCCGTTAAGCACTGGGCGGTATTTTTCGCTGGAAGAGAACCCACTGTATTCGGCAGAGAAACCGCCTTATTTCTCGCGGACCTTGGGGCGGTGGTTGATTGTGGTGGCGAGGATGTTGCAGCTAGAGTGCTATCCTGTGCAAAACTGCTGAAGTTGATGATGTTAATGGCGTGGCTGTGACACTGGGGGCTCTTCTCGTATGAGCATAAGAGCATGATAAGCAGAAGCTCAAGTTTATGACAACTACTACTTAGGAGTCTTCTGATACATTTGCTTTGCATGGCGGCAAGGCAGGGCTCCGTGAGTATTTTGCTTGCAGCTTCGGAGTCATCATGTGTCGCTGTATATGACCACAAGATATATGACCACAAGATCATGTACCACATCCACAGGTTGCACGTGATAGCACCCCTGAAAGAGAGTTCTTGGAAACCGCACCCTGTGACGCGGATTCCCGACGATGGACCGACCACGCTATGGATCTGTATGGCCGCGGGCCAAGCGCAAAGCTTCGGCGCCATCGGGTGGAACAGGATAGGCGTTTTCGTGTTGACTGCGGTAACGACGCTTTTTCTTGGCGTTTTTGTGTTGACTACTTTAAAAGGAGTTTGATGTCTTCCACCACACTACGTGACGAAGCCAGCGATCACATGCTAAAGCAGTTGAAGCGCAAGGATTGCCTACTATACAACAATTCTTGTCCACTGCCAGCGTTTGAGCGGGCAGAAAGTGAAAGTCCCGAGGAGGTATTGGACGAGGCAACAGGCTGCGATGAAGATGAACTACAAATAAATCGGCTGAAAATAAACCCCGCCTGCAAGTCCGAGGCCTGCGCGCGCGCGTTGGCAGCTTGGAAGGAAAAGTTTAAGGCGGAAGTCTTGCCGCAATGGATGGAGGCAGAATTCAGAAAATTCTGGACGCAGTATTGGGCTAAGGCCGTTGCGAGGGGGCCTGACGAACTGCACGAAATAAATTCCTGCACCGACGACCGGCATCACCGAATCGCTCCAATTGCCGAAGTCCACGAAAATACAGCTCGCGGCCAGTTGTCTCTTCCGAAACTACCTGTTCTGGCGAAGAGAGACGAATTAGAGCGCCCTTGCTACGAGTACTTTCTGTGGAAGTCTGGTGTGTTGTACAAACTAGCCCGTTTTCTGTTCAACCTGCGAATTCGTTCAGAATCAGAATTGGACAGGTGGGACTGGTGGCACAAAACTGATTTGCCTGACAAAACTCTCGTTGCCGATCCTGTCACTGGTCGCGTACGTCAAGAGGTCCTGCTCGACGAGAGGGACGTCGGGAGGCTACTGCACCATTTCGTGCAGCAATATTTTCCGGTCGAGCTTAAGCACCTCGCCGAGGGGATGCTGCAACAAACGGGCTGTGGGGATCATAGGTCGGGCCTGCAAAGGGGCTCCTGGTCCTTTGCGTCCCCCTCGTGCAATGAGGGTACAAGTTATCTACAGGAAATTTATTCCCGTACACGTACAAATGCAGTTTCTGCATGAAAAAACTGGGCTTCGTTCCTAGTTTAGCATGGCAAGTGTTCTTACGCTCCAAATTGGTGAAATTTGTGATGCATCTTGTACATGTACTACGGGGCATTTGTATTGCATACAACTTCTGGTGAGGGTCCTGCGCTGAAATCGTCGAGTGGTGGTGCGGCCTCGACGCCGGGCGGTAGCGGCTCAGATCCGTCTGGTCCTTCTGGAACACATCACGCTGGTGTTGGGGCAAGTGGTATCGTAAAGAAAAATCCCCCCTCCCCATATTGAAAACGCATCCATCTGAAAATTTGTGATGCACATTTGTGACCTCAAATCTTGTCTGTCTTGCAAGAAGGCAAGTCCAGAGAGCCCCCTGCATTTTGCAGGCGGTTTGTGATGCTGTTGGACTTAGAGCATACACGTTTGTTATGCTAGGCGCCTACGTCAAAACCTCTCGGCCGAGGCTTGACATATGCCTGCAGTCCTGTACTGCAAGACAAATCCGATCTGTGTACGGAAATCCAGCATCAGAAACTTCGTTTCGATATGGGGAGGGGGGATGTTTCCTTCTGATAAGTGGCACCGCGACGTCGCCGCCCCGTGCAGCACAAAAACCGCTGTTGTCCCGTGGGGAGGAGTATGCACTGCAAATATGTCTGGGTCTGGAAGGGTGTAAACTTGTGATGCTGCATCTGGATTCCAAGGAAATCTGTATTGCGAGGCCAGCAAAAGGAATCTAAATCTAATTGGTGCTACGCTGAGAGTGCATTTGTCATGCGAAATAGGTACCAAGAACCCCTCAAAGAATCTGTGATGCTAGGGCATGCATCACAGACGTCATGGCCCATGCAAAACGTGCATGACAAGTCTCAGAATCGTTTAGACCCAGACATATTCGCAATGCATAAGGAGTTCGGGCGACGGGTGGCCGGGCACATGGTCGCCGAAAACGAGCGGAAGCGCAAGGCCTTGGCCTCGGAGTTGCGCCGGGAGCGGGAGCGGGATATGCTGTGGCTGCGGCGGCTGTGCAAAGAAACCGAGCGGGAAATCGATTGTTCCTTGCGTCCCCGGGCTGTCCGGGTTTGGCACAGCAGCGCCGACGAGAAGTACGGCAACACTCCGGGCGCGCGGATAGAGAAGTTCAGGGAAAAACAAGAAGAACTCAAGTGCGCGCATCGCATGTGTCGCGAGTTTTTCAGGAGGAAGTGGACCTCCTCCACCGGGGCAGCATCATCTTCCGACGCGGCAGCAGCTTCTTCGTCAGGAGATCTCGTTCATCCTAGTGCAGGGGAACAAGGAGGTTCATGCAGGAGCAGCATTTTGGAGCCCATAAATGCGCTAACTCTGTTTCGCTGCAGGCCCCCCGCCGGCATGACCAAGCCGGCTGCGCCAAGTGCTCCTGCGACGGATGGTGGGTCTCCTGCAGTATCCTCTGGCAGCTTCTACTGCAACTTCGGTGAAGATGTTGAAAAATCCTCATCGCAGCTATTCAACCGACACCTCGGCCTCGTCGACCCATTTTTGGACGAAGCTTCGTCGCGGCTGGACGAATTGCGCGACCTTGGGCTGTATGCATTACATACAAATATGTCTGGGTCCGGAAGAGTGCAAGACTTGTCATGCTAGTCTGGCATGACGCTGAGCTCTGTATTGCGTGGCCAGCGAGAGGTCCTCTTGTCTGTCGTGCAAGAAGGCTGTTTGTCATGCGGATTACGCAACATGGAGCCACAGAAAAATTTGTCTTGCTTGGCGGCGCATCACCATGCGCTTTCTATTCACCGACATGCATCACAGGTTTCCAGACCCAGACATATTTTTTGCACTCGATAGGGAGACGCTGGAGGCCGGGTTTGCCGATCCAGGGGACCGCGAGCGCGCTATCAAAAGGAAAAATCCCCCCTCCCCATATCGACACGAAGTTTCTGATGCTGGATTTGCTTACACAAATCGGATCTCTCTTGCAGTCGAGGACTGCAAGCCCATATCAAGCCCGAGTAGAGAGGTGCTGGCCTAGGTGCTTAGCATGCGACAGGCCTATGCTATAGGCCCAGTAGCATCACAAACCGCCTACATAATGCGGCGGGGCCTGTGGGGTTGCCTCTTTGCAAGACAGGGACGATTTGTGGTCACAAATCAGCATGGCAAATTTTCTGAAGTGTGTCTTTTCGATATGGGGAAAGGGGATTTTTTCTTACGATACGCGCCGAGGAATTGGCCGCACTGGACCCGTGTGGGGCGCGATTGCTGGAATTGGAACGCCGCGTGGATGAGTGCCTCAACTTCTACGTTCCCCCGGACGGAGGTTCTTCGGTTGATGAAGGTGAGCCCGAGGGTGAATCTGTGCCTGAGGTGGGATGGCATGCTCGCCTGTTTGGGTCGGAATACGACCCGTCATCGGGGGACGACCCGTCGTCGGACGACGCTCGAAACGACCCGTCGTCGGACGAGGAAGACTGAGGATGTCAAAAATTATGCATGGGTCGGAATACGACCCGTCGTCGGACGAGGAAGACTGAGGATGTCAAAAATGCATGCAAAGACCGTTGACGCATGTGCGTTCTTCTACAAGGAAATCGAACGCGTTATTAGAAATTTAGATAATTTTTCCGAGAGCGCTGATGCAGCGGTTTACTGATAGTGTAGTTCTGCTTTGTAGTTTTCCCCTGTCCTTTTGAGCAGCCGTTTGTTCAGAACCTCCACCAAAGTGGGCTATCTACAAGAGAAATACCCCTTATTTGACTTGTTCTGCACCTGCAGTGAAGAAGTCTGAAAAATTTTAATTGTCATCTGTGCTCTCCTTTTATTTTGGTGCGGGGAGAAAGAGCATTACACATAAGCAACACGATGTTGGCTTTCTTGCACATGATGGGGATTTGGAAGAACATACAAGAATGTTTTGATGTTGATAAACATACTACGTGATATTATGAGATGGATTTGGAGATTGACATTCATTGATAATATTCGGTCACGCACCGCAATTTCTACATATTGCATTCGTACTAGTAGCAACATAGCCTTCATTGTTTGTGGAATTTATAAAGAGAACGTATCTTCATCATGCAAAGAATAGCGCAAGCCCTTGTTGTAGATATCATATACATACACTCATCATCGGTGTTGGTGTCCACCAGTTCTGTTGTTTCTTTTTAATGCGAAGATATGCGATGCTGCACGCTTGTGCCGTGTTGGAACCAATCGCATGAAAACACGGAAAGAAGATAAAGGCCGGGGATATTTTTAGACAGGTCGGAGAACGACCACAGGTCTCTGTACTTGAAGCATATTGAAGACAGCCGTTTGTCCTCAAGAAAAAACACCTGAATTCGCACTGCACGACCAAGATTGAAGCAAACGGAACGCCAAACTAGATGAAACTCGGCCGGCGCATTGAAGGGTGAGGTGTAAGAACAAGGTCCACCTCGCTGGTTCGTCACCGCGTTCTGCTGTGCGTGTCCTTTTCTTGCCATCTTCACGGAGGTCTTTCGCTTCTGCACTGTTTTCTGGGAGGCTGCAAGAAGTGAGATCGATACGTGGATGACCTGTTTTCTTTTCGGGCACATAAGTAAATCAGAAATGTTGAGAGGTGGTAATTTCAGAGAGGAGCAGTCACCGTCAAAGATTCCTGATCCAACCGCCGCGCAGATGAGCTGCAGCGAGAGATAAGAATGCGAAAATTGGCTCGGCTTTGAAGCCCAAGTGATGTAATTACAATCGAGAAGTGATACATCATATTGATCACGCGTGGCAATATTAAGTCTTTGATGTTTTCAAAAGATGAAGAACGCACCTCCACAAGCCGACGGAGAAAAGCGCAAAATCGCGGCCTTGTTGAACGAATGGGACCGCACAATAGGCCTGTTGAACGAAGCACTGCGCACCGGAAACGCCGCCGATGCGGAGCGGCTTGCGGTACAGCTGGCGAATCGCGCGGCGCCTGTGCTGGCGCATGTGAAAGTTGACCAGCGTGCTGGGACGACGAGGAGAAGTGGGACGTCGAGACAACACGGCGGACTACAGTTTTATCAAGAAGACGAGGAAGTATTGTACTTCTCCGGCTCCAGCAAAACTTGGATTCCAGCGACAGTGACAAGTGTCATAGCTCCTCCCGCTCGGAGCGAAATCGGTGTACCGACTATCCAAGAAAAAAACGTTGATAGTGTAAATTTGTGATGCGCAACATGCAAGATGATTGCGTCTGTCATGCTTGGCATGCGTCTTAGGGTCCATTAAAGGGCGCTTTCACGTGCTATCTGCGCATGACAGGTTTTTGCTGTCATGCCAGGCAAACTTGTAATGCTGTTCTTCCACCAGAAAAGTTACACCTACAATGTTTTTTTCTTGGATACCGACGTACACACTGGATGTGAAGCCGGGTTGGGAAGTGGAGAGGTGGCGGCTAAAAAAGAAGGATCAGCAACAAGGTTTTTTATCTGAAGACGATGTAAATCAAGATAATGATTTATCCGAAGACTATTCTCTCTCTACGGACTTCTCCAGCTGCGCCACCGCTGGCGGCCGCGTATCAAAAGGAAAAATCCCCCCTCCCCATATCGAAACAGTATGACTCCGAAAATTTGTGTTGCTGATTTGAGACCACAAATCACGTCTGTCTTGCAAGAAGACAAGTGCAGGGGCTTCCGGGCCATTATGGAAGCGATTTGGCATGCTGTTGGGCCTAGGGGGCAGCCGTTTGTAATGCGAAACAACTAGACCCAAACGCCCCTACCTAGGCTGAGGATCTGGCTGCGATGCCTTACTGCAAGACAGCGAGAATCTGTGTACGCAAATCCAGCATCACAAATTTCCTTTTCGATATGGGGAGGGGGGATTTTTCCTTACGATACCGCGCCCTACCAATTTACTCGTCGAGAGCGGCAGAAGCCGAAGCACGCGACAGGCGGTTACTGGATGACTTCCGGCGGCGGAACGAAGCGAAAGCGAGTTTGGCGGTAAAAGATAAGACCAGCAACCCGTTCGGGTTTGCTTCAACATCGACGTCGTCCCAGGAGGGGAATAAGACTAAGAACCGCGGGTCGGATCAGGACTGGTGGGACACGACCGACGAGAAAGACCACGAGAAGCTGCAAGAAGAGACACAATCGCAACAAGAGCGGTCGTCCCTGCTGCAGCAGCTTCGCGATAGTCTCGCGCAGGCACTCCCCCCGCAGAAGGTAGACCACAGTCGGGTCAACGTTCTTACCCGCGATAACTCAGCACCCGTGCCGCCGGAGGTGCAAAACGCTGCGCTGCGTTTAGACGAGCAGCGAGCTGAGCAATCTGCTGCTGCGCGAGTGGCAGCAGGAGCTCCTGTGTTGCAGCCGGAAGTTGTAGTAGAGAAAAATAAACTAACAGCGGTGGACGCACAGAAAGAAGAACATCATCAGCAGCAGCAGCAAGAGGAAATTCTCCTTTCCAAGAAAAATGATAAGCCGGTGGTTCCTCTTCCGGAGGTCGTGAAAAAAGAAAAATATGTCACCAGCATTTTCGGACCCATTTCTCTCGCCCCCGGGTCCCCGACGAACCCATTTCACAGACCGCCGACGGGAAAAGAGCTCGCGATAGGTGGAGGAGGGGGGACATCGATTATGAGCAGCAAAAACTACACCAGCCCAGACCACGCGCCGCCCTCCATTTTCGGAGGTCCTCTTGCCGCGAAAAGCAGTCCGTGGTCGACGTTTTCCCTCTCGCCCGATCTATCATCGCAGCAGCAGGAGGCACGGAAACAAGGCAAAAACGTCCTTGTTGCTCCTGGTTTGGAACACCAACCGGAGCAAAAAATAAACGCCAGCGATGTACAAGAACTTCAAAAAGGCAGCAACAAGGGCAGCAGCAGCAGCAGCAGCAGCAGCACTTCTGCCGGCATGTCAGCGCCTACTGCTGTTGGAGTAAAAACAACTCCTGATTATACGAACAACAATACGATGAAATATCATGCAGCGACGAATCTTCGAAAGACACAAGGTGACAATGCGTTATTTGCTCCCTATCCGCGAAACCAACACGGTGGCTCCTCTTCCTCTTCCAGGCCGCCGCCTCCTCTTTCGCCGCCCAGAGCTGCTGCTCCTGCAGCGCCTGGAGAAGAGAACAAAATGAAAAAGCCAACCGCCACGGCCGAAGATTTGGCTTTGGCGCGGGCTTTGCAGGAGGAGGAAGACGCAGATTTCGCCTTGGCCGCACAACAACAGGAGGAGGAGGAGCAGCAGCGATTTCTTTTGCGAGAAGCAGCAGAAGCGAAGACGGCTTGGGATGCGGGAAAAACCACTGCCGAGGCAGAAATCCTCGCTGACCAAATTGTCGGCGCACCGCAAGTGCTAGGATCACAGCTTGATCTTCTAGCAGAAGGAGATCGTGGATTTCCTGGTCCTACTCCTGCACCGCCGCCGCACAAAAAGGACAACAAGACCCCCGAGGACCTGGCGACGCAGCGTGCGCGGTGGGAAAAGCTGCACAGTGAGGGAGAAAAGGTTGAAACCTTCGATGCAAAAAAGAATGAAAAACTCCTGCCGGAAAACACCATTCTGGACCCGCAACGGGCAGCGAACTATTTGCAGGAGCGGAAAGAGGCGGCGAACCAGAAGCGGCTGGCGCAAGCGAGGTACGGGGCGAAGGTACCGACTGGGCAGGCAACAGCAGCAGCAGCAGCAGCAGCAGCAGCCACAACGTCCCCAGGACGAGACCACAAGGCCGAAGAGGACGAAAAGCAAACCGACCCGCATTTCGTCCAGACCATCTTGGACAAAGCCAGCCAGGCCAGGAAGCGCGAAGCCAAAATTACAGCGAGGAACAGCGTCTCGGGACGGGAAAGGCGAAATAGTACAACTTCTAGCGGTGGTGGTGGTCCCAGGTCGTCTAGAGCGCAGAGGGCTTTCCGGACGGAATTGCTGGACCAAGAGGTATATCCTGTGCAAAAGTATCGTACTCGTAATAATCGCGATCTTGCATGACAAACCTATCTCTTTACCTGAATTAGCATTACAAGTTCCATTTTTCTTTCTGATAAAATTTGTGATGCAATTACTATACATTATATTCATGTTAAAAATTTGTTTTTTTTTGGTTCCTTTTTTGTTGTCTTTTTGTAAAAAAGAGGTCGACAGAGGTAGAAAAGAGGTCGACAGAGGTGGAGAGGTGGCGCGGGACCCCGTTCGAGAGGGTCCGCGAGAGGGTGCGCGAATAAGGCCCGCAGTAAGCGCCCACCCTTAGGCGCCGCCTAAGTGGCACAGAGGGTGCAGAGAGGTCAAAAAGAGGGGGCGCGAGAGGTCGACAGAGGTGGAGAGAGGTGTTGCGAATAAGGGGCGACCTCTCGCGGACCCTCTTGGCCACCTCTCGGCCACCTCTGTCGACCTCTACCCGCGAGTATAGCCGGACTATTAGCGGGGACCCCCAAAAGAGGTCAAAAAGAGGGTCTGCGAGAGGTCTGCGAGAGGGTAAAAGCACAAAGAAGCGGGCGCGAATCCGCATGGTAGTGCCCATATTTGGCATTGCAGGCCATTCGCGGACTTGTTTTGTTCGGCGCCTTTCCCCGCCACCCTCTCGCGCACCCTCTCGCGCACCCTCCCGCGCCACCCTCTCGCGCCACCCTCTCCCGCCATGCGGCTTCTGTTCGCCCCCGGTGTTCTTTGCAGCTGCTCCCTGCGCAGAGCGCCCACAGGCGCGGGAAGCGCGCAAGTGGTCCTGCGGCTTGGCTCGGCGCAAATCGGCGGCAGGAATCCAGTATGTTTCGTTGTGCCTACTAGGCCCGTGGGGTTGTGGTCCGAGCGGCAAACAGCCTTGCCCCGGCCCAACAGCCTTGCGCTCCGGCGGCAGCCGGAGCATGGCTGGTTTATATTAGTGCGATGCTTTTGCAATGCATAAGGTGGAAGTAGAAAAGGAGAAAGCGATTATAGGCTCAACTTCGCCGGAGCAAGTGCTGTTCCGGAACCAGTTGAACGCTATTACGGATGCGTTATCAAATGCCAAAATGTCTGGGTCTGGGACAAAGCAACTTGTCATGCTAAATCTGAATCATGTAAAAATCAGTGTTGCGTGATTACCAAAAGCTGTCCACATTTGAATTAATCGAGAGGCAGTTTCTCATGCAGGAAAGGCATTATAGAACTCTCACAGAATCTGTCATGCTATGTCCTACATACCAGACCTCATGGGTCATGGAAAACCTGCATGACACGTCTGGCACTCTTCCAGACCCAGACACTTTTGCAGTTGATATGCGTTTCATGCAAACGAAAACGAACCAGCAGCGGTGGTGGCCATTCGGGAGGAGCGAATACCACCGAAGAAGGAGAAGATAATTGCAACGAAAACCACCGACGATCGCGGCTACATAGAAGAAGCAGAAGTACAACCAGCAGGGAGTACTATCAAGCGTGTTACCTGGGGAGCTGCTGGCGCAAATTCTCCGGCGCCACCTAGAGGCGGTCGTACAGGGGTGTATAATTCACCGCAGCCAAATGAAATCAAAACTACGGGGCAACAAGCGCAAGAACAGCCGGCGAAGGTGGGCTTGGATGCGGGTGGTGTAGAAAATCAAAATAGTACTGAAGCTGGACCACGTTCACGCGCTGTTGTCTGCCGAGATGCCGACCCAGTAGTAGCTCTTCCTGCAGCAGCACAGCAACACCTCTTCTCCCCTCCGCTCTACACGTGCCCGCTGTGTTTTGAAGATTTTCCCGAGACCGAGATGATCACGCTCGACTGCAAACACAGATTCTGCAGCGAAGATTTTTTGAATTTTCTCACGTCGAAGATAACGGACGGTCAGGTCGCAGACGACGAATTGACGTGCCCGATGCCAGAGTGCAGGGAGAAGCAAAAGAAAGACCCGAGTAATAATCTTCATGCAGCCACGACGATTCCAGTGCACTTGATCGAGACGGAGCTGCGGTTGAAGAAGCAGCAGCGGAAAACCATCGCGGAAGGAGAAAGACTGGAGGAGCTGTGGGAGAAATTTCTGCAGTTCCGCCTGAAAATTTTCCAGCCGAAAACGGGGAAAATCGTGCTCTGCCCGAAATGCGAGACGCAGACCATTGTGAACCAGAATTTGATCTCTGTGACCTGCCCGGAGTGCAGTCACAAATTCTGCCCCAAGTGCGGGGAAAAGCCGCACCCGAAGTTCGCGAAGTGTGAGGACTACAAACAGTACCTTCTCGAGACGAGCCAAGGGGATCAGAAGTTAGAAACGCTGTTGGAAGAGGAGAACTGGTGCCGCTGTCCGGTGTGCTCAATCCCCGTGGAACGGGAGTCCGGGTGCAATTTCATGCAGTGCCCCTCCCCCCTGTGCCGGAACAAAACTTTTTTCTGCTACGTTTGCGGCGAAAAAGTGGATAAGGACAACCACTACGCGCACTACCAGAAGGGGCCGTACGAAGATTTTTGCGTGAACCGGCCGGAGGGCGTCAAAGGGAAGAAGGCGGTCTACGAGGGACCACCGGTTAGAGGAGGTGGCAATCAGCCGTTTTTCCAACGATTGTTTGCGCGGGATCGCGGAGATGGAGAAGATAATCAAGAGCAAGACGCCGGACACCAAAATCAGAATCAAAACGCCGGGTGGTTCCAAAATTGGTTTCGGAATCCAAGGGAGCAGGTGGAGGAGGTGGTGGAGGAAAATATTCGTGCTTTAAACGACAACCTTCGCGGAGGCTATCAGGGGTATGATTTTTGAGAAGGGGATGACGAACGTCGCAGGGATACGATTTTGTCGTTTCGAGTTCGTTCTTTATTCACGACGTCCTTCGCGTGCTTGTGCTTCCGTAAAAATATTGAAAATTCTGCGTAAAAGCAGATTTCGTAAAGCAAGTGTAAGTTCTTCTGTCGAGTAAAAAACTCAACATCGATCATCGAGTGAACATGAACGGGTCGGAATGATGAAGCAACATCCTAGCAACAGTAATACGGCAAAGGTCTTGCCGCCGCGGTTGATACGAGCTGTTGTCATTCGACTTTCCGGTACATAAGTGCTGCTTTCATGACGAGTATTCACCTCCTGTTGACCGTTAACCACTGCAACTGTGGCAGTCATCGATTAGTTTTGATGTTCTTGATGATCGAATGGCAATGGCATGGATCGATGGTTTTTTTTTGTCTTTCTTGGTAGATGACACAGACGAGCAACATCTGTCAAGGTTTCAGACAATTTGTCGGTCATGTGCCACTATGACCAGCACGCACAGTCATGATCTTCATCTACGCAGAGTACTGGAAGTCCGCGCAAAAAGGCGCTAATAGATCGGGGGTCCGACATCCTGAGTTTATTCGGATAGTTTCAATTTGTTTTTCTCGATTCATTTTAGAAGATGTGATGGGCTGCAAAAGCCAATCCTGTTGTGAAATTTTTTTTATCGCACTCACTTCTCCCACACGCGCGCTCTTGCTGTTTGGGTTTTGTGTTTGCAGAAGCTGTTTTGTTGCGCATAATTTTTTCGGTTTTGAATAAGTACGCATTTGCACCGTTTCACCTCAACACAACAAGAGTAACAAGTGCATTTTTGACCATGAAAATCTTCTTCAAAAAGATGTTTCCCCCTTCTAAAGAACCCGCTGTCCATTCTCGTCGCAGGCCGCCTCTCGGCTGCCTCTGCGGGTTCGTTTTTGCTTACGTTGCTTTGGTTTTCGTCTCTGCGTTCGACCACGACAATCCCCCGCCGCCGGAAGTTGCCCAGTGCGGGGTCGGACGGCACCTGAACAGCGACACGGACGACCTGATTTGGGAGGACTACAAGCACGATTTGACCACCTACAGCTGGATCTCGCACCCCTTCCACGCGGGGAAGTCGTGCAAAGGGCTGGATGAGGCCTGGGGGTACTGCGGCTTTATCGCGGGAGACAGTCTGTCCAAATTCTTACAGCCCAGTAAGGAGATGCAGTCCTCTTGCCCGATCGGGTATTTGGCGATGATCACGTTTAACCGGATCTTCTTACTGGTGGATGAGCGGTTTTCCTCTCTCTACCTACTATGGGACACGTTTCGCAGCTCTGGGTGGGGCTGGCGGGAATTACTGAAGAAATCGGCGCAGAAAAGAGAGGAAGACAAACATCAAGCTGGTGCTCAACTGCAGGCGAGGAAAGGTAGAACGAAAAGGAAAGCTGCTTTAGAGCAGATGAACAAGATGCCGCTACTTCCGCTCGTCACGTCTTCAGACAAAACTGCTGGTACATCATCAAGCACTCCTGCCTTGTCAGAAGCTCCTGCTGTGTCACCCGAGGACAAAACCGACGCCGCTGACCCGCTCCACGCCTCAAGTGCGATAGATTTGACCGAGGACCAGCTTTCGCAGCAAGAAACCGCCTACCGCTTTTCCGGCTTAACCGCGGAGCGGACGCAGCTTGCGCCGAACTACTTGCGGTTCGTGCACGAGCCCTGGCCGCTTTTCGGGACGCTGGCGAAACTGCAGGAAACCATTTTGTACCAGGAAGACCGAAAATCGGAGTGTGTCGACCCGGACGGGCGGATGGAGGCATACGCGCACGAGCTGAAGTTTCGGTTGGATAGACGACTGGCGTTGAAGAACTTGCCTCTGGAAATACTCATGCAGTTTGCTCCTCAAGTGCTTGGAGATTACAAAGAGGACAACAAACATCTTTGCCTCTTCGGCTTCGCCGCGGCGTTTGCGGGGCTAGCGTGGGACCCGAGTGCTGTTGTGGGCGAAGATGCGGTGTTGACCGGTACTACAACCGGAGGCACGGAAGTTCACGAGCCGCCTCGTCTTGAGTACGAGCTCGGGGGAAGTAGCGTAGATTTTGGTCCATCCGGAGAAATAGAAGGAAGCCCAAACAACCAGTCGCCGATGCAATCAGTTCTGGCTTTGGGCGAGAGGCTCGTGCGATTGCAGGATCCGGAGTTTGAATTGGATGCTTTCCCGGTTTCACGAAGAGGTCTCGACACAACAGCAACAACATTAAGCAAATTTCCCAGCCTCCACGAGCTCCGGCTGACTTTTGTTGACCTAGCCGAAAGGCTCGTACTGACCTACCAATCCCCCTTCTACGCAGCCTATGACGTGCTCGCGTCTCACTGGCCGGTTTTTGCCCTGCTGCAGCGCTTTCACGAGCCTGTGGAGGAGTTGCATTCATCGCATGGCTATCAACTGTAAAATGTCTGGGTATGGAAGATTCATGCTGTTTTTGCATGACACAGAAGGTCTGGCATGGAAGCTCCAGCATCACAGGTTTCGAGAAGCTTCCGCAATGCCGAACCCGCATGAGAAATCCCCCATTTTGGTGACAGAATTGGGCAGCTTTTGCTCCCTATGCATGAGAGATTTTTCTGTGTTCGAAAATGCGCATCACAAGTTCGGATCCTTCCAGACCCAGACATTTTTGCATTTGATAATGGCAGACCGGATAGACTGGATGATAGGTGGGGGGCTTTTATCGAAGAACTACGCGGTAGTACTTCTGTTCCGAGCGTTGCTTTCACAACTTTCGACGGGAGAGAGATTGAAATCGCGACGGCTACGACCGGAACATCAAGTGGCGATGGAGCTGCGAGGAGTGCGGCCCTTGTTGATTCCGCACACGACGACGTCGATCCAGATAACGACCCCTTGATGTTCCCCTGCCCGTACACTGCCATCCTTGCGGAAAATTACAAAGCAGCTATTGAGACGAGTAAACAGTTCGACAGCGAGGAAGACTTTTACGCCAAAACTGACGCGGACGTGGTGCCATTCGTGGAAGTATCTCGTCCAACATCTTTGTCCAAAAAAACAAAAAACAAATACCGCTTCCTCACCTTTGCCATGAACCACGGCACGGCCTACCACGACCCGGCTATGGTTGACTTCCCGGTGGACTTGATTTACCTTGACCTGCGCCGGACGTTCTCCGAGTTCTTCTCGATGAGGTTTGTGCATCAACCCTCAGATATCAAATGTAAAAATGTCTGGGTCTGGAAGAATGCAACTGGTCATGCTACATCTGAAGCATGCAAAAATCTGTGTTGCATGATTACCAAAAGTCGTCCAGTTTTGACCAAGTCGCGAGGGAGTTTCTCATGCAGGATAGGCATGAGAGAGATCGCAGAGAATCTGTCATGCTAGGTCCTGCATTCCAGACCTCATGGGTCATGGAAAAGCTGCATGACAAATCGCGCATTCTTCCACCAGACCCAGACATTTTTACATATGATATCAGATGCTTTAACCTGCACCCGGTGCCGGAATTCCGCGATATCAAATGCAAAAAATGTCTGGGTCTGGAAGGTTGCAACTTGTAATGCTGTCTTTGGAAGGTAAAAAAATCTGTATTGCATGACCAGCAATAGGAGCGCAGTTTGTGCTACGCGGAGTGGGCGTTTCTCATGCGGAATACGCATCAGAAGGCCCTTTAAAGATCTGTGATGCTAGGTCATGCATTACAGGCATCATGGGGCATGCAAAATATGCATGACAAACCTGGCAATCTTCCAGACCCAGACACTTTTGCACTTGATACGCGAACGATGTGTACGATCTGAACTTTGTCTACGTCAGCAACAGCGACGGAAATCTGATCCAGTTGGAAAAGGAATGTGCAGCTGTAACGGATGTTGCTGGTCGTGCGGAGGCGGAGGGGGAGCTCGGGGAGAACAACAACAAACATGTTGTGATTGACGACGATTACAACTACACCGATTCAGTGTCTGTTGCTGTTTCTTCAGTAGTTGCAGGAAAAGGAAAAGGCGCCGGCACGACTTCTACCGATCAGGAAACTAGTACAACTGCAGGCAAAAATGCCTACAACGAGGATTACCTCGCGCGAAAGGGAGCGAAAACGCGGAAGAGAAAAAACAGGGACAGAACACAGGAGAGAGCCGGTGGAGGGGGGAAAAAGAACTTCGTTGTAACTGCGGAGGAAATTGAACAAGACGAAATACACGTTGAACAGCAGGAGCCCGCTGTGGTTGCACCAGCAAAGAAAGATCAGGACGAGAAAAATGATAAAGGAAATACTAAAACTAAGGCATCTGTTTATGTTGCCAGAAAACGTCAAGCCTGCCACTGGAAACCCTCAACCGACTCGACGTCGACCCACCGGATGCAGCCGAATTTGATAAGGGACAGCGACAAAACATCATCAGTTTCAGTCCCCCACCAACTAACCATTTCCCACAAGCTTCTCGCCAAACTCAGCGAGAAAGACGCGCAGTGCAACATGGTGCGGAAGATGCTCACCAAGTACGACTATCAAGTGTAAAAGCGTCTGGGTCTGGAAGACTGGCAGGTTTGTCATGCAGGTTTTCTATGACTCATGAGGTCTGGGACCTAGCACCTAGCATGACAAACTCTGTGAGAATTCTAGCATGCCTATCCTGCATCAGAAAATCCCCCTCAACTTGGTAAAAAATAACGACGGGTGTTGGTAATCACGCAACACAGATTTCTTGCATGATTCAGATTTAGCATGACAAGTTACATCCTTCCAGACCGAGACATTTTTGCAATGCATAACGACTTAGAGAAACTCGACCTCTCTGGTTTCTACCCCCCGTGTTTTTTCCTGCCCGACAACCAGGACGAACTCTGGGGCTTCTCTTCCATCGTCCAAAATGCGGTGTACATCTGGAAGCCGGGCGCGCTCTTTGGCGGGCAAGGGATTGAACTGACGAGGAACTTGCACGAATTGACTGAGAAAGCGCGGGCGGCGCAGTTCACGGAATTGAAAAACGCGCAGTGCTTATGGATGTGTCAGGATCGAAATCGACAAAGTCGAAAAATTTGTGATGCGTAAAATGTAGGGCACTGGAGGGCTGTATTGGGTAGCAGGCAAATGAGACCGATTGTAAGCCTGTTTAGGGGTATGCAGTGTGCTGCCAGAGTAGCATGACAGGAGCAGTCTTCTTTGCCCAAACAGCATGAGAAACTGGCTTTCGATGCTCCCGAAATAAAGTTGTCTTGCGCCGCTTGCACACTGAGGCTCCAACTGGTATTGGTCTTATGCATCACAAGTTTTTCGATTTTGTCGATTTTGATTCTGACACTTCCATAGTGCTACGGACTGGCGAAACTAGGGGACGCGGAGTCGGAGTTCGACTGCAAGCAGGCGCTATCAAATGCAAAAATGTCTGGGTCTGGAAACTTGTAATGCTGTGCTGGGAATAGTGATCGCTCTGTAATGCACAGCCAAGCATGAGAAATATCTACGCTTCTTTGTGTTGCGTTTTTCGCATGGGAGACTGCGTTTTTGCATGACAGGAAAAAGGGTCTCTTCTTGGACATGCATCACAAACTGTTTTGTCATGCCAGACAAGCGTGAGCGTGACAAATCTCGCAATCTTCCAGACCCAGAGATTTTTGCATATGATAGGCGTGTGAGCGGCGGCATTTGAACGAGCTGACGTTTGACTGCACCGTGTGGAATTGGAAAGATCGGGAGCACGGCTGCTGGATCGGCGATGGAGTTGATTTCTCTTTCTGCTCCCCGGAAAACGGGGCGCCTGGTTGGAAGGGCGGGAAGTTGGATAACAAGGTAGAAATGTTGCATCGTTCTTTGCTGCAATACATGAGATGTCATGATCTAACATACATCATAGGTGTCAAGCCGTTTTGCAAGACAGATTTCAAAGGGAAGCGATGCCGAAACATTAATCAATGTCATCAATCCAAAAAGAAGATCCAACGAACACAATTCAGGAAAAATCCGTCGTCCAGCTGTACATCTCTAACCCGGTGCTGGCCCGCATTCCCAACATCCGTGCTACGCCTGGTGGGGAAATCGAGAAGGTCGATACGCTGGTGAAGACCGACATTAGGATCCAGGGTTTCACGTTTCTCGATCCATTCAGGGTCTATGTCTCGAAGCACGGATACTACCGGTCCGGAACGTTACAGCAGAACTACACGACCAACGACAGACAACTCAGGTCCTCGAAGCTGATGCACGTGACGCACCACATCCCGAAAATTTTGTCCGGGGATTTTCTGCAGGGGATGTCGGGGGGGAGTTTGGAGTTTTGGCTCGAGCACTTCGTAGCGAAGGAGAATGGGCTGGACAGGGAAGAGGTGTGGAAGAATGTGAAGAAGTCGCTGGGCATTTGGATGCTGGGAGCAAGGGAAAACATCTGCACCGTGGATGATGATGTTCTTGACGAGGTCGGGGCGATAAATAGTATGCCTCTTGCGGGCAAACAAGAAGCTGACAAAGAAGTAGACACTGCCGCGGCAAGCAGAACTTCTGGCAAGGCAAAAGGCAACGCCTACATCACCGACGCCTCCGCCTGTAAATCGCACGGTTTCCACTTCACCGCCGACATGATTGTGGATTCGAATGGTCGCGCGTGGGTGATGGAGGTCCATTTAACACTGGGGATCAAGTCGCCCGGGCTAGGGGATCCCGAAGCGGGCTACGATGAGCTCTTGACGCGGGAAACCCGGCAGGGGGTGATGGGGGCGGTCTCGATGTCGTTTGCGCGGTTCATGGATTTGCCGTTTCGGTTGAAGGTGCTGGATTTGGTAGGACAACGAGGAGGAGGAGAGATGGCAGAGCAGAAGAATGATCGAATAAATCCGTCACCAAGAGACGACATTGTGCACATGATCATGGAGGACCGGATGCTTTGCCGGCTCGACACGGAAAGCGTTTTTCCGAAACTCTGGCGGGATTTCACGGATTTTGAAGAGGCATCTTCCGATAGAAGTAGTGCAGAGGAGGGCGACACAGTACAGGATCATCGAAACAACGCCAACTTCATCTCCAGCCGAAGTCCGGTGAACAAGCAAATGGCACAGCTGTATCAACAGTTTGACGAAACACTAGCAGAAGTAAAAGCGAGAATAAGTGACGCTAGAACCAACTGCCGCGTGCTAGACTTCAATCGAGACCGCGTTTGGAAAGCGGAGCACACGGATTTCTTTTGAAGATGATTTTTCCGAGTTCGGTCGCGTTATCCTTCATGATAGGGTGTGCGCAAGCATTTTGTTGCATTCGCGCCATCTTGTCCGTCGTGCTCGTGGGAATCGCTGCAAAACAAGTTTCAACACGCTCTTGACCCACGTACTAGTTTGAAACTACCCTTCCGGTCGTTGTCGTGCTCGTGTTCTTCATCCTCGAGAGATCACTAATATCTTGACGACGTTTGGGCTTTAGGAGTTTGGGTATCCAATGTGACAGCTTCTACTTCTCCTGTGAAAGAATCTTCAAAGAACATCTTCCGGGACGATGACAAAAAGGATCAACGTTGTGGGATACAGCACTATCACCTTCATCTTCTCTGGGCTTAGAAGACAAGTAGAGAGACTTTGTTTGTTGTGGGGTGCTGTGCCGTCTACAACTCTTGAAGATACACTTCAGCTCCTGATTAGCACAAGCTGGTCACAACTCAAAGCTCATATACGAGCCGCATCAACTGCTCGTCCACGACGAATACGGAACAACAATAGGAATCCGCTTCTGGCGGTATCAAAACTGCCGAGAATTTTTTTGAGAGCGGTAACGTCTTCTCCGTGATGCAACAGCAAGGCCGAAAAAGAGAAGTTTTTACCATGTTGTCCCGTCGAAGGTGCTGCCTTTTGTGAAGATCCTCCAACGAGAATCCACTTTCGCACGCCAAGATGGGACAAGCAAACTCGTCCACGATTGGGACACAAAACCACAAAGGTTCTGCCCCTGCTTTCGAAGTCCCGTACACGGATGAAACACTGCAAAACGGAATTTTTTCCGGCCGGCTTTTTTTTCAACAGCAAAGGAGTTTCCGGAATTCCTACGATCTGCACGAGAAGCTAGGCTCGGGCGGGTTCGCGACGGTGTATCGTGTGACGCCGAAGGAACTTGTACGAGTGAACGGGAGTAGTAGTAAAAGTAGTGCAACTGGACGACCAAGCACTTTCTTAGAGCAACTACAAGAAAACTTCAGTTCCAATCGGATTTCGAACGGAAGCGGTGCGAATTTAGCTGTGGAGCAGACCGTGCAGGAGCAGTTGCGGCAAAGCAACACAAATCAAGGTCGTCTTGGTCTTGATAGTGCGCGGCCAGCGGTCTGTTCCACAAAAGACCGAACTTCTTCGCCAGATGAACATCAAGTGGATCGAAACATTGATCCCAACGCGACAGTGATATTATCGCCCTCTTGCTCCCCGTCGTTGGACTCACGAGCGACTTTAGGGTCCGCAACAGCGTCTCCAGCGGCTGGGGTGAACAAAAACCGCTGGTCAACCAGGGCGAGTGCTGGAAATGCTTCGGCCGCGTCGCAAAATTTCTCTGCTGCGGCGAATAATAGCAACAAGAACTTTTCTTGCGCCGATGTGCTGCAGAGAAGACACTCCGACCTGGGCTCTGTGATGCGCGTACCGAGAAGCTCGGTGCGAAGCGAGGATGCGAAATTATTGAAGCAGCTGGAAGATCATGACAAAAATGATAAAAACTACAACCCTCACCTCCGAGTCCCATCAAATTCTCCACCTCATCCGCGCCGGGCCAGTTTACAGCACCAGAATCTACTACTCCCCCCGCCGCCGAACGGTATGAATAAAACAGGAAGAAGTAGAACATCATCCACTATTCCAGCAAATGATAAAATATCTTCCCGTGCCGCGAAGATCATTGACAAGAAGAAAATGCGGCGGATGGGGTTGAATAAGCAGCAAGTCCTCCACGAAATCAAGATTCTCGCGCTCTGTTTATCAAATGTAAAAATGTCTGGGTCTGGAAGGATCCGAATTTGTGATGCATGTTTCGAATCCTACAAAGATCTGTGATGCATAACGTGCAAAAGGTGCCCACTTCTGGCCATGCTGAGAGGGCATGTCTCATGCAGAATACGCATCACGAAGGGGCTGCAGAACCTGTGATGCTAGGCCCTGCATTCCAGACTTGGGGGAGCTTGGAAAAGCTGCATGACAAATTTCGGAATCTCCCAGACTCAGACATTTTTGCATTTGATACTGTTGCCACCCAAACATTCTCGAGATTTTCGAGGCGTTCGAGTCGGAGAATGAGTACAGTTTCGTCTTGGAATTCTGTCCCGGCGGGGACTTGCAGGCGGTCGTGGAGAACCAAGGAGCCGAGCCGTTTCTAGAATCGGTCATTGCGAAATGGATGAAGCAAGTTTTGTACTCGATCCGCTACCTCCACTCCATCGACATCTGCCACCGGGACGTGAAACCGCACAACTTTCTCTTCGCTGCGGACCTGAAAACGTTGAAACTGGGTATAACGAGCTCAGGTGTTACAATCTCAAGCGTTACAATAGAATCTGAAAATCTGTGATGCAAGAGTGCATGATCTAGCCAACTCTCGTGGGATTGCGCATGAGAAGTTCCGGAGCCCCAAACCCCACTACAATCTGGCGAAATTTGTATTGCAGAAAGTGGAACGCTCTGCGAGTCTGTCATGCCCATCATGCAAAACAGATCTCAGATTCTATTGTAATGCTTGAGATTGTAACACCTGAGCGGGTCATACTGGGAGATTTCGGGGTGGCCGTGAAGGTGATGACGGATTTTGACACGACGGCGTACGGGAAAAGTGAGCAAAAAGTGAAGCTATTACGTGACCGGCTGGGTACTCCGGCGTTCATGGCGCCGGAGATGCACCTGCTACCTGGGAAATCCAAAGGGTATGACTGTAGAGTGGATGTGTGGGCGGCGGGCGTGATTTTCGTGTTTCTACTGTCCAACTCCTGTCCGTTTGTGGACAGCGACAACAAGTTGATGAAGAAGGAGATTTTGGAGGGGAAAGTCCCCATTTGGGACATCGGAAACAACAGTACTTCTAGCGGTGATTTGGGAACAAGTGGTGGTGCAGGCAGCTTTTTCAAAAGCCTTTTTGAACGCTTTTCAACAACATCGGCGACGTCTTCAAACGGCAACAATGGCTCCTCCTCTTCGTCAAAGCTACCCACCAGCAAAACAACCCGCAAGCCGAGTCTCCTTGCGAAGCAGTTCGTGCGGGCATTGCTTCAGCCAGATCCGGACCAAAGGCTGGACAGTTCGCAGGCTTGTGAGCACCAGTGGCTGCGGATCGCCAGCACCGGGGCGCTGGACTATCAGCTTGATGATGTTCTTGACAAGGGGGTTGCTAGCAAAGGTGCTAAAAGTAAAACCTCGGATATTAAAGCTGCATCAGCGAAAGAACAGAAGAACGCAATAAACGGCGCTGCACAAGAACGTGACAAAGAAAATGAACCGCTCCTGAACTACCAGGATTTTGAATCTGTTTTGCACAAGGGGCTGAACAACGCGATTAACTTCAGCAAATTCCTTGGTGAGAAAGTGGCGGATAAAACCGTGAATTTGATCGAGAACAAGATCGAACCGATGCTAGAAAGGGCGAATGAGAATATCGTCGTGCCGGATGTTGTGATCCAGAAAGAAAACCAGTTAATCGACGAGGAGAAATCGAAATCCGGGTGCGGGATTTGCTACCAAGAAGACTCTTCCATCTTCGACTTCATCTGCCCCCGGTGCAAGTACGTCTGTTGCAAACAGTGCTTCTCCAAATTGCGGCAGCCGCAGTGCCCGTTCTGCAAGTACAAGGTGTCTGGGCAATTGCTGGCGAGGGGGGTTATGGAAATCAGCGAAAAATCCGGAAAAATGGTGTCCAACGCGAAGGAAGTGGTCCGACACAGTGGGGCGTGGATCGAGCAGGGAATCGAGGGGGTGTTAGACGTGCCGGTGGGCGGACAGGTGGGGGTTGCACAGGGCCAGCCGCAAACCCGATTTTCATCTTCGCCAAAGAAGAACGGGAAGACCATGACTGTTGTAGTTGGTGGGAACAAAGCAAAAGACGAAGACGAGGGAAAAGTAGAACAAGAAGAATCACCTTCGCCAGAGGTAGAACAGGTTAAAATAAACCAAAGAGACGTGTGCGGGGCGTGCGGGAAAGATTATTCCAAAGAGGAAAATCAGAACGCCTTGTCCGGGATGTGGGACTTTTCGTGTCCGCAGTGCAACGTCATGATTTGCAAGAAGTGCTTGGAACATAAACAAGGTGTAGTTGACCACCGCGACGCTGGGGCAGTGGAAGTAAATGCTGGGAAAAATAAAAACAACAACAGTAGTGCAGCAAGTTCTTCGACTACCGCCTTTAATACGAGCAGTTCATCTAGCGCTTCCGCTTCTGCAGCAACACCTGCCGCATTGCAGACCATTTGGGACGAAGCAACAGCTCCTTCGAGAGAACCCGCAGTCGCATCCACAACATCTTCTTCCCACAAGAAGGACCTCCCACCCCACTTCCACCACTGCCCGAGCTGCAGTTTCGACTACAGTATGCAGTTGCAGCAGCACTTCATGTTGCAGGAGAATGCGGTGAAAGCGAAGGAACAGTTCGACAGCATTAAGCAGAACGTGAAAAACGAGGTCTCGGGGCTCGATTTCGGGGAGTTTGGGAAGGAGATTACGGGAATGATCAAGGAGGACGCGCAGTCGTTTGGGAGCTGGTTGTTCAAGAAAGTTTGGGACGATGATCAACAAAACGACGGGGACGGCGGGGAGAACAATTATAATCATAATGCAGCTGCGAACAATGGTAAAAATAACTACAAGACTGGAAGAACTACAAAAGAGAGCTCGTACTCGCCCGTGCCGAGTGAAAATGAACAAGCTGGAGCTCCTCTCTGCTCTTCGTCAACAACAACGCAGGACGACAAAGACGCGGCTAGCTGCAATGCGAAAAATTCTATAATGGATTCAGCTGCTGGCACGAACAAGAAGAAGTCAGGAGCATCCTCTCAAAAGTGAAGTAGAAACAGTCCGATTTGTAGTTGACCAAGTTGTTGCCGCGACATCACCCGGTTGCATTCCATTGACACATTGCGACGTCCTCGACCACAGCATCATCTCTCTGATCATACCGGAAGTTCTTGTGTTGAAGAAGTTTCATCTTCAGAGGGCAACTACACCAGCATCGAAAGTCGGCAATGAGGAACCTCGAGAAAAGCAAGTAGAGATTCTCAGAATTATTGTCTCGCAAGCGCGGAGTCGGAGATTTGCAATCGGCGTCGCAGCTGTTCTTGTTTTCGGTCGGTCCCCGAAAAGAACTATGAAGATGCGACGTCTAGATGAACTAGAAGAAACAGCTTTTCATCATCAGCTCTTAGCAACCTCTTCATCTGGCAAGAATTCATCGCAAATACCTAGCAACGACCCAAGTAAAAAAAATGGGTGGCGCCTTTTCGCAGGTTCCGACGGATGAACTACAGCGGATCTGGTTGAAAGTCTGTATCAAATGCAAAAATGTCTGGGTCTGGAAAGAATGGAATTACTATCTAAACTGCAGCAGCTGGTCAAAAATGCATGCGAGGGGTATGTTCGGGGGTATGTTCGGGGGTGTGTCAGGGGTATGCAAATGCTCCTCAATCACGGGCGGACTACAATTTTTTGCCGAAAAGCCAACAGGTGGGGTATAAACATACCCCAGACACACCCCAGACACACCCCAGACATACCCCAGACAGACCCCCGAACATACCCCAGGCAAAAAGTCCGAACATACCCCAGACACACCCCGGACACACCCAGGGCAGACTTTTGGACACACCCCGGGCAGACTCTCGGACACACCCCAGCCAAACTTTCGGACTTTGCTATGTGGGGTTTGGACCCAAAGCCCAAGCTGTCACGCGAGACGGTGCGGCCGAGGGGCGATCGAAAGCCCTAGGTGAGCGCGGGGACTATGTCCCCGCGCCATGACCTAGGTGCCAACTGTGACCATTTCCGTCCCGGACGCCGTGCGGTCAAGGGGCGAAAGCCCTGGGCCAGCGCGGGGACTCGGTCCCCGCGTCATGGCCTAGGGGCCAGCTGTGAGCGCTCCCCGGCCAACGTGCGGCCAAGGGGCGAAAGCCCTAGGCCAGCGCGGGGACTCGGTCCCCGCGTCATGGCCTAGGGGCCAGCTGTGCGCGCTCCCCGGTCAACGTGTGGCCAAGGGGCGAAAGCCCTCGGCCAGCGCGGGGACTCGGTCCCCGCGTCATGGCCTAGGGGCCAGCTGTGCGCGCTCCCCGGTCAACGTGTGGCCAAGGGGCGAGGGCCCTAGGCCAGCGCGGGGACTCGGTCCCCGCGTCATGGCCTAGGGGCCAGCTTTGCGCGCTTCCCGGACACCGTGCGGCCAGGGGGCGAAGGCCCTAGGCCAGCGCGGGGACTCGGTCCCCGCGTCATGGCCTAGGGGCCAGCTGCAGGCGCTTCCCGGACACCGTGCGGCCAAGGGGCGAAGGCCCTGGGCCAGCGCGGGGACTCGGTCCCCGCGTCATGGCCTAGGGGCCAGCTGTGAGCGCTTCGCTCGCGGACACCGTGCGGCCAAGGGGCGAAAGCCCTAGGCCAGCGCGGGGACTCGGTCCCCGCGTCATGGCCTAGGGGCCAGCAGTGAGCGCTTCCCGGACACCGTGCGGCCGAGGCGTGAAAGCCCTAGGCCAGCGCGGGGACTCGGTCCCCGCGTCATGGCCTAGGGGCCAGCTGTGGGCGCTTCCCGGACACCGTGCGGCCGAGGGGCGAAAGCCCTAGGCCAGCGCGGGGACTCGGTCCCCGCGTCATGGCCTAGGGGCCAGCTGTTAGCGCTCCCCGTTAACCACACCGCGCGGCCAAGGAGGGGGCAGAGAAAAGCCCTAGGGCAATGTGGGGACTCTGTCGCAGCGCCATAACCTGGGGGCCGGCTGCAGACCCGGCGTCAGTTTCTTCTTTTCTTTTTATCTTTGCGCGCGGCAGGCTAATGAATCTAGTGCGCGCAAGCAGGGGAGCCGCGTCCGCAGGAGGCCCCCCCGTCGCGGGTCATTGAATGCAAAGCGCAACGAATTACCTAGCTGCGAGCGACCTGCCTGCCCAGTGCCACCGCGCAGACAAATGCCGGAAGGTCGCCGCACGGGGACTCTGTCCCCGTGCTCGGACCTTGTTTGTGATGCTAACTTTCGATGATGGAAAAACCTGTAAGTATTGCATGAGCAGCAAACGGCACTCAGATTTTTGCTATTCTGAGAAGGCATTTCTCATGCAGTATAGGCCTGAGAAAGCCTTCACAAAATCTGTAATGCGAAGGCATGCATCACCGACATTGCAGGTCATGTCAAATTTGCATGACAAACTCCCCCAATCTTCCAGACCCAGACATTTTTGCATTTGATAGTCTGCTACGCCGAGCGACCCGGGTTAAACGCGAAAACAGCACTGCAACAGAGGCTGGGGGAAACCGAATTCATCGCGTTTTGGCTCAAAGTGGAGGAACACGCGGGGAGGAGATTTAGCAGAAACGAGCAGGATATCAAATGCAAATATGTCTGGGTCTGGAAGAATGCCAGACTTGTCATGCAGGTTTTCTATGCCCCATGAGGTCTGGCATGTAGGACATAGCATGACAGATTCTGTGAGAGTTCTATCATGCCTATCCTGCGTGAGAAACTGCCTCTCGATTAGGTCAAAAGTGGACAGCTTTATGGTAATCACGCAACACAGATTTTTACATGATTCAGATTTAGCATGACGAGTTGCTTTGTTCCAGACCCAGACATATTTGCGTCTGATAGAGGAGAACAGTGGCACTAGTACTTCTAAGCCAGCACCGCCTGTAGGTCCACTTTATTCAGTGTCCACCTCATCACCCGCTACTTCTTCTGCAAACAGCGTGAACAAATCAAAATCTGCGGCCGGCGGGGAGAAATTCGCGCGACAGATGTTCATATCAAATGCAAAAGTGTCTGGGTGTGGAAGATTCCGAGATTTGTCATGCAGTTTTTCAAGCTCCGCCAGGTCTGGAATGCAGGGCCTAGCATCACAGGTTCTGCAGCCCCTTGGTGATGCCTATTCTGCATGAGAAATGCCCTCTCAACATGGCCAGAAGTGGGGACCTTTTGCAAGTCATGCAACACAGATTTTTGTATCATGATCCGCAACACGCATCACAAGTTCGGATTCTTCCAGACCCAGACATTTTTATATTTGATAGTTCAACCTTGTGAACAACGGAAAACCGGTTTCCTGGCAAACCTTTTACGACTATGCATTGCAAAAATGTCTGGGTGTGGAAGAATGCAACTTGTGATGCTGCATTTGGATTCCAAAAAAATCTATATTGCATGAGTAGCAAAGGGAATGCAATTTTTGCTACGCTGAGAAGGCGTTTGTCATGCGGAATCGGCATCAAGAAGCCCTCAAAAAATCTGTATTGCTAGGGTATGCATCACAGACATCATGGCCCATGCAAAACGCGCATGACAGGTGTCAGAATCTTCCAGACCCAGACACTTTTGCATTTGATAACGACACCTGGAGACACCGGGAGGGGCTGAGTCGAGCGGGGTATCCGGAAATGCCCTGGATTTCTGTTTGAGACGTGACTCAGAACAACTTCTTCTCTTGACGGGGCGAGATCAGGATATTGCAGATGGCAAAAAAACTTTACAGTTGTCACAAGACGAACTAAAAGCACGATTTTTTGAAAAGCAGAAACCATGACGAAGAGTATGTGCATCCGAAACAAGAAGCTCAGGCATTTTTCGAGACTTATGGTGATTCAAAAAGAGAATGAAGGCATCTGCAGTAAGTATTCGCCACCTGATTTGCTCAGCATTAGATCAATCTCCTACCTTGTTCTCTCCTGGTAACCAACTTCTGTAGTACACTCTTGAGCACGCTGAAATCAGGAGTTCTCTACTCAGAGCAAGAGCCCCCGAACATTCGAGCGGCCCCGCATCTTCAAAGTACTAGAGCCACACGAGATTGCAGCCTGTCAAAGAGGACTTGCGACTCAGTGAGCGAAGTAGATGCAAAGACAGACACACGACATGGCGGCTCTCTTGAGGGCTTCATGATTGCCAAAAATATGATCAGACGTACGAGATCTACTTCTAGGACAGTCCTCATTTTCATGATGTCTACTTAGAAACACTAAGACGCACTAGGCTGTCGTGGTGAGGCCCCACATTTATACATTGATCGCAAACGTCTCCGTCTCACAGTGATAAGGACCAGAGTCAGAAAGCACTTTCGAACATTTTTATCACTTTTAGGTTGCGGTTCAAGTTTTGTTTTAGGCCCGACTTCGGAAATTTCTGCAAGCACCAGCGCTGTGTCCTCAGCCAATTTTGAAGCTACATTAGTTCATGATCGGTGTAGAAGTTGTGCAATAGTTTCTGTTGTACTATTGCGAAACTGACAGAACATCAACATTCCGGAGCAGATTTTGTGAGAGATAAAACAAGGCGAAGACATGGCAGCGGCCCTTTTTCTACTACGTTCATCCGGTCCGCGGGACTCTCGCCCCGGAAGTAGAACTGGCAAAGCGCGTTTTTAGTAGCACGTCTACACGACAAACCGCAGTGCAACACAGCCGGTTTCCTGTTTTCGCAAGAACTGCAGACGCCGGCGACTTCGACTACTTACTTCACACGCAAAGACCTACTGTCAGCTTTGTTTGCACGCGTGCTTGTAGCAGCTCTTCTGCTCGCCGCGTGATTTGGAACGAGTCGCAGCTGCCCAAATTTTTCGGAAAATAAGGCGCTTGGAAGTCTGGACCGGAGCAAGGTGCTAAGCGTGCGAAAAATATACTACACGGTGAACGACTACAGCAGCAGAGAGTATTTTCGCCCAGTAGAAAATTAAAATTAGAGCTCACGAACGGGACGTAGTTGCTCGGACCCGACTTCATACGGTGAGCAGTTTGATTCCTTCGTACAAAAGAGCAGCTGTCCTACGCGAAAATCATCCTCCAAAAACAAAGCGACTGACGCAACAACCACTCCCAATAGCTTGGAAAAGTACAACAACAAAGACATACCGAGCGTTGTGTCTGTGAACGCGAAGATAAAACTCGGAATAGCAAGTCGACGACGGCACCGCAACAAGTGAAGAAAGAAGCAAGTAGCGGAAATTATAACTACGAGGAGAACAAAGAAGTAAAGGACGCCGACGCAAGGACTCAGATTCAACTGCGAAAGAGCCGCAGGAGTCAAGAAGGAGTAGTAGAGCTGCAGTCAGTAGAAGCCTGCTAGGTCGAAGAGGATTCAGCAAGCCAAAATCCCTTCGAGGACCACACCAGCAGCATGTCGAAAGAAAAAAGAAAAACGCCGCACCACTTTAAGTTGGTGCTCCTCGGTGACGCCAGTGTAGGGAAGTCATGTCTGGTCGTAAGGTTCGCAAAGGAAGAATTTTACGAGAACCAAGAGCCGACAATAGGAGGTAATAAAATGAGCAATTATTTGTTGTTTTGTTTTCCATTGCCATTGCATCTCCGTTAATTCGTGCGATCATCATCCGCCATACATACAAACTTCCAGCCGCCTTTATGACGCAGACGGTAGAGTTGGAGAAACCAAAAGCGCTCGTGAAATTCGAAATATGGGATACCGCGGGGCAGGAAAGGTATCGGAGTCTCGCGCCGATGTATTACAGGTATAGCACATATTGAAGGATGGACTTGGTACATTCCCTTTAATTAATAAAATACGATGAAGTTGATTGTCGACGTCGAGGGTGCTGGCATGACAGACAGGTTTTCATCTCATGCGTCAGATTTTTGCATCACAAGTGGAAGTGTCACTGTGAAAATAAAATCAGGGGCGCCGCCGCTGCCGTCATAGTATACGACGTTACCAGCAGGGAGAGCTTCGACGGCGCGCGATCATGGGTACTTTATATCACTGAGATGCTTTTATTCTTTTTCGAACATATGGATATGCAGCGTTGGCATTTGTTTCCACCTTGCGCGTGACAGAAACTGCATTTGATATTGCGGGTATTTATTGATGCGCATGAAAAATATCATCTTTAAAACTACAACTCCAGGTCCAAGAGCTCCAAGGCATGGCCGCGCAAGAGTCGCTGGTAATAGCGCTGTGCGGAAACAAGGTCGACCTTGTAGAGGCGAATTTCCCGAGGCAAGTAGAGCAGGAGGTATAGAAGAAGTACTAGAATTTTGTGTTGCGTGGTGATCAACCCGACAGTGCATGCTTTTCTCGGCAAGTTTCATCCTGTAAAAGGTCTTTCTCTTTGTCTTTGCCAAGTTAAGTATTGAACAACACTGGCCACACATCATCACTCAGGTCGCGCGAAGTTACGCCCAGGAGATGGGCATCCTTTTTTTGGAAACTTCAGCAAAGAGCGGGAAAAACGTGAAAGAGGTCTTCATGGAAATCGCGAAGAGGCTGCCAATAAACAAAAACGAAAAGGACCCGAACACGCACGTATAGACTTCTGGTGATTTTCATTTTTCCATGCACGCGAATTATATCAGTCTGCTCGTTTTGTCATGGTAAAGATGAGAAGTACTGAACTGCACAACATACTATTACACCATCACAGCAAATCGGCGCGAATACGCAGAGTTCAAGTAGCACCTTTGGCGGGTGTTGCGGTGGCGGATCATAAGAAAAATTCCCAGCGACACACATGAGCATGAGCAGGTGCTTTCCCTACGCCTACCCAACAAAAAGAAGAACGGTCTGCACATCAGCAGGAGCCCTGTTGAGCTGCTTTTCCCCAGCACAGATGATTTTCCCAGCGGCAGCTTCATAGAAGCCAGGAGCTCTACTCTACTACCCGGCGCGCGATGATTTGACGATACAGAGGATTCTCGTGTCTTCACATGATTCTGATAATTTACATCACAGATTGGCGATTGGACATTTTTAAAGCATCATCAAACAATAGCAGTGTCAAAACAACAACAACTCTAGGATCAAAGATCAAGCAAAATAACGGCCGTGGCATTTCTAGGTTCAAAGAAACAACAAAGAAAGCGGCCTTTTGATGTGGTGCGAGAAGTAGGACAACGAAGTGTGTAGTTGAGAAATGGTTTGTTTCTCATCTAGTACCACCAGCGAAGATGATACAACGCATTCTAGCGGCCATGTGTGGTTTTTATGAAGAACAAGAGAAGAAAAAGAGGAGGAACACACAACATTTCAAAACAAGCGGACCTTCCCTCCTCGAAGCAGGTTGAGTCTGCGCCGTTGCTGCGGGCTAGTTGTATATATAATGCCGCGCAGCACAAGCGAAAGTTGCAGCTGATGTTCTTCTTGAGCTTCCTGCTCGCATAGGTTCATCATCGGCGATGAGTCTCTACATTGCTCGTGAAGAACAGCGAGTAAGTAAGTAGATCTACTGCAGTATCTGCCGAGCGACACGAAAACCGGCGAATAAATGGACACGAGTATAGAATTGTCGACACTACTAGGAGGTATTTAGTAGGGAAGATGTATCCACCATATCATCGAGGAACGAACGCGCCATTGACTTCCTTGACAAGAAAACGTGCAATCCGACGCTGATTTTCTTGCAAAGTGGAGGTCTACTCAAAAAAAGAACAAAGTACAAAAATGGCGCGTTTTAATCCGCTCGCAACCACTGCCGCCAGTGAGCACCGGCCGTCCCGGCGACCACGCCACCGGCTTTGCTCCGAGGAGTTGCAATTACAGCACGAGATTTTGTTGCTCGAGCATGAGAGACAGCTCCTTGGATTGGATACACGACGACAGAGTAGCCATACATCAACCTTATATGCAGGAGTTCATCGAGGAAGAGGAAGTAGAACTTCCCCTGGCGGGACACTACCTAGTCGTGCATCTTCAACGGCGAGCAAGCTTTTCACCACGACGACCCTCCTATCCCTTCTCCCCTCCCGACCACATTTTCCAGTGAAGATCCCCTCGTCGTGTTCTCTCCCTTTGGTAAAACGAGAGACCGTGGTCCGCACCAGCAAGATCACCGTGAAAGTGACTTTTACCCTGCTTCTCTGGGAAGCCTTGCTGCAGTGGATGTATGTCGGCTGCCTGCACCTGCTCCGCCACCAGATTCTCGAGGTCGGGTTCGACGACTATGACTGCGACCCCCGGGACTGGGTGTGCGGGTTGTCCTGGCACGCCCCGCTGATGGGTTTGTTGTTCACCATCCGGTGCTCGATGAACTTTCTGCTGATCCGGCGCCATAACTACGAGCTGACCGCTATGGAACTGTCAGGTTTGAAATCGTCAAAGTTGCAATAATTTGTGATGCATAAAACGGATACAAGTTAGACCTACAGTTTGCAGTCGGTGCATGACAAATTTTCCCGGTCCTGGATGCGAGTCTGTCATGCGGTTTAGGGCAAAAGAGCTGCCTTCTGTCATGCTAGTCAGCAGTCCAACTTTTGACCCTTACCAGGACTATAATCTGCCTCCCGTGCGTCCTCTGCAATAGAGTCTATTTTTGTATCGCGTTTTTTTATGCATGACACTTTGATGATTTCAATCCTGACACTCCCATAACCGCCCTGCTGCGGGAGCACGCGAGCATGCGGTACTTGGGCTATGGATTGCAAAAGTGTCTGGGTCTGGAAGATTCTAAACTTGTAACGCTGTCGCTGGATGCTAAAAAAATGTGTATTGCGTAACCAGCAATAGCACTCCAGTTTGTGCTACGCGGAGAGGGCATTTCTCATGCGGTAGAGGCATCGCAAAGTCCTCTGAAGATATGTGATGCTAGGGCATGCATCACAGACGTCATAGGTCATGCAAAATCTGCAGGACAAACCTGGCGATCTTCCAGACCCAGACATTTTTGCAGTTGATATGGGAGTGGGCATGCTCCTTCTCGTCCTTTTTCTCCACTGCTCGGGCTTGGCCTACTATGCAAGAAAAAAACTATGTGAGTGTAAATCTGTGATGCAGAAAGTGCAAAACTGTTACACTTGTCATGCTGGATCTGCGTCATACGCTACTTTCATACGTGTTTCCACGTACTAGCTGCGCATGACAGATTTTCCCTGTAATGCAAAGCTAATTTGTGATGCTGCTTTTCCGTACACAGTTACACTTACACACTTTTTTTCCTGGATACCTACGCGAAGCAGGACGGCTTCATTTTCCAAGAAAGGATTTATCCGATCGATGAAGACCCAAGACTGGCTGTGGGACTCGCCTTATGCAAGTTGCATGCAAATTCGTATCTGGGTGGTCCGCTGGAAAGGAGTACTTAAGTTGTGATCATGCCACACGTCGACCTAGTGATATATGCATAGTCATAGACCACGAACCTCTAAAACACTGCAGTACGCTATACGGTGCGACGCCGAAGCCTGACAAACACAAAGCGCGAAGGGGTTGATATCGCACGAAAGACAAAAGCTCGCGCCACTACGAACATAATCGAAGCTGCTCAGAAATGTTCCAGACCCAGATCGAATTTTGCAGTTGATAGAGCTTGCCGGGAAAATACGAAGTAAGCCCCGTTGCGAGGAAACAAGCGTAGCCAGGGGGACCGCAGCACTTCTGCTGTGCGATGCCATACGAAGGAAGCTCCACAGCTGCCCTAGGAACTTCCTATACATCAAGGAGGGCGGAAAACAAGATCTGGCTGAAGGTACATGTTGCAACATCTACATCACTACACTTTACATCTCCTGCTTCAAGATCGCAGGGGTTTCAAAGAAAGCTAGACGAAGTAGTTTTACTGTGCCAAATGATGTCACATCAAGAACAGAACGCACTTCCAGCGAGTGAGTGTCTTTCTATCGGTCGCGGTGCGGAAGGCAACATCCACCTGGTGTTCATCCTCGCTCTGTGATCGTCCACTGCGCAGTAGAATGAAAAGCACTTCGTAGCTGCAGTGCTTGGAAAGAAGGAACAGGCACGCAAATTTCGGTATATAAATATTGACACCATTTTTAATGGACTAGCAACATCCATCCTCCTCCTCGGTCGTTCCTTCTCATCAAAACAGGATCTTTTCTCGGTCTCATCTCCATCTTTGTCGTTCGTTCTCATCTCCATCATCTTTTTTCGGTCTGTGTACTCGTTTATCGGTTATCGTTCATGTTCTGTTCGTAATGGTATTTCGTTCCACAGCGAGGACAAGTTGCCTAGCACTAAATCGTCGTTCTTTACACGGTAGTTCTTCCTCTTCCTCGTACTGTCGTTCAGGACAATGGAGATAACTTACATTCCAAGAGAACAAAAAGTACAACAGGAGGAGCACAAGAACAGTAAGTAAGTATTGGCAATGTACTAATCGATGATAAATAATCGAAAGATGAACTATGACTTATGGTTAATCCTAGTCACATCCGGGTTTAAAAAGTTCGCACAATGCAAGAATGCAACACAGACATCACACCAGGACCTCCAACCTAAACACCGCCTAAGTTTTATCCCGCGATCAATTTTTCTTCCATCTTTTTTCATCCTGTTCGTCCCAAAGCAAGTATATAAGTAGCAGAAGGCTAAAAATTCTACTATCTTGTCAAAAGAACAGCAGCAGTCGCTTTATCTGTAGGAATAAAGCCTCGGCGCCAACAAGAACTGCATGAAGCTCCTGCCTACCAGTCTTATTCCCCGAAGAAGGGGCTGCAGCTTTTTATCGGGGTCAACTAGTACGGCACTGCTGCTCCTGGGACAGAATCTGCAACGGATCGACTTTTGTCTCGCCAGCAAGTGCAGTGATGGTACCATCTCCTTCGTCCTGGACGTTGGCATGGAAGACGGGGCCACAAAATTCGCAGGATGCGAGCACCTCGCAGAGGTTCCTGTTTTTTCCGCTGACAGCACTGTCAATGGTGCGGTCCACCCAGTAAGAAGCTGCGAGAACTTTTCCGCCGCAACGGACTGGTGCGAGGTGCGGCACGTGAAGACCGTTCTGCCGTATATTGGCGCGACTTTGCAGGATCCGGACCGGTACTATTTGACGCAACGGTGCCAGGAGCTGTGTGCAAATGCGAAAACCTGCTCCGTCTTCGCGTCTCACATGGGCGAGAGCGGCCTGCAGGCGGAACGGCACTGCCTTCTTGTCCAGGCGACGCCACACAAAACGTGTGGCGTCAAGTCGCAAAAGCTCGCCGCGGGGTATCTGGTCTACGCGACTACGAAAGGAATTAACCCCGTGGTGTCGAATAAGTTCCAAAATGCGTGGTACAGTGAGTACCATGACCCCTACCAGTGTGCGATCAGAGGCTCGATGCCGAAGACCTGCTCCTACAGCAAAAGCCTACGGGATCAAGTGACGACGAAGTGCAGCGACAGCGGAGTGCGACTAGGCGGGGCAGACGACCAATCGCCCCGGGACCTCACAAACTATATCCTGGACTGCACCGGGACAGAAACCGCGACCCTCGGATTTCAGCGATTTCAGCCGATGTACCGGGTCATGAACCTGAGGAGTGACCAACTGGAGTCGAGGTGTGAAGCGGAGTGCATTGCGTTCGGCTGCGACATGTTCGCCACTCGGGAGAATTTCGATGGTGGGTCAGCACCTGGGGTGTGCACTTTGATTTACGAGGTCCCGACACTATATCGGAAGATAGAGGTGGCGGCCTATTTTGCGCTGAGCGAAAATGACGAAGCGAACCCCACGTTGAAGCAGCACAAGTTTCACAAATGCACAGTGCCGGAGGAGGAGTCGATGTCGAATGGCTCCGGCTCCGACAGTACGGCTTCGGACGACGATAGTACCTTCTTTTGGATCTTTCCGGACCTGGACAAGGAGGGTTTTGGATTGGTCGACTTCCTGGTGTACGTGGCTATCCCGCTGGTGCTGCTCTACCTTTTGTGGTACGTCTACAACAAATATCAAATGTAAAAATGTCTGGGTCTGGAATCTTGTGATGCTGAGTGGCGTAGCATGAGGAGGCCACAAGTGCTGGCTCAGCATGACAAATTTCGGAGCTTGTAGGTGTTGCCTATTATGCATGACAAACTGCGTGGTCTCCGCATGACAGAAAAGAACGTCTCTTGGGCAATGTGCATGACAGATTTAAGAGTCATGCCCGACAAGCATGACAAACATGCATTCTTCCAGACCCAGACATTTTTACATTTGATAACAAAAAGCAGCGCCGGGACAGGCAGTTTGCCATGGGGGGCTATCTGCAATATCAGTACAACCCGACCTGGGAGCAGATGCGGCGCGCGAAGGGCATGAAAAAGGGAAAAATGGCTGGGTAGTATGGGAGAGGGTGGTGAGAGGACCACGGGGTCGTGGTCGTTGGGATGGAACAAAATCTAAATCATTTTTTTCGGAGTTGTTCTGTCGATCGTCTAGAAAGTCAAAGGGGTCAAATCCAAATTCTTCAAGTCAAGTTGTACCCAACATTCTTCATTATCGTTGTACTATAGCGTCAGTACGTTTATTTCTCACAACTACTACTACATCTTCCCTGATGAGTACTCAATTGCCTTACTCAACTCAGTCCTCCGAAAATCTGTCTTTTGTCGTGAATCCGAATCGAAGCATAGATTCTCGACCTACCGAAAAGTTTTTATGAATGTCAAGAGAGTCCTCAGCCTCACGAATAGTACAATATTAAACAAGGAATCTACAACTGCACCAGCGGTACTTTGTTGAGAACGTTTTACTCCCCCCCAGATAGAAATAATAAGGTATGAAGCAGACACGTCGACGAAAGTGAGCAAATAGCCAACCCACCTAGAATCACTGTGTTGATGGTGATATTACACCAAGCGCTGGACCACGACAAATAAAAGCAGTGCTCATCGAGCGTGTTTGTGATGGTATTTTCTCTTGAGAGGACGATGAATCTCACGAGTTTTGCGATTTTTCGTGCTTCGGTCGTGTGAAGTTGTCTGTTTTGTCGTGTCCAGAAGCAGAACTCATTCCACCCAGCGGACGATCTGTCAACCTATTGCAAGTGGATTTTTTTACGTGCGAGAACCTCTTTCGTCTCATTTTTTCGGTCTACCAGCTATACTGGTCTTTTGTGTTTTATTTTCCACCTCGCTTGTTTCATCTGGAGCATGTTCTTCGAATTGTGCGCTTTGCAGCACAAACTCTTTGTTTTTCAAAGAGCACGATCTGAAAAGATCCAGCTCATGACCTCCTGTTGGCACACACTTGCTACTGAATCTGAGAATTGTTTACATGCCTACATTTTTATTCTTTCTCGGCCCACCAGCGCATCACAATCACTCACTAAGTCTAAGTAGATCCATGTTTACTTATCATTTGTAGTGCCTTGGTTGCACGCAATCGATGAACTAGATTTAAATGCCATTTTGATAGATTCTTTTTGACTTCGACAACGTCCTTTCCCATGATGGATCGTGTTCGCTTTCGAAGACTGTTGCTGCAGTTGCGGACGCTGTTGCAACATCCGCTCTTATTCCTACTTGCTTCCAGCACCAGTCATGAGATCGTTCGTGCAACGGAGATAGAAAATTTGTCTGCCCCGCCCCCTGAGCATGGCCCACAGCAGGTTCTCCGCTTGGACCTCGGCTGCGAGGAGAAGGACCTTTTGCCGCGCGAAGAAGCGAAGAGCGTGATCCAGTACTTACCGCAATGCGGAAGAGACGAAAAAGCCGACGGATCCGGGAGGAAGAAGTTTTTCACGGAATCCGGGGACTCGTGCTGCAACCTGGAATATCAAATGTAAAAGTGTCTGGGTCTGGAAGAATGCAAGTTTGTCATGCTTGTCTCACATGACTCTTAAATTTGTCATGCACATTACCCAAGATCCCAATTTTTCTGTCATGCAGAAACGCAGTTTGTCATGCAGAATAGGCAACACCAAGAAGCGCGGAAACTTGTCATGCTGAGCCAGCACTTGTGGCCTCCTCATGATACGCCACCCAGCATCACAAGTCTCCAGACCCAGACATTTTTGCATTTGATATGGAAGCGGTGCGCGTCATGAAGTCTATGACCGAGTCGGTCCTGGATTTGAAGCGAAGACTATGCGTTGCAGATATAGCTGGGACTGGACAAATGCAATTTGCCATGCTAAATCTAAATCATCCAAAAATTTGTGTTGCATGATTACCAAAAGTCGTCCACTTTTGACCAAGTTGGGAGGGAGTTTCTCATGCAGGATAGGCATGATAGAGATCACACAGAATCTGTCATGCCAGGTCCTGCATTCCAGACCTCATGGGTCAGGGAAAAACTGCATCACAAAACGCGCACTCTTCCAGACCCAGACATGTTTGCATTTGATAAAGACTAATCCCGGACACGGAGACCTTTTTGAAAGATGCGGAAGTTTTGTTAGATTCCACGGAAGAGCAGATTCATGCGTATTTTGGAAAGTTTGAAGAAAGTGATGAAGAAATAGGCGTTTATCAGCAAGAGAAGCTTTGTCAGCTGAAGCGTGTGTCCATCGCCTCCGCACGGAGAGACGCGGCGCGCGAGGCGGCGAAGGTTTTGGAAGCGGCGTTGAACGCAGTAGAGCGGTTTGTATCTCACGAAAAAACTGTTTCACTGTGATGATTTTGCAAGAACCGCATCACAAGTTTGCTACGCATGACACAGAAAATTTGCCATGCGCATTTCCCAAGGAAAAATACGCTTAAAAATCCAATGTCTTGCAGGTGTAGCAAGACAAATCGTTCTGTGTTCCATTTTCTGCATCACAAGTTCACAGTGAAGCAGTTTTTTCTTGCGATAGTTTGCGGAGAGTGTGTATTGTCACCAGTGCTTTCTCGTCGCGGACAGTAGGAGGAGCAGTACTATAATTTCTGATGCAGAACGACAAGAAAGAGCCCAACAGAACAAGTACGCAAAGTTGCTCCACCCAGTTCCCGACGCGACCGGCGTAGAAGCGATTCCGCTTCATGAGTTGGAACAGATGGTGGCGAACCTGGCGCCAGCAGTTGTAGAAAGGACTGTTGGTTCGGACACCGGCGCAACAAATAACGTCGAGCAGGGGTCAACCCATGAAACGTCTATCGTCCAGATCCTCCAGCAGGCGTTTATCCAGCTGCTGGAGCTGAAGCATTGGCTCCGGTCAAAAGACCGCGAGGCTGTCCAAGAAGCTGGCCAGAACTGTTTCCTGGGTTACTTCCTCTCCCTGCACTCCGGCGAGCTGTTGCAGTATGAAAACGCGGTGCCAAGGAAAGCCTTCCTGTACGCATTAGTCAGTCCGTTTCTTGTGGACGACCAGACCAGCAGCGGAATCCACTTCATCACCCGTTTTCAACTGTGGCTCGACCGATTAGCCTACGTGTTTGGCGTGTTTTCGCAAAAGAGTTTGCACCAATTGGAAGTGCTGCTCCGCGTCAGTGGCGCTGACGTGACCGTATCGGCGAAGAAATTTTTGCAGATCTCGCCCCGGGCTTATGAGGTGTTGAGCAGGAAGAAAAATTATCTTCAGGAGGATGAAAAACATTCCACCGCTGCTGTTGGTGCTCTCGCTGTTCCGTACGTCGAGGAGCTGCAGGAAGAGCTCTGCAGCGCCGACGCGGTTCAGGACTGTAAGAGTAGCAACGAGGACTGCGATTTGGCAGAGTTTTTGACTATTGCGGCGGATCTACAACAAAGTGGCGCCAGAAGCTCTGCTTCATCCGGGGGGCCAACAGGGGTAATTAGTATGGGCTCGGCACAAGCACAACAAGTAGCAGCAGAAAAGGATCATATCCAGGAGGACCCAATGGTCGGCAAAACCGCGCTACTGCGACGCCTATGGATTGCAAAAATGTCTGGGTCTGGAACATTGCAACTTGTGATGCTGTTTTTGGATTCCAAAAAGATCTGTGTTGCATAACCAGCAAGAGGGGTCCACTTTGTGCCACATAGAGAGGGTATTTCTCATGCGGGATAGGCATCAGCAAGCCCGCTGAAAATCTGTGATGCCAGGTTATGCATTACAGACGTCATGTGTCATGTAAAATCTACATAACAACTCTTCCAGACCCAGACATTTTTAAGTACATTTGATAACGCCTCTTCCCACAGAGCGGAGGAACTGACTTGTGCAAGGAGGTAGTGCGGAAGGTGTATGATGAAACTACAAGAAGCGATAGAAGAAGTACTGATAATATCCGTGCCGCGGTTCTTGTGGAAAGCAGTAGACACGAGCAGGAGCAGAGAAAGATAGCAGAGTCCTCAAGTAGTGACGAAGAATATTCGGCGCCCGAGTTATACGACATCCCGCCGACGCGCACGGCCGAGGAGGACATTGAAGCTTTTAACGAAAAATCGGAGTTTCTGATGCAAAGCGACGCATTTTTGAAATCGTCGAAAACCGATCGGAAACCAGACGAGGGAAGGCTGATAGTCGTGAGAATTAGCGAGAAGAACGAGAACGCCCCGTTGCTCGCCGCCGACGCGACCGAGCTGAACAGCGGGTTTGACGTCTCGGGGTTGGCGAAAGTGGTTCTGTTAGAAGATTGGTCCAAGCCGCAGCCGAGGCACAACTACGCACCGGACAAATTCGGCGCATTGTCTCTGTCTGATTTCGTTTCGCCGCAGAAAATACAGTTTTTTAAAGAGGTTGAAGAGGAGGAGCAGGGTGCGGGGGGAACTGGTGGCGCAGCAACAGGAGACGAAAAACAAGGAGAGGTTGACGGCGCTGTTGGAGATGAACAAGCAGCGAGGGCTTCTGAAGATGAAACCAAAGCAGAGGATCATTCCACAGCCGAAGAAGATGCTGCACAGAAGAACGATCAAGAAGCAGAGACTACTACGAACGGCAGCCAAAACACTGACCCGCAAAAATCGCAAAGTACGAAATCGGAGGAGGAGGCCATGACGAACATGCCCACGATTCTCCGAAAACCGCGCCTGCGGGAGGGCTTTTACTCCTACATTGACGAGACGAAACAGACCAAAAAGTGGCTTAGAAAACCACAACTCGACGAGCTCATCTGGCGGAAGCAGCACGGCTCTCTGGACGCCAGGAGCATTGCGGCGCGGTTAGGCGCAGAACTGGGGTATGAAAACATCTGGTTCTGCGACTACGCAGTACAACTAGAAGGACTACAGCGAGGAGACACTACAACAACATCGGGCAACTACAGAGCGGATGGAACAGAGACAATGAAGTCAACACCGACTTTGAAGATTCCCATTCCGGTGGTAGAGGACGCAGACAATTCCACGCGAAACGACACGATTTTCACCCTCCCGGGAGAAGGGCAGTGGGTCGTATCACTTTCGTCCTCCTCTTCAGTACAATATCCCGACGAGCCTCTGGTCACGGAATACAAACCGCCCTTCGATTTCTCCGTCACTGACGAAACGTTATGCAAGAAAAAAACTGTGTAAGTGTAAATCTGTGATGCAGAAAATGCGAAACAGTTACACTTGTGATGCTCGACATGCATGACCGGCTCGCTTCCTATGTGTTTTCCCTTTGTATCTGCGCATAACAAGTTTGTCCTGTCATGGCAGACAAACTTGTGATGCTGTTTTCCCAAAAGACTTACACTAACACAGTTTTTTTCTTGGATAAACGTGGCATAAACACCACACTGAGGAGGACGGATCTACTGCAACAGGAACGGGGGCCTCAACATCCGGGGTTGTAGACGCGGATAAAAGTAGTGATGAACATCAAAACCAAAAACCGATAGACCTCCGGGAAATCGTGGAGGTTCTGACCCTATCAAATGCAAATAAGTATGTCTGGGTCTGGAAGGATGCGAACTTGTGATGCGCATTTCGCATGACTCAAAAATCTGTCATGCATGGAAGCCAAAGGCTGCACATTTCTGGCCACCGAAAGAAGGGCCTTGTCATGCGGATTACGCATTAAGAGACCTTCTAAATAAAACCTGTGATGCTGGGACGTGCATGGTAGCCCTTCTGGGTCACGCCGAAGCTGCATCACAAACCTCTGCATCCTTCCAGACCCAGACATTTTTACACTTGATACACCTCCGAAGCCCACCACCCGGAAGAAGCTGTGGAACTGCCGAGGTTTTGCGAGAAAATCGTGCAAGAACCCCTCGAACCTACGGAGCAAGATAGGAACTACCTCTACACCGTCTGGCGCTCGAGATTTTCCAACACAAACTTGGTGCCAGGTGTAGAAAATAGCGACGCTGGAGTTAGTACGAACGAGAGCATCAACTATGCGGACCACGACGAGGAAGCGCCACTACATCCGTCCTCCCGCCCCCGCCTGGTCTACACCTGTGCGCCGCACACGCTCTGCGGCGGCCACGGCGACCGGGCACAGGGCATTGTCAATGCGTTTGTGCTGTCGTTGCTGCTCGACCGGGATTTTTTCATCGATTCCGACAACCCCGTCCCCTTCGACCTGCTTTTCACCCCGAACCACATCGACTGGCGCGTGGCCGACGTCGATGCGAGCATGGAGATGGTGAACGGCCACGACTTGCGGTTTCACCAGGAGCTAGATTGGCTGATGGACAACCGCGCCCACACGTTGCTGATCCAGACCAACATCCGCGAAACGGGGCAATTCCTCCGCCACCGGAAGCTACGGGAGAAGGCGATAAAGCTGGGCTTGCTCGGGACGACGCCGTTTTTGAACCGGGCGATATGGAATTTCTTGGTGCAGCCGGGGTTCTTTTTACAGAACCAAATCCAAGACGCAAAGGACAATCTGAAAATAGGGAAATACCTGTTGTCTAGGGATGAAATAACTGCCACTTCGACGAATAGGGGAGAAGTTGATCATGATGTTCCGACATCACTAACAATACCCGAACCCCCTGCGGAATATGATCTTCAAGAGGCGCAGTCTTTCGCCGCCTACCGTCCATACATCGCCCTGCACTTCCGTGCAGGCAACGAAAGCAATTGGTGGGATCCTTCGCGACACGGCCTGCAGTCTCTGGTGAAGGATTTTTTCGCCTGCGCGACCAAGGTCGAAGAGGTGTTGTTCGGCGGTTTCACATCATCAACGACACGGAGCAGTGTTCCGGCTGGTGAGCATCTTCAGGGAGTAACCACTACAAGTTCTTCTGTGCAACAGCAGTTCCTCAACCCAGCCTGGTACCTCGCTACGGACACGAAACGGGTGTTGGATCTGCCGGAAGTGCAGGAACTGCTCCGCGTAGACAAGTTGAAGATGCTGGATCCGGACGAAATATCCCATTTAGACCGCTCCAAGGGCGCGCAACGGCTGAACGGGATTGTGCCGGCGTTCGTGTCCTGGTATCTAGTCAGCGAAGCCAACGCGGTGGTGCTCTCGCGGAGTGGTTTCGGCGAAACGGCGGCGGAGTTCGGGCACGCGGGGCAAAATGCCTACTTTGCGGGGCATGGAGGGTGTTTGAGGACGGACTTGAGTACGGCGTGAAAAATGATACTGAAAGGGTTTGTGACGTGTCGAGCGATGATGTCGCTATCAGGGATAGAATGAATATAGCTTTTTGTCGCGTGCTGTTGACAATAATAATTTTCCCGAGATCATCAATGCAATTGCAAGCATGATGTATTGATCGACCCGGCAACGCAAGTGGCTCTCGATCTTGAATCTCAGTTGAACATTCATGCGCATTTGAGTTTGTATTTGCTGCACTAATCTTCATCTCTGTTACTAATGAGACCTCAAATTTGCTTGAAGAGTAGAGGATCTGTGTTCGTTCTTCGCGAAATAAAAGAATAGCCCCGCGATCCATCGACAGTTACACGATCAAGGCCGACGCGATGAAAAAGATCCGGCCGCATCTATGGATATTCATGCCCGCCGGCTTTCGTCATAGATCAGAAAACTGCCCGCGGTCGCAGGTCGAAGGGCCGCCGGGTGGCTGGGCCCGCGGGCGTTGCTCGGGCAAGGTGCCCGAGGCCGCCCCTTTCTCCACGGGGCGGCCTTGGCAAGCTGAGCCGGTCCCGCGGAACTTCTGCATTATTTTGGGAAGCGACCGAGTGCAGCAAAGTCGTGGCAGCTGTGGGGCGGGGCTCTGGCGTCGAAAGCCCGAAGCTGGAGCAGCTGGAGCGGATCCATTGCGCGGGTGGTATTAGTTGCCCCGCGCTGGAGTGGATCCCCATGAGCCTCAGCGCCGCCGAGTCGGTCGCGGCGATTTTCATCACCGTCGCCCCGCGTTCGGGAATGCCGCAGCTCGCGCGCCCTTTCGGGCCGGCCTCTTTGCGCGCCGGCCCGCTGCCTTAGCAGCGACCTCGCAGCTGGCGGCGTTCTGTTTTGACATTCGGGGCAGCGCGCTCGTCAGTTTTGCAGCCGGGTGAAGCGCGGCAGGCAGGGCCGTGGTACGTCGCTCCTGCACTACGAACAGCGAGCGGCCGCCTGGGCCGAAGAAGGCACGCGGGCGATTGCGTCGCAGCTCGCGGCGACCGCCGACGGGCTCTCTTAGCCAGGGAGGCCCCGCGCGAAAAGGCAGAGAACGAAGCCGCCCCCGTTTTGGCATGCCAGTGCTGTGGCGATTGGGGTCCTACCGGGCGGCAGGCGGGGCGGAATGTTGCCCGTCCGCTGCTGCGGGGGCGCGCGCCGCACTGCAAGCCGCGGCGAACGGGAGGAGAAGTCGCCCGCTTTCTTATAACTAGACTGAGAGAGTAGCTCATGCGTCAGCTGTAACTGCAACGACCGGCGCCCGAACCACAGCCGGCTGATGTGTGGCATTGGGAACGCTCTGCGCCCTCGCGCTAGCTTGCTAGCGACCACCATTGGCAAAGAACTGAGTGGGCCGGCGGCGTAATGAACTGCCCAGGCTACGGCCGTCCAAGCGGGGCGATGGGCCCAGCGCCTGGCGGCTCTTGCCCTTCGTCTCGCAAAACATCGAAAGAGGTTGGAGAACGCTGAAGGCTGCGAAACCCAGGCCCTCTAGGTGCCGACGCCGCCGGGCCGATGCGCCGAGCAAATTAACAAAAGGCGCCGGCCCCCCGTTCGTGGGCCCGCGCACTTGGCGCAATTTGGCGCCCTATTTTCGGCCCCCAAGCCGCCCCGCGCCACGAGAGCGCGGGCCGGGCGGGCCGGGTTCTTCCGTTCCACCCTGGGCATGAGGTCCCGCGCGGCCCTTGTTGCCGGTAGGCGGGCCCACAGGACCGCGGGCGGACGAGGGGGCGGCGCCAGAGGGTCCCTGATATTTTTATGCCAGTGCCCCGGCGAGGCCGGTGGCGTGTGCTTGATTGCTTGCGTGCCGGCTTCGGTTCAGCGCTGAACGGCTCGGCGGCATCTCTTGCATGCAGGCTCGCCGACGCCCTCCGCCTTCGTTCCTCCGGTTGTGCGCATGCATAGCTTGAAAGTTCGCACTTGCCGCCTCCAGGTTGGCCCGTAAGTTGCTACAGAGTAGCTCGCGCGAGTACTTACCCCTGCAGCAGAAGCCGACGGAATGTGGCGTCCATTGACTTCCAATGTCGCTTACTCCGGCATGCCCGTTATTTTTGTTCCCAGGGAATAGGTTCTGATTTGCGGGGCCACTTTCCTCGCGAAGGAAAGGAAGGTGGCGCTTCTGATGTTGGTGACCACATCTTTCTAGAACACCTTCTTGGCCCCCGTAAGTGTTTCGTAGCGGTTTTACAACCTAGCCCAGTTCTGCCTTTGTCTTGCGCTCTCATTCTGTACGCTTCTGAACCGGAATCGGCTGTGCCAACATTTTCAGAGCAGGCACACGGTGATTCATCTTTATGTTTTGTGAGTTTAGAACCACATGTGTAAGTGTCCATGTCGTGAAGTGCAGAAAGAAAAACTCCACCTTATAAATATCGAATCCCTGGCGATTGTGTTTTCATCTACTTATCTAAAAATACATTGCTTATTGAGTCCATCTGCTCCAAGAACTTCTACATCACCAAAATGGTAAGCGCCAAAGTTTCCTTCCCCTCGCGGTTAAGCGATGCCGGAGCTGCGACGCCTTCCCAGCATGAGAAAACAAATCTCCTCGATCTCCTCGAGGTGGTGGAGCAGATAAAAACACGTGATGAAAATAACGACCCAAACACGACATCAGCAGAAACAACGCATTCAACCACCAACCCACTCGAGCCTGAAACCACGGCAGCTGTGCGAAAGTTGTTCGGACCATCCACGGCGCTGGAAGTAGGCCATGACGAGCAAGAGCAAACAGATAGATCCCCGACATCAACCCAAGAACGTCTTTACCAAAACGGATCCGCCACATCCTCCTACGACTTTCTCCCGAACGATTTTCACCTGCACACCTTCAGCGTGCGGCAAATGCGCGTGACGGATCTGGAGCGGCTCGTGCAAATCAACCTGGACCAGTGGACCGAGACTTTCGGCACGGGCTTCTACCTGAAATACCTTCTCACCTGGCCAGAGTGCTGTCTGGTTGCGGAAACCGCGGACGGGATTTTGTGCGGCTATCTGATCGGGAAAGTCGAGGGGGAGAACGAACTCTGGCACAGCCACGTGTCCGCCGTCACGGTCGCAAGGGAATTTAGGAAACACGGGGTCGCGAAGAAGCTCATGGCCTGCTTTGAGGAGCTGAGTGAGAACGTGAATTTCAACTGCTACTTCGCGGATTTATTCGTTCGGGGCTCGAACATCGCCGCGGTCCGGTTCTACGAAAAGCTGGGGTACGTGATTTTTCGCACGGTACTGGGGTACTATTCCGGGGAGGAAGATGCGTATGACATGCGAAAGCCCTTGCAGAGAGATCGGGAACGGAAAAGTGTGAAGGACGCAGGGAAAAAGGTGTTGCCGGAGGAATTGGAGTGGAATTAAAGAGTAGAAACGAACAAGAAGGAGCTTCTCGATGTGCATCCTCTTTCGCCGGTTCTGTGGTTGGGACTTGAACATCAAATGCTGACAAATCCGAATATTTTGCGCCAGCACCTCATGGTGCGTTTCACTCCCAAGTCTTCGAGCAAGAAGATGAAATCTAGCGACAATAAAAAAAGCGAAAGTGACATAGGACGATAAATGAACCGCATTGGTGCCAGCATGGCCACGCACGTGCAGCTGCTGTGACTGATCTTCAGCAAGTTCTATCAATCATTACAAGTAGATGTAGACTACCGCCACGTGCTTTTCTATATCCTGAGGTAGTTCTCGCCTCCATCGTGGAGCTATAGCCATTTCTAGTTTTTGCACTTTGCAGCAGAAGGGTTTGTCCGTGATACGATACACACAGTCGCCCCCTGACGCATCTGAGAAATGGAAATTTAGATCTGAAAGACCTCCGCGAAAATGCAAATGAAGATCTCCGAAAATTGCCGAATGCAGTGCTGACTCAAGGCTGCTATTGGTGTGTCTGGATCTGATGTGTCGCAGGATCAGGTGGCGACATCTTTACACAGATCACCTGAAGATGATGGCATGTGCGATCCGAGAGGGAAATCCTGAAGCCTAGACAGTTGGGATCGCACAAATGCAACGTACGCAGAGGATCATTCTTTACAAATGCAGCCAGTTAAAGATCGATATTGAGGAGCTGCATTGAGCCGGCGATGGATGATTTTTCAGTGAGGAATTCGAATTATCAACGTCCAGATTTTTCCCACAACTCCTTTCAGGTGGCAAAATGCTCTAAATGTAGTCGCGAGGCTGTGTAAGTATCATTCTTGAGCAGAGAGGAAGCGACCAGATTGAACCATTGTCAACATAGCTCTCATTGCACAAAAATTTCCAAGCGACTTGTAGTTATTCTGAAAAAATCAGAAAAATGAAGATCAAAGTGCTCCACCACGCCGCGGAAGGCGACCAGGGGAAGGCGAACGAGATGACGAAAATCCAGCGAAATCCGGACCCCATCCTCCACCCCTTCGCGCGCGAAAGGGAATACCAGCGAGCTCTGAACTCCGTGAAAATCGAAAAAATGTTCGAGCAACCGTTTGTGAAGGCTTTAGACAATCACTTCGACGCCGTTCGAGTCATAAAACGGTCCAACGTGTCCGCCACGAGGCTCTATTCCGGGGCCTGCGACGGCGAGATCTTGCTGTGGGACCTGGGCTACAGCAAGGTGCAAAGTCGGTGGAAGGCGCACACGGGGTTTGTAAGGGGGATTATCGAGGAGCCGAATCTGAATTCCATGAACTCCATTTTCACCTGCGGAGACGATAAGTGCATCCACTGGTGGGACTTGAACCAGTTGAACGGCTCAAATTTGGAGAACGAAGCCGAAGCAACGTCCAGTGCTTTCGCGAGTAAACAGCACGCTCTGAACACGAGTAACTACAATGTGGACAAGACGAGTGCGAATCAAATTCTGCCCAAGCACACCTACCGCACGACCAGTCCTATTACTAGTATTGATCACCACTGGTCAAAACCAATGCTAATCTCAACTGGAGAAACCGTGGATGTGTGGGACAGAAATCGCTCCCAACCGGTGTCCAGCATAGAATGGGGCTGCGAACAGGTTTTCACCGCGAAATTTAACCCGGCAGAGCCCTGCTTAATCGCGGCAACCGCGGCGGACAACAGCATTTCACTCTACGATCTCAGGCAAAGCACGCAGCAAGGAGCGATAAGAAAGGTATTTTGTTCGGAAGATGTGATAATTTCAGGTTTTCAGAAGATCAGAAGAGAGTCGCTTCTGGCAGAATCTTATGTATGGATGCAAGAATTCCAAAGAAAGATTTATTTCAGCACTGGTATTTATTTGCGCACATAATTTATGGTTGCGGTTTTCATCATTTTCCATAAAATCCATCCATTTTCATCTTGTATCAGGTCCTCCTGAAAAACCGTTCCAACGCCCTTTGTTGGAACCCGCAAGAGCCCACCCACTTCACGGCGGCGAACGAAAACGGCCATCTTTACAGCTTCGACATGCGAAAACTGACTCACGCTTTGACCGTCCACCAGGACCACCAGATGCCCGTCCTCGACATTGACTTCGCCCCGAACGGGCAGGAATTTGTGTCCGCAAGTTATGACAAAACCATCCGAGTTTGGAGTAGAGACGGGCAAAAATCCAAGCACTGCTACCACACGAAACGGATGCAGAGAGTTCTCACCTGTCAGTTCTCCACGGACGGCAGATTCGTTTTCTCCGGCTCTGAGGACCACAACGTGCGGATCTGGAAGGCGAATGCAAGCGAGAAGCTGGGCACTGTGTCCGAACGAGAAAAGAAGTCGATCTACTACAAGCAGAAACTAGTGGAGAAGTTCTCGGCGTGCAGGGAGATTTCGAAGATTAAGAAGTTCCAGCGGTTACCCAAACAGATGAAAAACAACATGGAGAAGCAAAAGATCATGAAGGACGCGAAGAAGCGAAAGGACGAAAACAGGAGGGCACATTCCGCGGTCGGGTCCGTGCCGTTCGAGTCGGAAAGGAACAAATTCGTGCGGGGAGAGTTGGAGTGAAATGCTGCCTGTACGTAGTATTTTTGTGCCTCAAAGAACTCTGCTTCAACAACGACAATTTCTCCAACAGCGCATCGGATCATCTTCCCTACTAGTGTGCTTTCATCTCTTCATGCAGACACGGAATGCTTCATGCTGATGCTGATGTATGACTTTATTTACACCGCATGTTCTCCTGCGAAGACTACGCGACCCAACCGTGGGATTCCGGCCTTGAAGGCAGCGAACTTGATTGTGTTCGACAAGTGAGAAATAATTACTCTGCGTGCATGTGGTCACTTCGTTTTCTTGCAACAGTGGGGTAATATTCGTTGTGCACCAAGTTTCTAATCTCCAAATAGTAGTGCGTACACTTGCCGATGCCGTCCCGTCTTTCTCTTTCGTGCTGGTGTTGTTTCTCCGTCAATGCACTCGTTCACTGATTTACTTCGTGCTTCTGATTTTCGTCTATTATGTGGGGAAGTTCTTTTCGCACAGAACGTGGACGAGTTATTATTTACATATGATTCGTCTTGTGCCTTATCGGTTCCAAAGCGAGTAGGTCCACTCGTTCTTCCGTGAGTAGGTCCACTTGTTCTGCCGTTCACACTCACTTTCTCGACGAGAGCAAAGAGGCAGCGGATGGGTTGAGTCGTGCAGACATCATTTGTCGTGAGCACGTTTATTTTGCTCCTCTTGCAACAAGGCCTACTGGTGCTGTGTCAATCATTGAGAGATTCATCAATCTGCAGCTGCTTTCGGGGCCTTGTTTAGCCAGGAGAAGCTTCTCATCACACGAGTACGTCTAAACTATCCCTCTGAAACCTCAGTACTGCTTTTCTGACACGGAATATCAATATGTCGTGTGTCGTTCTTTGAATACTCTAGCCGGAAACCAAAGAGAGCATAGTACACCACCTAATTGCACCAGCACAGAAAAAAAATGTTCCACCGAGCAGTCTTCGCCGCAGCAACCCTGTTATCAATTTCCGGCATTGCCGTTCGCGGGCATAATTTGATGCGGCACAACAACATATGGATTGTAAAAATGTCTGGGTCTGGAAGGATGCAACCTGTGATGCTAATTTTGGACTCTAGAGAAATCTGTTTTGCATGACCAGCAAGAGGAGTCCAGTTTCTGCTACGCGGGGAGGCCATTTGTCATGCGGAATAGGCATCAAGAAGCACTCAGAAAATCTGTGATGCCAGGGAATACATCACAGACGTCACGGGCCATGTAAAATCTGCATGACAAGTTCGCATTCTTCCAGACCCAGACATTTCTCCACTTGATACAACAAGCTGCTCCGCGAAGACCGGGTGATCGTCCAGGAGGACACGAAGATATCTGCCCTGTCCGTGCAGGAGGGTGAGAAAGACACAGAACCCCCCCCTCCCCCCGTCGTGCAGTGCGGCGAGAGCCTCGCATTGACGCCTGCCAGTGGCGTGAAATGGATCTGCGATGTGATCGACCGCGGGGGCGGGACCGTGCAGGGCTGGCTGCACTACAAGGAGGGAGCCGCAAGCGCGGCCCCGGCCACTCCGCCGGCGAATTCGGGAAAGCACACCTACGTCGCTTGCACCGTGTCGAACGCAGCCATCGAGAGCGGGGAGGTGGGCGCCAGCAACACGGCCTGCATTACCGCCTTGAGCGGCGCGGACGGCTGTCCGGACGCCAGCAGCACGACCCTCGCGACTGCAGACTGCAGTCCTAATCCGTGAACGGACAGGACGGTGGCACGGAGCGGGATTTGTGTGCGGAGTACTTAGTAGACATTGATGGGGAGATGGTGGTGTTGGTGGATGAAAATGGTTGTGTTTGTATATGATCGGTTAACACCGACCGCGACCACATGATAATCCAGTAGTCGTTCCCCAGGAGGGCCGCTTTGATGCACCAGCATTAACTTTTTTTCGAAGGTTTCAAAATGTTTATCATTGCGTAAAACATGTTATTTTCCTACGAACAAAAGACGGAGAAAATCAAAATAATGTAGTCCATAGGGGACCGACTCCGACAACATGAATGGGAAGTCAAGATGAAAGTGTAATTTTACAGCGGGAATGCGTTTGAAAATGTCGACAGAGGTGTTCTCGCACGAGCACTTTTGCAGCTACCTACACCTCCGGTACGTTGTGGGTCGGCAATTCTTAGTTGCAGGTAATGCAGCTCGTCTTCATGCACCACACGAGGTCCGTCTTTACTGGAGGCCAAATGTTTGAGTGTCGCGTGAGTGACATTTTTCACAATTCTGGCACGACGAGAGGTCTTGGTCTTGAGACTGTGTTTTTCCTAATTCAAGGGCGTGTCGTGAAACATTAAGATTAAAGGCTTGCAACGGTCTATTGCTTCTGCTGCTTGGAGACTAAGTAATATTGCGTCTTGAGTACTAGAAGCAGACACAAGAAATCATAAAATGAGAATCGCCACGGCCGCTGCCTTTTGCGTCGCCAGCGTCAATGGAGTAATGGAGGCCAGTCGGGTGGGGAAGCCAGCCCCTGTCATGCAGGTCAACCCGGTGTCGGATTCGGAGGAGAGGGGCGGAAACTCTAATGTCGCGTTTCTCGAGGAAGAAGCTGTGGCGAAGAACAAGGATGCTACTACTTCACACAGCCAGCATCAGCAAGTGGACCATGCGCCGCGACGCACTCCCCACGATGCTGCAGGCGGAGTCAGCCGCGTGAACAGTGGGGAGGACGAAGAGGTTATGCCATCAGAAGCCACCGGTGCTGCTGCGCTCGGACTACAAATATCGGCGGAAGAACATCCAACTCATTCCGATGATGAAGGCGGTGATGCAGAAGCAAGACGAACGTCGGCTCCTCGCAAACAAGCCGAAACTGAACTGCACGACAAGGAACAGCACGGCGGCACGTCGAGTCTCACCAAATCTTCGACTGGAGCAGTAGTTCCACATAAAAAAAAGCACCGCAAAACAAGACATAAGCGGCGCCGCGATCCCAGAGTGGACTGGGAGTGCTACCCTCTGAGCGGGCTCGAGCTGCAAAAGCGGAACGATACAAAGTGGATCTGCAACGCTGCCACGGGCGTTCTGCACTACCACGAAAAGCTCTCCCACCGCGACACGCAACGCCGGCGCCGCAGGTCGAAGCCGGGAAGAGGGACGATCGTCGCGGCTTCGTACGACGAGGGGAAGTTGCACAAGTACATATCCTGTGATAAGGATCATCACGTCGGAGGAGGAGAGCAGGAAAATAGCGCGGGCATGCAAAGCTGCTCTTTAGCAGATACGTGCGCAGAATGCACCGATCCGGAGGCGTACTGTAAGTCGCTTGGGGGCACCGCGACGACGCTAGTTCGCATCGACTGCAGGAAGGAAAAGACGAAGAAGAGGCTTGAGCTGGCGGCTTTTTTGGAAAGGAGGGAGGTGAGGGTGAAAAGAAAATAAAAGGAGTTCAACAACCGCTTTTGAAACTCGTCTGAAATCGAAGTAGAACTCCCAGTTATGTGACCCGCTGTTGGTGTTGCCGTTGCGGCTTCTCCTCTTTATTCCTTTGGAATTGAGTTCTTGACAGAACTGTTGTGCACGATGTTGCGGTGGTCGTATATGTGATGGATTATTCGGTAAGCCGGTGGTTATCGAGCGGGGGTTACGAAGAACGTTAAAAAACGACGCATGACCACGTCTGTGATTGTTCCCAATTTTGCTTTCTGCTTTAACTTTGTTCAAATGCTCGTCTCTTCGCTGCTTTAACGTGGCATCCAAAGTGAAAGTCAAGGAAAGTGAGCGGGTTTCTTTTTTGAGTGCGAAGAGCAGGGGCAAAGTTATGGGCAAAATTAACTGCTACAGCAGGATATTTCAGGGGTCTGAAAATACGTGAGATACTAGCTTGCAATGTGATAGCGAGGGAAAAGCAGAAAACGAGGGGCATTGAATGAGTTGGACAAAAGAAGTGCTTAGTAGACACAGCCTAGTATCGCGAGTGCGATTTACGTACTTCAACACTGATCTTTTCAGACGCCTGCGGAAACTTCATTCTCACACGAGAGCCGCGGCTTCGGCTTGAGAGGAACGCGCATATTCGAAATCGAAACAAACGAATATAGGGCTTCTGAAGAAAACACAAACAGTTGGGAGTGAGAGATAAAAACCTGAAATTGAAATTCTAATTCTAGTACGAGATAGACATAACGCGCAAAGAAGATCATGAAAATGTCACGCAGCACCGTGCCCGAGTCATGTTTTTACTCGGCCGGGCGTCGGTTTTCGCTTTTGGGTAGTTCACGCTTCTTCGCGCTTTTACCGGTGATAATTTGTTCGGCGGGAGCTGTACCAGCTGCCAGAGGTTCTTTTAATGGGGGCGCGGAAAGAACAAGTAGAGCCTCCTTCTCCCCCCTCGTCGGGAACCACTACTACAACTCAAAGAGCACCACGGAATTACAACAAACAAAACACGACCAGCACATTACGCCAGCTCCTTCGGGAAAGAAAGCTACTTCCGATAAAAAACGGCAGGACAAGTCAACATTGTCTCTGAAAATCAATCTGAATTCGAAAAAAAGCGCACCGGGGGACGATGACGGGCCGCGGGAGAATGAAATCGAAACTACCCAGGAAGACGACAAAATAAAGAGCCAGGAGCTGTTGGCGCACCACAAGAAGGAACAGCTTGATGAGACTCGTGTGAAGACCACTTCTCAGGACGAGGCCGCGGAGCAACATGACCTCGAAATGGAGCATGAAGAGGAGGACGAAGAGGAGGAGGATGAGGATCATCATCACCATCATCACCATCACCATGGTCATATTCAGTGCAAAAATATCTTCGTGCTAGAGGAGCTAGTCCTGATTGCATTTCTACGGCTGTGTGACAAGTTTGCCATCGTCCGTTGGAGATGTTGTTTCACATCGTGGGAAAATTTTGTATGTCGCTTAGGATTCTGAAATACCAGCTCGATACTTTTGTACAAATGCATAGGTCATCACCACCATCGTCACCCTCACCACCACCATCATCATCACCATCATCACCACCACCACCACCATCACAACGACGATGATGAGCTGTCCCAAGGAACTTATCAAATGCAAAAATATCTGGCTCTGGGTCTGGAAACTTGTAATGCTAGTTTGTGCATGGTGGGCGCACTGCGATACGCAGCCACGCATGACAAGTTTCTGAGCTCCTATGTGTTTCGCTTCCCGCATGACAAACTGCGTTTTTGCGTGAGAGGTAAGAGGCTGCTGCCCTGCGCATATATGACAGATTCCAGAACCAGAGTCATGCGAGACAAGCATGACAAACTACTTGCATTCTTCCAGACCCAGACATTTTTACATTCGATAGAGCTCCTGAAGAAACAACAACCACTTCTTTCAAAGTCACCCAAATAGATCCTTCGAAAAAGACTGGCGTAGAAGTTCTTGAGCAGGATGAAAAATCTTCATCTACAACTTCCGCCGCTACAACGTCCTCTGCTTCTTTCCAAGTCATGTTGAATGCGAGAAAAGGCACGGGATCGTCTGGAAGTAGGATAGCTTCCACCTCTGAGAGCGGTCACTCGTCGGTGAAAGAGGTGCACAAACACGCGGAGGAGGAGGATCAGGAATTGGCGCAGCACAAGTTCCTCTCTGGTTCTACAAAAACGAAATCAACTTCTACTTCTACCGCTTTCAAGATGACGTTGAGCAATTCCAAAAAAGAAGCCCAGCAGAAGGAACAAGCCGGTCTTGCTACGAAACAAGGGTCTTCCACTACTTCTTTCAAAATGACGCTGAACAATGCGAAAAAACACACAACGTCACAGGACCTGCACCTCCGTCGTGAAAAGCAAGGTACTGGCGCTGGCGGCGACGCGCTGCCGCAGTGCGGCGGCACCGTGACCCTGTCCATTCAAAATGACATCATGTGGATCTGCGACAAAATGACGGATATGCGAATGCAAATATGTTTTTTATCTGCTATTTTTGCGTCTGGAAAATTAAAGTTTGTCTTGCCATGCACTCCTTGCTCGCAACATAGGTGTTGACGGCAGACAGAAGCTTGTTCGCATGGCAAACACGTGCACCTGCATTATAATTGTGGCCGAACGAATGACAGAGTTGTCAACATGCCTGCTCCCGAGCGTCCTTCCAAACTAATTCACGGTGGTAATATTGAAATATTTGCAATGCATAACAATGCGCCAAGGGGTTGCCTCCGGCGGATTTTTGCACTACAAACTCGGGAATCCGCTAAAACTCGACGGCAAACCGCCGGCAACAGCAGAACAAGCGGTCACGCATATCCTGAGTAAAAACGTCCCCACACCACAGTCAGGATGGTGATTTTGCAGCACAAACCTAGGAGTTTTGGGAGTCACGCATGACAAATTGCACCCCGCAGTGTAGTGCTGGTTAGCAAGTGCAGCCGCATCACAGATTCATCTGCTCATCCTGTTCACAGTATCACAAATTCCAAAACACGATTGGAAATGGCTCTCATGGGGGTGCGCATTACAAGTCTTCCTGTCTTTGCAAATCTGCATTACAACTCTGGTGTGGGTACGTTTTTACTCAGGATAACGCACAACTACATCGGTTGCAAGGGCGTGAACAGGGCAGTGCAAGCGTGCACAGTGGGTACGACCTGTGGCGCCTGTGCGGAAGCAGCTTGCAGCGACACCGACACCGTCTTCACCCACATCTTGGACTGTGAGAACTAGAAAATTTTCTCTGGCACTCGTACGCATGATAATAAGGACCACTACATCTCTTTTTTTTTTTTTGAAGCAGCTACAGAAGTAAGAAGTATCACTGAACCTTGAAACAATCGAATGCAGGATGAAATAAATACGCTTTTAAAAAATGAATAACAACCGAAGGAGCAGAATAAAATGAACTTTCTTGTACAATTGGAGCGGCTGTTAAAAGAACATTGCACGGGGCCTGATCGGCTTTTATCAAGCTGCGTCAACTGACTTTCAAGAAGTATGACTGTAATCTCTACTGAAGAAAATCGAGCAAATTACGAACAGGCCGAAGTAGGTGCCGTAGCGCAGCTGCGCGGAGGGTGCTTGCAGCACTGAGGTTCGTAACCCAAACTGCGTAGCTCGCTTCGGGGCGGACTGCCTGCGCTCCAGATGCGGTGGAGACAAGTTGCGAGATACGACTTTAAACTTCTTCTGCTCCAAGGAAGAAAAAAAATAAAGGAAAAAAAAATTGAGAGCAGGGGGGAGGGCGAAAGAATATCATCTGTGGGAAATAAGGGTGAAAAGAACATCGAATATGCGACTGAGAGTCCGCACAACAAGAACCAGGTGTGAGATGAGCAAAAAAGTGCAGCCTGCTCGTGATTGGCGTTTCAGCGTTTCATCAATGTCGTCGATTTGTCGTCTTTGCTTGTCGCATCGTACTAGCACAAGCACAGAGCGGCCTCGCAGGCCAACAACTATGTATCAGTCTAGCTCCAATATAATTCTTCACTCGCTTTGAAGACAGAGGAAGGACAGGAGTTCCAAGAAGATGTCAAGTGGTCCTCCTACTTCTTCAGCAGCAGCTCGCGTCCGGACGAGCGTCGTGACTACAAGGACAAAGCGGCGCTGCGGCAGTGCTTGTACCAGTTTGCTTTCAACATCGGTTTTTCCTGATGCTTCTCATCCCTCCGGTGGACTCAGTAAAAATCTCGGGTTCTTCTCTCACGCCAGGGCTGTAGGAGGACCTGCAGCCGCAGTTGATTCTTCACCCTCTACTAGAAGTAGGAGTAGCGCTGGAAATAACAGGCGAAAGCAACTACAGAAAATTTTCCTTCTTCATGTTGCCTTCACTTATCTGCTTTCGTCTTTCCTCCACAGTGCAAGTTTTACTTCAAGTGAAGATCCCGGCGTTTTCTCGTCCTGGAGGTCGTCTTCACAAGAAACTACGAATGTTGTTTCCTGTTCTAGAAGAACAAGCTCAACATCTACTCCACCGTCGCTCGGCACCTCAAGCGGAGGTGGAATCAGGATTTTTGCGGCGGGCTTGAAGGTGGTGAAGAAAAGAGCAGCAAAGAGAAGTGTCGGAAGAAAGGCATCTTCGTGGGTGAACTACATTCACAGCGAGCAAAGTAAGAATGAAGAGGAACAAGATCTGCAGCGTCTGCACCGTATTACAAAAACAACCACGTCAGACACAACGAAAAGGATGACTAGCGCAAGTTCGAAAAACAGCAGAAACAACGACCAAAACCACTCCAGTAGTAACATCATCAGCAAGAAGAAGAACCCTGCAGGAGTCTCGTCGCTCGACAAAACTTCTTCTCTGAATAGAGACAGTGACAAACACTTTACACCACAAACCTTCAAAGCGAACGCGTTTTTTGCGAGCTTGTTTTCGAAGAAGAAAAGCCGCGGGGAGCAACAGCGTGAGCGAGGAACGCGGCCGGACTTGCGCTGCGGCCAGGATATCCAGAGAGAAAAAGACGACGTAAAGAGTAGGAGAGCCGGAATTGTATTCTTTCGTGAAAATCATGCACAGATAAATCTTCTTGTTCTTTTTCATCAAACTCTGTGTGACAATAGCACCCCATGGCTTGATCTTGATGATGCGGCCCATAATCTTGGTACATGTCGTCACGTACTAATTTGGAGTTTTGTCTCGACATCATAGCGCAAGACGAATGTAGCGATTTACTGCTTGCTACGTTTTCTTTTTGTCTGTGTGATACAAGAATTTGGTACCATGGACCAAGGCGTCGAAATCCGTGTGGTCCCCGACAGCTACCCCTACATGAACTATCCAATGCAAAATCTTATATCGTAGTCGTGCTACTACTTGCAATCACGCATGACAAAAGTACTTTACTTTCTTTACGCGAATCGGCATGACATATTGCTTCTGTTGAAAAAAATTGTCATGGTGAAATTAGGTGTACTAGCACGGTACTTTTGCAATGCATATGAAGGAAGTGAAGTGGATTTGCGACAAGATGACGCAGCAGGGGAGAGTGGACAATGGTCGTCTGAACTACAAGGAGTTCTCCGGGAATGTAACCACTGGCGTCCCGGAATCCAAGGAACACAACCCGGTGACGCACAACTACGTTGCCTGCGACGAGGAAAATGCGGAAGTCCAAAAGTGCACGGTCGGGCTCATCTGTCCGGGGTGCAAGTTCGCGGAGTGCACTATGGGGTTCTTAAACGTTACATTCTCATCTGCTACATGAATTTGGCATGCAAAAGCACCATCATCATCCACGCGATCAAGCTGCTTCGCATGACAAATTTGCCTAGGGCTAAACAGCACCTAAATCTGTGCGGAATCTGTAATGCTACAGGCGCAATCTCCCACCTATCACTTTTGCAATTCTTGCATCACAAATCCAAATCCATGTAACAGTTGAGAATGTAACAGTTGAGAACGCCATATGCACAGGGACGCTGACCACGCTGGACGTGGTCGACTGCGAAAGCTGAGAAGCGGGGATCGATATTACCGATTTCATAATTTTACTCCCCTGCGCTGCAGGAGCGAAGCTCAAATGCTACACTGAAAGTTTGTTGTAAACTCATCTACATGCAGTTGACAGTAGAACTTCGAAATAATTCAAAATGCAGCAACGCCAACGTTTGTTTCACGCTTAATGTCCTATGTCTCGAACTTGAGATCATGGAGAATATCACGTCACCTGGATGAAGGTCGTTTCTGTTTCTACAGTTCAGGGCACTTCTGCTACCGCCAGTTTTTTTGTTGAGATAAGACTAGGCAGTCTAAGCAGGTATAGTGACGGTTCGTAAGCTTGGTGCGAGGCAGCGAGTTGCTTGTTCAGCAAGAAACGCCGCATCTTCGCTGCTGCTTCTGTAGTGTTTGGCGCGCAGCTGACAAAGATCAAGAACTACTAGCTACTCCCCGGAGAAGTAACGAAAGATGTCGTTTGTTTCCAACACAAATCCTGTCCGAATAAATAAGTAGAAACTTCTCGGCTTCGTGCATTTGTAGGAGAAAAGCCAAAGAAAATCGGTCCTCCATTCGTGCTGGTTGTCCTGCTGATGCTTCGTACCGAAATAAAACCGATGAATTCGTGCAGTCAAAGAAGTCAGCGCGTGTGATGAAGAGATGGTCGTCCTTCGGTATAGGTAAGTGTCCTCGTCCGCCTTACCTTATCGCACGCATTTCTATCTGCTCGTTCTCTTTGTGTTGGAATTCGTCTGCGTCTTTTCTTACGAGTTGCTTCTTGTTGACCGCTCTTGACTTGTCTACAAAAAGTGAAAAATACCAATCTTGCGTTCCTAGACCTAAACGTAAAACCGAAGAACGGAAGGACGGAATCATTTTTCCGTAGCTACACCAGCATGAAACAAATTTACGTACAATGCCGACAGCAAATCTTCTGGACCCCCTAGACAGTTCAAACAATCTCAGAACTCGCGTCGAATAACATCATCGACTTGTAGTAGCACGCAAAAGGCAAACAAGTCTTGGGCAAGGCCTCAGGTCAAGAAAACAAAGATAAACTCGTATAGGTGCTCCTTCTACAACTGCCACAGAAGAAAGTCGACTGTAGCTGCGCTTGTTTTCCTGCTAGTCGGAATTCCTGCGCCCTTTCACTAGCACCGTAGGAAGAAAAGATGACGCTCAACTGCATCAAATTTTGCTCTCTGCCGATGTGGTTGTCGGCAGTGTTATTGTCGACGACTTGTGATTTTTCTTCGTCTTTTTTCCTGCCAGTCAAGGGGTACGCACTCTCCTCGCGCAGCTCGCAAATCGCCGCGACGCAGCAGCAGCGGCAGCCGGGGCTGCAGATGACGAAAAAAAATGCGATCAGGACCACAAGCGGCCGTAACAAGAAGCTCGACCAGGAGCCGACGGGGAAGACTGCGTTGCTGGAGAAGAAGGAAGGGTGCATTGAGCCTGAGCCCACAAGCCCACCACGGACCACCGTTACACAGGACAAGATTCGGGTGCCGGCGCCGGGGGCAACAAGCCCAAGCCAAGGGGATGATGAAATGTTGCAGGCGTCGGGAGCCGGATCGGGCAAGTCGGTCGGAGAAGAAAAATCACCCAAAGAGGAAGACTCGTCCACAGGCGCGACCCAGCCGAAGACTCCTGCTCAACAAGAGGACAAAATAAACAATCATGCTCGCACAGAATCAGAAGTTGAAGTTGCGGACCCGAAGACGTTGTGTGGCGCGACGGAGGAAGACGACAATGAATGGTGTCCCACGACCGCTTTACCCGCAATGCTTTTTCGCCGGGCCGTGGCCCTACATTGAGTCGGTGCAGCCGGTTTCTGCTGGTGAACAAGATGGCGACAGCAGCAAGCTTCATCTGGGCAACTGGGCGAGACCGGCCAAAGACGCCGTCTGCTGCCCGAAGCAAGGCGCACCGTCCGGCGGTGAAGATGCTACAACAGGTGCCATCTTCGACCAGGATTGCTGTGAGGGGGCGAAAGCAAGGAAGCACCTCCCGGATTGCGAGGAAGTGGAAAATCAAAACGATTTTACTTGCCCGGGGACCGACGGCGGCTTCCATCCCTGTTGCAGTTGTGAGATCCGCAGTTCATTGGAAAGTTGCGAGGGGACGGAAGGGTATTGGATCCGTGACTGGAAGCACTGTGCCTGGGGAAGTAAAATTATTCCCACCGGCACAAAAATATATGAAAATCTTCGAGAGGGATCGGCAACATCCTCGACGCCGGATTGGGTGCGGCAAATCTACGATGCCGAACTGCTGGGTGCAACATCTTTTTCTTGCATGGATTGCTCGAAGATGAAATCGAAGGACGAATGCGAGAGATTGGGGATCCGGATCGGCGTGAAAGTATCTTCACGCGACGCGCTTTCATCATGCCAGTATCCTCGGTGCACCACGAGCCTCCCCCTCCTGTCTTCATACCATACATAGCATGCTCTAAACTTGTTTACAACTTAGCGCGCGCGCGCGCGCCTTAGCTAACAACTTTTCCGAGTCACAGTCGTGGTACAATTTAAGTATTTGGTATGCACAGGGACGAAGGGGGCCATGCATTGGAAGGACCTTCCAAGGGTGCCCTTCAAGGTTTTTGTACTGTTTCCACAAATGAAGTTTCCTCTCGTCCTCGAGGTGCAGATGAATATCGTATAAAAGTAGTGGGGGGAGGCTACAATTTCTCAGGATAGCACATGGAAGGACAACACTTGCAAAGTCCGCGCCACATTGGAGCATTACGAAACCTAGTTTCCGTATTCTGTTTTGTTCATCGTTGGCTTAGAGACGATGCACAATACACACTAACTCTCGACTTTTTATTTATGAATACTATTTGGGCCTTCATCGCACTACGATATGCTGTTGATTTGCTTGCTTTATTCGCAGCGAAAACTACTGCCATTTTTCTGGGTCACTTGTCAAAGAGATCAACTCTTGTATCAACTAATATACGACGCACAAAAGGGACTAAACTCTCTGCTTTTTGGAGAGTTGCTTAGGTTGTCGAAGTTGGCACCTTTTCATCATGCGATTTCGGTGATATCAGTAGTTCTTTGTCATGCAGCACAAAGACCCATCCTTTCGGTTCGTTCTCTTCGTCCTCGAAGGTTGACGTGCTCGTTTTTGGTTTGCACCAGGTCGTTTGCTTCGGTTTTCTCGCAAGAAAGTGTATGTTCTTCACAAGTTGTACTTATGCCCGTCTATCTTCTCGTCCGCTGCATGCACGAAAAAGTTCTAGCTTCTGTTCGTCTGGAATAGACAATGGTTGTAAACATTCGGTGCAAGTAGAAAGTCAAAGTGCCGGCTGAAGAAGTAGAGATTTTCTCTCTACTACACCTTCATGCCTGGCAACTCACGACGATTTTTCGTTTCTCTTCAACATCGTACCTACCACTCGTGCAACCTCGTTTTCGTTGTTCGTTCGTCCCCCGGCATAGAAAAAGGCGAAGACTTTATAAACCGAAGTGAGTTTTGAATAGCGAGGAAAATAAGACCGCGGGAATCTTCGGCCAAGGACGACGCCGCAATGAACTTGAATAAACATCACCAGCAAATAAAAATCAGATTTATCTCCACCTGGAAGTATTTCCCATCTAGTAGAAAACAAGCCTGTAGTAGTTGCACATTCAAGCGCAGGCACCCCTTTGCTGTCAAAAGTATACTATACTTACACACAGTTCGTTATTTGATGCACGACTAGAACAAGCACACAAAACCAAAAGGCACTACCGGCGCTGTCCTTGAAAAGAAAATGACCTTCTTCGCGAAAAGAACCATGCCGGCGTCTCCTCTCGCCGCCGCTCTCATCCTGTCGACGACCAGTGATTCGTCCTCTCCTTTTCTCCTACCGGTCCATGGGTACGCTGTCTCCTCGCGCGGCCCGCACCGTACTACGACGCAGCAGCAATACCAGCAGCAGCCGGGAGGGGGGAAACGGGATGTGATCGGGGCCACAAGCGGTCGCAAGAAGGGCGACAAGGCGGTTCCGAAGGTGAAATTGGTGTGCGTTTTTAACTACTTACTTTTGGAGTCTAGTTTTCGTTTTGTTTCTCTAGCTGTGGTCGTTTTTTTTTCCCTCTTTTTTTGGCCTCCATCCATCTGATTGAAGCAAAAAAAAACAAAACAGACCGCATTGCTGCAGAAGAAGGAAGGGTGCATTGGGGAAATGGAGCCAATGACCCCGATTCCGGCGGGGGAACAGACGATTGCGGTGCCGGACTTATCACATGAAATAATGCACTTGTGACACGTCGTCCCTTTCATCTTCTTGCAGCTGCAGTGTCTTCAACCTCTCGTCACGCCAGCAGCAGGGGCTTATTTTCTATTATCGTCGCCCTTATTGGCATGATCATGATCATGATGTGATTCTGCTCTCGCTCCTCTCCTGGAAGCACAGGAAGAAGTATACGCAGAACTATTAAGCAAATAGTATTTACGTGAATAGAAATTTTGAGTGAAACTGAAAGATTTTGCCGCAAGTGCGCTTTTCCATAGGATCTAAAGACAAAGCTCAGGGCGGGAATCCGAAAGATGACCCGTTGCTGGGGGCGTCAAAACCCAAGGACGAAAAAAAGCCTGCTTCTCCGGTTGGCGCAGGAGGCACTAATAAGAAGCCAGTTGGCACCAACAAGGACAAAACCGTTCCCGAAAAGCTCGTGCCGGTCGCGGACCTATGCATTGCCAAAGTATCGTACTACGTACACGTAGAAGCTGCATTTTGCAAGTTTTTTCAGAACGAAAGAATAAAAATGGAACGTTTCATAATCCTGACTCAGGTAGTTGTACATGTACTAGGAAACCAACGCCAAAGCTGTCATGCTAGTGTTGTACTCCTGCAAGTACCTACTTCTACGAACTCGTGCGATATTAATACTTTTGCAGAGGATAGCAACTGCAAGCGCGGCAGTCCAGTCTTTTTCCAGACTACAAGGGTTACTACGATCGGCGAGACGCACTCCCGCTGACCTACAACGGCACTGGCCCCACGAAATTTTACGGAGGCGGCCCGCCCAAGAATGGCGGCTGCATGATAACGGGCCCGACTGTGCACCACCTCCGGGTCGAGCAGCTAGATTATTACAATGAAAAATGCCCCCACCCCCGAACTTGGAAACATTTGTATTGCAAACCTTTCCAAATGAAACACTCGCCTTCTATGCATGTATCAGCATCACAGAAATCCACTCGTGAGTAGCAAAAATTTGTATTGCAAAAGATCCTAGCAAGAGCGGCGCTTGTCATGCAAGCGATGCGATATACGCCTCGACCCTGAATCAGAAAGATTCATACTCCTTTCATGCATGACAAAAAGTTTTCATTTGGAAACTTCGCGTCGCAAATTTTTAACGCTGGACCGCACGGCCCAGAAATGATTTCAAAACAATTTCAAACTACTTTCAAACTGTGGGGCTTTTCAAAAATCAAAACTTCAATGGCGCGGCCTGCGTGCTAGAAGGCGCTGCGGTTTGGTCTTGATGTTTCGGCGCATTTGCTTCTTTTTCGCCCAGTTCAGACCGCTGCGGGCTGAATCCAGCGGAGAAGCTAGTGCGCCACTGTGTGCGTTGGGTCGCGCCGAAATGCGTGGCAATATACTTGGGCCGAAAGGCGGCTCTCGTCGTTGGCCAACTCTACATTGCCCGCGGGTCGTAACTCCGATCCGAACGGCCACAGGATAGACTCGCAGCGTCCATGTGACGCTGGGTTTCTCGGCTTCGTTAGGTGGCCTGCGAGCGCCGCAGTCTGTTGCATGGGTTCCTTCCCTGCCCCTTTTTTCGTCGCAAGGCAAGCCAAAAAGCGCCCTGCGACCGTCAAAAGCAGATGTTGCGCCCGGAGGGCAGCATCGCCGAGGGAAGCAAGCGCGGCGGGCTTCGGGATGGGCTCGGAAGAACCAGCGCGCGGGCGACTTGCCGGGGAAAATTCCTCGTCTTGGTGTTGCAGTGGTCCGCGCGCCTGCTCGTAGGTCGCGAGGCTACCTGAGACGGACGTGAAGAGGACGCAGACGGGGCCGCGGCGGGGATAGTCTCCCTCGCGGCTCTGCGCTACGTAGTCAACGTCGCGCCGTGAAGGCGAAGGGCCGCCTGGAGCATGCGGCATCCTTCCTGCAGCGCGTGGCCGCTCTTCGGAGCAAATTTGCGACGCCCGACAGGACAAGGAGGAAAGCCGGAGGGGGTGGGCCCCTGGTTCAGTAAACTCCATCGGGCGGCGACACCCGCTGGGCAAAGAAAGAAAAATAGGGCTTGGGCACATTCCAAATAATATCATCAAGGCATTTCAAAACGCCATCAGAATTCTGTCAGAATTCCGTTCCCCGATGGGTAGCTTGGTTCTGACGGAATTCTGACGGAATCTGACGGAATTCTGACGGCATTTTGAATATCGTCTTGATGACGTTTTGAAATTGGCCAAAATGCTTGATGACGTTTTGAAATTGGCCAAAATGCTTGATGACGTTTTGAAATTGGCCAAAATGCTTGATGACGTTTTGAAATTGGCCAAAATGCCTGATGACGTTTTGAAATTGCGCAGGAGGCTTGATGGGATTTTGAAAGCGTGCGAGATGGCCGATGGCGTTTTGAAATCAGCGAAGGGCATTGATGGGCTTCGGAATTTCCGAAGGGCAGCCGTCGGCCATTCGGTGGGGCCTCGCGTACCGGTGTGCGAAGCGGTCCAAAGGGCAGGGGCGTGCAGCTCTTCGCCCGTGCCGATGCCGATTGCCGCGAAGCCCCGCAGCCCACTGATTGCCAACGAGCCGCGCCGCCGGGCCCTTGGCGCAGGCACTACCAACCTGCCGGCGCCGGTATTCTTGGGAGAGGTGCCGCGCCTGCCCGATTCGTATCGCCCGTGCCGATCGGGGGTGGGCGTGGGCGCCCCGTGTCTTGCTTCCCATGGCGCAGTGTCTATGCCTGTATGGGGTTGCCAAACCGGGGCGGCAGCCAGGCGCCCGGCGCCCATTATTTGATTGTGGCGCCCCTGCGTGTGGGAGGTTTGCTCCGCCAGTGTAAATCGCTCGGGCCCATCGCGTACTGTCACACGTTGCAAAGGCCGGCGCCGCTCCGAGTGTGGGGCCCCGTGTGGAAAGGCCACACCAGACGCGCGGGCCCCGACATTCATGGCCGCGGGCGGCCCGTCGTTAGGCCCGCCAGCTCTTTGGCGGGCTTTTGGCATTCCCGTTGCAGTCAAGTTTGTGGGGCTGTATGCAATGAAAAATCGCACACCGCGGAGGCCCGCGGGGTTGCCACAGCATGAAAATGCTGGAATTTTGAAATTGGTTTGAAATTGGTTTGAATTAGAATTACAGCCCGCGCAGTCTAGAGTTAAGCAAATTTGTGCAACTTTGGCATTTTTCACTGTAATAAAGCTCTCGATGGTAGTACTAGGACAGTGGAGGATTTGACCTCCTGGGACGATGATTCCAAGCGAACTGGTCAGCAAGCCACGGGTTACGTGGCGGGTCGCGGACTCAACTGGTGGCAGGTTGCCTTCGAGGATAAGAAGGCTCATGACGTTGCTCGCCTGGTCCTGTACAATCGGGACGACGGCGCGAAGGAGTGGCCGAACGAGGTGCACGAATGAGGAGGTGCCATGGATTGGCTGGATGGATTTTCTGGATATGAACTGCAAAAGTATCGTGTATAAATGCATATACAAATTTTCTCAGCATGAGAAATAAAATTTGTAATGCTGATTTGCCTTGACAAAGAAACTTGTAATGCAAGACCAGCATTTATACAAGTGCGATTGCGATACTTTTGCACAGGATACTGGAGAAACAAGCGGAATCCTATGATGACTGGATGGTACTCCAGAGTGGCGAAAAACAAGCTAGTTCTTCCTCGAGTGGGGGCGCCAAGCCGTCGATGAATAAGATTTCCGCCGAAAAACTCGAGATCGCGCGGTACGTCGGCCAGAAATACGTAGGGGACGACATCATCGCGGTGCGTGGGCGGTTGGTGTTTCCCGAAACGGAGCCGGCGGAGATCCTGGGTCTGATCGTCGACTTGGAGCGCCGAAAACTCTGGGATTCGCAGATGGAGTACGGCAGGATTCACGTACAGTACGAAGGGGCAGCAGACGGAGATGATGGTGAAGAACAGTCGACCACAGTAGACAACGACGCAGTAGTTCTTACACGCGGAACAAGAACATCAACGCAAGCAGCCGGGTGCGATCTGGCTCACTTGGCGTACAAGGGCGCGCTGTTTGTGCAGCCGCGGGACCTGTGCCTGCTGCGAGCGTGGCACCCGACGGACTTTGGCTGCGTTTTGGTGGCGCAGTCGGTGGCCGACGAGGCGATCCCGGAAAAACCTGGGGTCGTCCGGGCGGACTACGACAACCTTTCGTCATGTGCTACGACAACCTTGTGACGCAGTAGATCCTGCTGCACTAAATGCGTCACAGTGCTGGAAGTCATTTTTTTCGCGTGATATTTCGAACTGCCTTTCCCGGACGCCGTGCGCGGCAAGGAGGACGGCGGGAAGGCCGCACTCGTGCCATGAGGAAAAGTTCCCCCTTCGTCCCATGAGTGCTCAAAATGGAAATTTGTGATGCTGATCTGTGGCCACAAATCAGCAAGAAGGCAAGAGCAGGGGTTTCCGCCCCATTATGGAAGCGATTTATCTTCATGCCGTTGGGGCTAGTACTACAGGGCAGCCGTTTACTAGTACCAACATGCGAAGCAATTAGACTCGAACTCCCCTGCGCAGACTGAGTAGAATCGTCCAGCAGCGATCCCTTATTTGTGTACGCAGTTCCGACAACATCAGACCCGTCGTTTTGAATATGGGGAGGGGGGATTTTTGATTTTGATAACCCGACCGGTTCCGGGAGGGGACGCAGAAAATGTGGTGCATAATCACCCCGGCGGCGCTTTTAGCCAGGGCACAGGACCCCGGCGGCACTCAACCTGGTTCTGTACAATCGGGACGACGGCGCGAAGGAGTGGCCGGAAAGACTGAACGGCGCCACGGTCTGGCTGGATCCCGATCTTGGGGGCACATCATTGAACGAAGACTGTGACGAGGAAAAAATCCCGAAGCAGAACGGACGCAGGGAGATGCCCAAGGAAAATGACCCCAAGAACCCGAAACCCTTCGAAATTGACTACAATCTTGCTATCGATTCCACCCTGAACGTCACACTCCCGGGCGGGCCAAAGTGGTACGCGGACAACAGCGTTTGCAAAACAAACAACGCGGCCATCGGGAAAAAGTTCTACGACATGCTGGCGGATCCTAAGATCAAAGGAAACTACAAAAAGGGTGTGGATTACGTCCAACTCGGGGAGGTGCTGCCGGGAAGCCAAGGCGGCACCTCGATCCCGCTGAGCGATGGCAAGTATGGATTGCAAAAATGTCTGGGTCTGGAAGAATGCAGCTTGTGATGCTGCATCTGGTTGGTACAAAAATCTGTATTGCACGAACAGCAAAAGAGATCCAGTTTTTGCCACGGCGGGCGGGCATTTCTCATGCGGTATAGGCATCAGGAAGCCCTCACAAAATCTGCGACGCTAGGGCATGCATCACAGACATCAGGAGTCATGCAAAATGCGCATGACAAACACAAACCTTGCATTCTTCCAGACCCAGACACTTTTGCATTTGATAGCAAGCTGAAGCACCCGGTGCAGCGGATTTACGTGGTGGCGCCTCTGTACCGCGGCGACAAAAACGACCTGTACTCAGCGAAAGAGCATTATGGATGTGTCAGGATCGAAATCGACAAAGTCGAAAAATTTGTGATGCATAAAATGTAGGGCACTGAAGGCCAGTATTGGGAAGCAGGCAAATGAAACCGATAGCAAGCCTGTTTCGGGGTATGCAATGCGCTGCCAGATGGGCATGACAGCAGCAGTCTGCTTTGCCCAAACAGCATGACAGACTGGATGTGGGTGGGTCCGAAATTTGTCATGCGCCACTTGGAAACTGAGGCTCCAACTGACATCGCTTTTGTGCATCTCAAGTTTTTCGATTTTGTCGATTTCGATTCTGACATTTCCATAAGCATGACGCGCTGAGCCTCTGCGGGGCGCAGTTGTACGTTGCGTCCACGGACGGGTCCGTGCCCGCAGGTTCCCCCGATGGGGGCGGGGGAGCCGGGGATTCTCCCGCAGATGACGCGGCTGCGGAGAAAACAGCAGCCGATGATGGCACGGGTGCGACCGGCGGTGGCCCGGGGGTGGAGCCTCCAGGCACGGGTGCGAACATCGGTGGCTCGCAGGGGCAGACTCCAGCGCCAGTTGCTGCTGAAACTTCAACTAGTACTCCTACTACGCCCCCCCGGAAGCGAAGTGTGGCGCCAAGGACGAGAATGGCAACCCGCGTTACCCGCAATGCTTTTGGAACGGACCGTGGCACGCGACCGCGGCAGACCCGTCGTGGGACAAACCGAACGCGGAGGACTACTGCTGCCCGGGAGACGGAACGGACAACTCGTGCTGTTCCGGCGGGAAAAACAAGGATGAGCCGGAGGAGGGTGGACATTACTCTTGCAAGAAGGATGGGCCCCAGAGCGAAGACTTTTCGTGCCCTGGCACAGACGGCGGCTTCAATCCCTGCTGCATTTTCTCCTCTTCCCAGCGACGTTTCCAGCCCGTTATTTTTGCTCCGTTTTCTTGAACAGCTTCTACTCCGGCACACACGGAAATAACAAGAAGAACACTACAACTTTTCTCCACTTTAGAAAAAAATCTTCTGCGTATATTCCTCTTTTTCAACAAGTCACCCTCAACAACATACATCATGTCGCACCGCTTCACCCCCGCCAACGGGCGACAAAGTAGAATCTCTAACAAGGCCTTGTTCTTCCTCTTCTCCGCCGCGCATCCAGGAGAGGAGGTTTCCTCTGCGTATGCGGTCCATTTGACTTCGACCTCCGCCACGCTAGAACGACCGCGGCGCCGGTCAACCGGAAAAAATAAAGGTGTTCTGGCCGCTGGCACGACCGGGGGCAGTAGCAAGATCAAGAAACCTGCAGCCTTTTTGCACAAGCTTTTCGCGAAGAAGGAGAAAGTGGGTTGTGCTGACCTCGCGACACCGGCGCCGATCTCCGAATCCGTCACGACGTCGGCGCCCGTCGTGGTCGGTGGAGGATCGAATTCGAACGTGACAACAACCACCACAACCACGGTCGCGTCCGGAGGTCAAAACCTGTCTTGCGACGCGATCACGGACATGGACGAGTGCGAGGCCCAGACCGCCGATCCGAAGTGCATGGTGGATCCTGCAAACGACAACAAGTGCGTGGCGTGGGCCGCGCCGGCGTCTTGCGACGCCATCACGGACGAGGGCGAGTGCAACGACCAGGGTGCCACGCTGAACTGCGCCTACGGGTCCCGGTTCGAGCAGGATGCTCAGGACGAGTGGACGGTGGAGAAGCACGCTGCCATGTGCTGTATGGAAGTGAAATGGAAATCCGCATTGCACTTGTACTTATGCAAGTATAGCAGATGCTGATGCAGAATGCAACGCAACGGCGTCCCTGTTAGTGTCTGGTGCAGGGTCAAGAGTCAACGATGCCGGAGAATGATAGATAGTGAAGAGCATGATGAGGATTTTTCATTCAAGAATCTGCAACTTTTGCGATGTAACTACATCAAAGCACACGAAAGAGAGCGTTGTCGCGTATACAAGTTAAGAGATATCTGCGTTTGTGCTCATATTGAAAATTTGTGTATATTACGTATAGATAGTTCGACACCCGCAATGTGGTTTTTCTGTCCCATTCGCGACGATTGCAGCGCTGCGGTGGACGACACCATTACCGAGGTGACCGCCGAACTGCAGTGCACCAAAGGCACTGGCGACAAGTGCAAGTTTGACCAAGACGACAAGTGCGTGGCAGCGGCAGTCGACGGCACGCCACCACCGGAAGCCGGGCCCACCTGTACGAGCGAGGAGCACACGGGAAAACTGTGCATTCAGACCGCTGGGCAGTACTGCGAGACTATTGCACCCAGCGCCCCCTTACCCGCATTCGCAGACGGCGACACTTGCAGCAGAAAAACTCCATATAATGGCACGGGGATTACATGGACTACCCCTTTGGATTGGCAAGCATTGCATCGCAACGTCAACTGGTACTGGAAAGCCGACCTGTGCTATGGAAAAAAAGTCCATTTTTCCGTTCACTACAATGTTCTCAGGAGGTAAAAATCCTTTTGCAGCGTGATGTGCATGAGATTCGTCGGGTTGTTGCAAAGTTCCCCTCATCATCATCTGCAGAAGTATCTATAACCGCTGCGTCACGGGATGAAATCACGTATAAGCAAGATGCGACCACTTCTTATATATGATTTTCTCCTGCTACAGTACTATTTTATTTTCTGGGTCTCAAGGTAGTTAAAGTTGAACTCACACAGAAAAACTTTTGGGATTATCGGAGGAGCGGATGCATTGGCCTTTTTTGTTGCATAAATCTCGGGCGGATTGCCAGAATGACGCGAACTGGTATCGAAAAAAACAACAAGCAAATTAGCGTGGTGAGTATGGTGCAACTTTTGCTATGTTTGTGGCGTAGATAAGGCGATCGCGCCATCTTCATTTACAAATAGAATCATGCGATGAATCAAACACTAGGTGGTCATGAAAATAGATGTAAGTAAGATGAGGTTCACCAGTGCTGGGCACAGAAGGCAAGCGTCCCTTCGTCCTGTTGCCCAAATTTACATTCCCGTGCTCGCGTTGTTTTTTCTTGATGCCGTTGCGTGGTACACCACCATTCATGGGGGGACGTTGGTCGACGACACCGGAGCGGATTGGCAAAACCAGGACCACAAAAACTGTGAGGAGGTGGAATGGATTAAAGCTACTACCGGGGAGTTTGCGGGATTGTGGTCCCCCAACTCAGCGTTGCTTACAACCGGAAAAACTGCCTGCACGTGGAAGTACGACTGCATTCTTTTCAACGCGTGCCCGGTGCTGGAAGAGTTCTAATTTCGCGGTGCGGAAGACTTCACGAAAACCACCGAACTGTGTCCCGAAGAAAATTCCGGTTCCGGCAACTAGGTTTTTTTTCCCAGGTCGAGGCGGACTTGCTGGCACTACTTTTTATATTCAGCCACTGGCTGGGACTGGGTTGTCGTTTACGTTTTGCTTTTGTTGCCCCGAAAATCACAGATACGGTACACTATTTTTTTTTGTTCTGCATACATCACTTTTCATCACACGTAAAAGCAGGACCACTTGTAGATTCTCTTTTCTTGTTTTCAGTCGAAGATCAAGATAAAAAACGAGAAAGCACTTTCCATATCCTGATTTCCAGCCCCATAGATTGCCGTAGCCCGGCAGTGAAATGACGTTCTTTCTTCGGGCAGATACGTAGATTATTCTCGACTTTTGCAGAGCCACATTTGTCATAAAGAAGCTGGTGACCCATCTTTTTCTGTATCGAATCAAAATTCAGGTCGATGTATGACGTTGCAATTATCATTCCAGAGTTCGAGGCCGAGGGGATGCAATTGAATTAGTCCTGTTTTGCTGCGTGGGGTGGGTGTCATATGTATGAGGGTAAAACTGAAACTCCCATTCCCGATCCCGCTTCAAAGCAAGGGACGCAAAAACTCGACGGAAAGACGAGAACAAGCAACTACCAACCTTGATGCTGATACTTACCTGTCCTATGCCGAGAAAAAAATTGTACTGTATAGCTTTGTTCACCTGCAACTAGTGGCCTGCGTGTTCTTTTCGAGGAAGGTCGGCGACCTGTACACATGGCCAGCGAGACAGGAGCCCCACCGTTTTTGTTGTTTTTGTTCTGCCGTTCGTAGCGTCTGCATGCTTCGCTGCAGTAGTGCCTTTAAAAACAACTCGTGAGAAGATCACTGTATTCATTTTTTTGAGGGGGCAGCAATCTCAAAACTGACAAAGTGGATGAATGAAACTAAAACCGCATGCCATGGACTAGATGAAGCTTTCGCGTTTTCTGCTTGTTCTTTGAAGGATCAGAGATTCAAAGTGTGAAGAAGAACGATGCAGCTTTTCTACTAGGCTTTTGCTTTTGCATTGCTGGACGATCTTCTCAAATCATGATTCGTGAGGGTGCTCTAAAACAACAATGGAAAGCGCAACATAGCACAGCGACAGCGACAACGGGAATTTTTCTACCCAGATATTAATTAAGCAACACAATGTAGCGTCGTCGCGTTTTGTTGCTGGTACAAACCAGTAATATCGACGAAATTAGAAGTTGTATCGATACAATCCTTTCTTGATCCGCACTACAAGCCTGTTGTAGGTGGGGGGTCGAGACGACCGACGACTGTAAAGCCAAGCCCAACCAGACGGCCAGCGCGCTACTGGAGGCCAATACACTACTGGCGCCACTGATCGGATCTTTCCCCGCAGTCCGCCACCTATGGTGGGCGAGCGACCCAGGCAGCTACTACGCTGCGTAGCCAGGAACCAACCAAACACAACACGAAGCCCGCGCACCACAGGGGGTGAAAGTACGCACCCAGCCCACACGACGAAAACGTCTCGAAAGTAGGTGATCTGCGCCCGGCCGCCATAGTCTAGTCGGATCGACGACCCGGCTAGGGTCAGAGCCGCAGTGATATCAGACGCGAACTACGAAGGGTGATGGAGTGAGGTGACACGCCCTGGCGCGGCGAAAAAGCACGCAGCCCGACGACCACCCACAACCAAGCCTGCTGCACATGTAGCCTATCCGTATTGCCACCAAAATCAGTGATCTGCGCCCGGCCGCATAGTCTATCAAGTTGATAGGGCTGGGAGTGCAGTGATATTAACCTAAGCAAGACGACACATGGTGGGGCGTGGACTGGTCTAGACGGTAACCCTGCGGACGGCTGGGCCTCGGACAGCAACGACGCGGGGGAGGTTATCCTTGGGGCGCGCACAAGTCGCGAAGAGTAGCACACAGCAGCTCCAACAGCGTCCAGAGTCAACGTTCGCAATCAACTATTTATCAAAATTTAATTTTAAACGCAGACGCTTTACAAAAATGCGTAAGGCAGACCGAGCAAGATCTGCAGCATAGCTAGGTGGTAGCAAAGCGTAAAAGGCTAAAAGGAAAAAATAAAAAACAAGAAGAAGTTCCTTCTGCTCGTCGCAGCAGAATTGTTAGACTTTTCAGTTCAACAACCTCTCGATCATTTTACAGACTTTTAGAAGCTTCAACATTTTACTCACAACAGAAGCAGTGTCACCACAACCTACGCATTTTCAGCAGACTTCTTGTACGACAGAACAGACTTTTTAACTTTTCAACAGAAACACTTCAAACGACCTTTTCGACAACAAAAAGACTTTAGTTTACGGCTCCCTTTTCACAGAAACAACTTTTCTCAAAAACACGCTTTTTAGTTACGACCACTTCTATGTATTTTTTCCCTTTTCGCGAGCCTTCCTCTGTTTTAGTTTTTCTTGGAGTTTAAGGCTCTCAGCAGAAGTCAGTTTTTCTAAGACGGGTGCCAAAGCAGCTCCGTCACGTTGTGCTTTTTATTGAAATAGCGCTAGACACATGAGAAGAAAGAACAACTTTCAACCGGTTCCATGTGACCACTCGCAACAAACAAACAAACAGAAGTTGTATCGATACAGCCCTTTCTTGATCCGCACTACAAGCCTGTTGTAGGTAGTAACAACCTGAGTTCCGCGATCCCGTCGGAAAACACGAAGGCGCGCTGCTTTGGAACTTTAAAAAGCTGCCGCGCCACTTCAAAAAAAAGCTCGGCGTCGCTCTTGTGGCGCGGCTTTTCCTTTTGGTAAATAAAAGCGAATAGATGAGAACTGCTGAGCACGTGTTGGCGACGCCACTGCTCTCAAATACGCCCGTAAAGCGGCGCCGTTCCTTTTGTGCCCCTGGCTCATATGCTTTGCCGCATGAGTTCCAGGGGCCGGGCAGAGTCAAGAATCGCCGCTATTCACCGGCGCCCGAGCTGGTTCCATGCTTGGGCCTGCGTGGCATGCGCCAGCCACAGCCGTAGTAGGACTGTTTTGGGCGGGGGCTGCCGCTGCAGAGCGGGGATGCTACTACACCCATGAAACCGTATGTAGGTGGCCCTGCGTTCTAGATGGGGTAGTCAGTAGACTCAGACCAGTAAAAGGCTCAGTTAGAAGTAGGGGAGCCTCCGTCTCGAGGTTTAGATAGTTTTCCCGGTCACCAGAGGGGACGAGGACCAGACCGCGCATCATGCTGCGCGCTCGTATTGTGTCATCGATCTTAGAGGGGAGGGCCCTAGGAAGATCGCAGCACCAGGCGCGGGCCCGCACATTTTCAAATGGAAGCATGGGCGGGATGTATCGGCGATGGGGAGGCCGCAGGAGCCGCCGACCGCGCTCGTATGCGATTCGTATTGCTCCGATTGCTCGTATTGGTCGCCTCGTATTGACCCTGGAACCTTATAAAATTCGCTGTTAGAAGTTGTATCGATACAACCCTTTCTTGATCCGCACTACAAGCCTGTTGTAGGTAGTAACAACCTGGGTAAAGATGTAGATATTTTTCAAAAACCTGCTTCGCTCGTCCCCGTCCAGCCTTCGCAGATCATTCCACAAGTCGCACCGTAGTTTTCAGTCCCCAAGGAACCTGTACGCGAGTCTCCGTTCTTCCGCAAGCATCAACATGGCGTCGTCCTCTTCCCTCTTTCCCCCGCAGCCCTTCGTGTCCACCTCCGGCGGAGCAACCTCTTCTACAACTGCGGGAGGCCAGGACGTCGTGCACGGGCAGCAGGAGCGGGTAGCTGCTGCTGGGGTTCTTGCTGCTTCGTCCTCGTCTTCAGCCATGCAGCCTGGTGTTCTTGCTCCTCCTCTCAGTGTAGTCGATTTGCTTCCCGACCAGGTGTGGGTGGAGTACATCATTCTTTTTTTGAATATCAAGGAGATCGGGCAATTGGCCAAGACGTGCAAGATTTTGAACAATTTGATTCTGAACGAGCCCTTCGTCTGGCAGATGGTCGCTAGCGTGCAAGTAAAATCCTCCTTCAACAAGGGGTTTGAGATTTTCGTGGGCGCGATCGATTCCCCGACGGCGCAGCTGCAACATGACCACCAGAACGGCGCGGAAAGCATCATTTCCAATTGGCAAAAGGTGGTGCTCATGTCAAATGCCAAGCTTCTCACGAGCACCAAAGGCGTCGAACTACTCCGGCTTATGGCGTCAACGGCGGCTACTTCCGGGGCGACGGCGCGAAGTGGCATTCGAGATGAAAGTGATGTAAATTCTACCAACTTGTTCGCGGCAGGACAACTAGAACCAAACCAGATGAAGGCAATAAACGGTGGGCAACAAGCCGCGCATGCGCAAGAGCCACCACGTCCGACGTTAGATTCGCGCATCGAAGAGCTGCTGCGAAACGGGCCCCCAAAATCTGACTCGAACCAGGGAACAGAACTGCTACGCGGGAAAATAAAAGAACATCATAGCAGTAGTACAGAAGGCGTAGGCTTTACTGCTGGAGGAGAAGGAACCTCCTCGTCTCCAGCTTACGATCCGGCGTACATCGCCGAAATTGTTGCCGATTTGGAGGAAGCGGACGCAAGCTTGAACGATAAGAACCAGCGGGATATCGGCTCCAGACCCTCAGGTATGCAAGAAAAAAACTGTGTAAGTGTAAGTTTCTTGGTGGAATAGCATCACAAGTTTGCTCTGCATGAAACAGAAAACCTGTCATGCATAGCTAGTACTTGAAAACACGTACGAAAAGAGCCTATGATGCATGTCCAGCATGACAAGTGTAACAGTTTTGCATTTTCTGCAACACAAAGTTACACTTACACAGTTTTGTTCTTGGATATCAGGTAGCGGTAGTTCATCCGCCGCTTCGTCGATGTTGACGGCGCGCAGCGACGCGTCTAGTAGTTCGAGCTCCGGGTTGGGGTTCGCTTTCGCGCCAGGGGAAGGCAGGGTGTCGAGCCAGGTACAACTGCAGCAGCAGCCGGCGTCCAAACGCCCAAAACACCTAGCGGATGATGTTGACGCGACCAAGGAGGATTTGTCTTCTGCTCCGGCGATAAACCACGTCGGCCCGCAAGTCGGAGGTGGATCTGCGTCCTCTTCGTCGACCCGAAAGATAAATGGCGCAGTTTTTACACAGGATCAGGACGCCAACCTAGCTGAACAAGCTTCCAGTTTTGTACAGAAGGCGGATCGTGCGCAAAATGCCAGTGCGGATATCCACAACAACAATCCAGGTTCATCATATATAGGCGCCACAGGAGGTGGCTCATCGTCGTCGTCTTCTAACTTTGGTGCAAGAGATAATTCCAACATCATGGAGCAAGGTGGAATCACAGACCAACACGGAGGACGGGGCGATCATGAAACTAATCGCAAGACTACATCAAGTGCACGCTTTGCAGAACGAGCAGTCCAACCCCCGCCGAGGATCCGCATGCGCGAGGAGCTTCTGCAGCCAACGGGCATTGACGACTTCGAGACGGGCGCCGCCAAGGATTTTTTCGCGGGCCACGCACCACACTTGCACTGGCTCGGGGGCACGCGGTTGCTGGCCTTATCACAATGAAAAACGCCCCCACCTCCGAACTTGGGAGCATTTGCATTGCAAACCTTTCCGACAGAAACACTCGCCCTCTTGCATCTAGCAGCATCACAGATCTCCAATCGTGAATAGCGAAGATGTGTATTGCGACAGATCCCAGCAAGAGCGGCGCTTGTCATGCAAGCAATGCTATATACGCCTAGACCCTGCATCACAAAGATTCACACTCCTTTCATGCATGACAAAAAGTTTTCATTTGGAAACGTAGCATCACAAATTATTGCAACTTTGGGGGTGGGGGCATTTTTCACGGTAATAGGCCTTCGCCGGAAATTACTACGCGGACCGGATCGGGGGCGCGACGCCCAAGGAGCTGCTATCCAATGCAAATGTCTGGGTCTGGAAGATTGCCAGGTTTGTCATGCATATTTTGCATGACCAATGATGTCTGTGATGCATGCCCTAGCATCACATATTTTTAGAGGACTACTTTGCGATGCCTCTACGGCATGAGAAATGCCCTCTCCGCATAGCACAAACTGGAGTGCTCTTGCTGGTCATGCAATACGCATTTTTTTAGAATCCAGAGACAGCATTACAAGATTAGAATCTTCCAGACTCAGACACTGTTGCAATCCATAGCTGCCGTTCGTGTACGAGATTGACGTGAAGCAAACCCCGGTCAAAGTGGTCGAGACGGTCAACTACGGTTTGAAAGACCCTGCCACGGACCAGTTTCTCCACGGCACGCCCCACCCACAGATCATGGGCGCGGCCAGCAGCGTGTGGCGCGGGAAGGTGGTGTTTTTCGGCTATCAAATGCAAATATGTCTGGGTCGGGAAATTTGTGATGCTGGGTGGCGTATCATCAGGAGGCCACAAGTGCTGGCCCAGCATGACAAGTTTTGGAGCCTCTAGGTGTTGCCTATTCTGCATGACAGACTGCGTTTCTGCATGACAGAAAAGCGGGGCTCTTGTTGGGCAACGTTCATGACAGATTTAAGAGTCCTGCCAGACAAGCATGACAAACATGCATTCTTCCAGACCCAGACATTTTTGCATTTGATATCGGCGGCGGCAGTCCGATTGACCAATCGAAGATCAACAACTGCGTCAGCGTGTTCGATATTCGGGAAAAAAGATGGGAGAGATTATGGGGAATTACAACCACGGAGGTGAACAACCAACCAGCTTTTACTGGCATTAACCGCAATGCTCGCTCTGGTGCAACTTCTGCAGAGCAAGCTGCCCTCCGGAGGGCGAATGGCAGCGGGTCCGTGTCGTTCCAGCCGAACCTCAGCCCGTGTCAGCCGCAGGGCATTCCGGGCGAAGATTTCCCGAAGCCGCGGCAAGGCCAGCGTGGGACGGTGTTCCGGGACAAATTTTTCATTTTCGGCGGACGCGAGCTGACAATCGGGAACAACAGAATTGCCCAGGCAGACGGAACTCTCACGCGCGACAACGGGTGCAGGAACGACCTGTGGAGCTTCAACCTGTTGACGAAGCAATGGAAGAAGGAACAGCAGGCCGGAGACATCCCGGCGCCGCGAGTATGGTACGCTTCGACGGAAGCGACGAACGGGAGGTGGCTGATCACCGGGGGGAGCTTGTGGGACTATCAAATGCAAAAGTGTCTGGGTCTGGAAGGTTAAAACTTGTGATGCTAACTTTGGACTCTAAAATAGTCTGTATTGCATGACCAGCAAGAGGAGTCGAGTTTGTGCTACGCGGGGAGGGCTTTTGTCATGCGGAGTAGGCATCAGGAAACCCTCTAAAAATTAGTGATGCTAGGTCGTGCATTACAGACATGCTGGGTCATGCAAAACATGCATGACAGGTCTCAGAACCTTCCAGACCCAGACATTTTTGCAGTTGATAGGGACTTCAAAAAAACAAATTCGGAAGAGACGGTGCGCCAGTATCAGGACTTGTACTGTTTGCATTTGGCATCAAATTATAGGAACCGAGGTGGTGGACAACTTTCACAGAGCAGTAGTGCAGGAGCTGCGACTTCTACTGGTAGTTCGGGTTTTAACAGTAATTTTGGCGAAGTTGTAGACCACGGAGAGGACGACCACTACGACTACTACAACTACACCAGCAGCAGCACTTTCGAGGCACGACCTGCTCCAGGGAAGATGACGATGAGCGACGAAGTGTCTACTGAGGGCGCAGGACCAGTGTACATCTGGGAGAAGATTTCGCTTACCCCAACGACCGACCGGCTGTTTCCGGCCGGGGATGAGAGAAGTAGTAGTACAACATCAAGAACATCAGCTGGGGCGCAAATAGAAAATGGGCGCGGTTCTGGCGCGACCGCAGGGTCTACAGGAGCTTCCGCGCAACAGCAACCTACCACGACAAGCCGCTTCCGAAACTTCTTCAACAGCGCGTTCGGCCGCCTGGTGCCGGACCTCACGTACCCCGACTGGGTGACCGCCGGGCAGCTGGTTGCTACCGGCCGGGAACTGCTCTACTTCGGCGGTACGAAGCCGCAGAACATCGTATTGAAAGGAAAAATGCCCCCACCCCCAAACGTGAGAGCATTTGTATTGCAAACCTTTCCAAATGAAACATCCGCCCGCTTGCATCTATCAGCATCACAGATTTCCGATCGTGTATTGCAAAACATACCAGCAAGAGCGGCGCTTGTCATGCAAGCGATGCGACACACGCCTAGGCTCTGCATCAGAAAGGTTCATACTCCTTTCATGCATGACAAAAATTTTTCATTTGAACACTTCGCATCACAGATTTTTGCAACTTTGGGGGTGGGGGCATTTTTCCTCGCGATACATCGGCGAGGAGGGGATCACGTTTCAAAAGTTGATGGACGAATCGGAAGAGACCGGGTGGCCCTGCTGGTACTCGGATTTGGCAAGAAACGCGTTCGTGTTCGACACGGTCACCAAACAGTGGACCAGTTCGGAAAAAATGGAAACCATCTTCCACCGGTCGTGTGATACTAAATCCCTGCGCCGCTCGCACTTCGCGGCGTGTTTTGTCCCGACGACGGGGCAGATCTTCGTGTTCGGTGGTAGTCGGTATTTCGTCGGGGAATATTTCCTATGCATTGCAAAAATGTCTGGGTCTGGAAGAATGCGAGATTTGTCATGCTTGTCTGGCATGACCAAAATAAAGTTTGCGATGCGTGTCCAAGAAGAGACCCTTTTGGTTGTCATGCAAAAACGCAGTTTGTCATGCGAAAAACGCAACACAAAGAAGCGCAGATATTTCTCATGCTTGGCTGTGCATTACAGAGCATTCATTATTCCCAGCGCAGCATTACAGGTTTCCAGACCCAGACATTTTTGCAATCCATATTTCCACGACGTCATCACCCTGGATTTGCCGCACTCGGAGTTTTCGGGGAAAAAAGACGTGAATGAGAAGTCGGAAATCTTTCCGGGAAAACTTTACCTCAAGTGGAAGGGACAGATCGGGCGGTTGCGGGGGATTCTGTTCAGCGGGGACATCACGAATGACCGCATGCGCGATATTTTTCAGGAAATCCGGGACAACGAGGAGGCCGACGAGGAGCAAGCCGAGCAGGAGCAGGGAAACGATCAGAACGTCGTGAGCGAAGATGAGGATCACGAAATGCAGACACCATCGGACGATGACGCGCAGTCGGCTGATGAGGAGGAAAACGCAGAATTGCGTGCTGGAGTTGGTGGAGACGACGATGTGGACATGGGGGATACGTGAGCGATGAGCGTTCATTTACTTTTACAAGAGGGAAAAAAAAGCAGACCACGACTCGAAGACCTTGAAGCTCTTCGAGCGGTGGAGCAGACAAGGAGAATCCACTTTACAACTTTTCTCCGTCGACTTCTATCTGAATTTGATATATTCTCTCCTCAAGAAGGAAACGCGGTTGAAGTCAACAGCGCGGCAAAAATTGAGAGCGCGTGCTTCTAGCACGCATCGGTGATGGCGGAAAATGCACCCGTCCAATTCATCACTATACAAATGCAAGTGTACTATAGTGTTTGATGAAAATTTTCTGGACCGAACCAACCGGATCCTTGATGCAGTTCCGTTCTTCATCTCACAAGACTTACACACCAAAGCAGGTGGGACGACACTTGCTTGGGTGTAAATTTCATCCGCAAAGAAGTGGCAATATTAATGTCGAGGCATAAGTTCTAACTTCTGGTTCATCATCTGGACCATTATTTATTCCGAATCCGAGGAGGAGAGAAATGAGAAAAAGATCGATGTGGCTCTGGTTGAAAACTTCAAGGCTCACATGAACACCCCGAGAAGATGACCATCGAGATCCGGTCTAGACGATGGAATTTGTCAAGGAAATATGAAAATTGCATAGGTACTAAACGCGACACAAAAAACCAAGATGATCGTCTGAAGCTCAGGAGCTTGATCCGGTGGAAGATCCGTCTGAATGCTTGGTCCTGTCGTTTTGAAGAACAAAACGAGGTGCAAGAACTGTAGTGTAGCATGGTCCTACTAGTAAGTTTTTGACCTCCTGGCAGCACGGTGTCCCCTGCCATATTATTGTCTTGTACGCAACAATTTTCGGAACAGGGTAGCACGCGATTCCGTTCGATGATCGGTCGCTTCTTTCATCGGCACACGACGAATGTAACCTATCCTAATTGTGAAGATATTGAACTCTTTTTACAACTATAGATCAAGATCTCCGCTTCTAAAGTTAGCTTTCTTTCACGACACATAGACTCTTTTGTTGACTTGTACAGAAAAACGAAATATCACTGCGTGGTGTTGCGCAGACCACCTGAACTAAGGCACCATTTTTTGACTTTTCTGTGTTCGTCTACCAAATTTTGAATTATCTCTTCTAGTTGAGAAGGACGATACATACAGCCTGTGTATATAGAAATATCTTGTAAAATATTGTGGAATACTTATAGCATTAGCAAAACTAAAACCAGATTACGGATCGAAAAGGAAAAATGACGACTTCTAGAAGTACCCGTGCAAGTTATTGCCAACCTCCTTCGAGCTGCGAGGCGCAGGCGCAGAAGATGAAGGGCCGGGATAAAAGAGCAAAATTGCTGAAGCGCACGGCCAGCGCTTCGACGCTTCTGGTTCTTGCGTGTGCGACGACCGGGGGCAGTAGGGTGGATAATTGCGTCGCTGCCCGGCGTGTGTTCACTGAGGCAGTTTTTACTCCGGTGCAAGAACTCTTTCGCGATAATTCTGGCGCAACCGCAAGAACTCTTTCGCTCGGCCAACAGGAAAGCGATGTTGCGGCATTATTTACCGACAGGAGCGTTTCAGGAGAGGAGGCGGAGCTCGCATCGAAATTGGAAAAGCTTGGAATCGACGCACCGCACACTGGTGGAGATGATGATGAAAGCGGTGTGCGCCCGATCCACACGGGTCGTGCACCTACTTCCTATTATACCAGTGCCGCGAGTAGGAACAACTCGCCGCCGTCTTTTCCTTCGTCTTCCGTTCAACATCCGCCTGAGATCGTGTCCCGCGAAACCTCGGGGGACGCCATTTCGAACCAACAGACCGCCGCGGGGGATTTTCACGACATCGCCGCTGAAGCCACGACGAACTCGTCTACCTCGCATAAGCTAGTGCTGCCCACCATCAGATCCTCGTCGTCCATAAAGGTAGATGTTGATGATCATGACTCGTCCCGAGTAGACCAAGCGGTGCACGAGGCAAGAACTGCTAGACCTGCTGTTGCAGCAGGCGGGGGTCTGGGTTTCTTCTCCTCTGCTGCCGCATCAACCTCCGACAATCAGGTCGCTGATCGAGCAAAAGAGCGAAGTCCAAGCGAAGAAAAAGCCTGGCTCAATGACTGGACCTATTTGGATAGTGACGGGAGCGACAGCGAGGAAATGATTGCGGAAGAAGGGCTAGGTGGGCAAGGGTTTCTTCTTGTTCGAGAGGACGACCGAGATCATGTTGAACAAGCGGCCGCTCCTCCTGCTGGATCTTCACGAGCAGGAGCTGGGCATCGGCAGCGCGCTAGTACCTCGTCCTCCAGAACGAGAAAATTATCTGTCCCTGAGACGAGAAAGTGGTTGAAGACCACCACCACTTCCAGAAGAAACCCGCGCGACATGGTCTCCGAGTCGCCGAGTAGCGTGCGGAGGTTCGATAAGGCCATTGTAGAAGCGGCGGAAAAGCTGGAGCAAGAAGACGCTCTGCGTAAGCGACCGACGGGGGGGTCGACCGCGTTTATTGGAATGAGAAATAGGGCACCAACAAGACGGAGCTACCTCGCGCGAAAAATGAAAATAAATGGAATAAATAAAAAGCAGGTCGAAATGATGAACATTAGACATGTTCATCATAGTACCTCCGGAAGTAGAAATAAGCCAATGAATGATACAACCAGAGCAGCTGCGACCACGTCGAGATCGCCAGGAAGAAGAATTGCAGATAGAGAAAGTTCAGGGAAGATGAAAACGACGAGTACAACTTCTGCAGTTTTTACTAGCAGAACTACAACAAAACAGCAGCAGTATCCAAAGGAGAAGCTAGCCGACGTGTTCGATATTCTACGCACCCAGTCAGTTTTCGAGATCAACAACCCGGAGCACCAGCCGGCGGTATCGCAAACGACGCTGCCTTTAGCGACGCTGGATAAAAAGTCCAACGCGGCGGCACTGGGGTTGCTGAACAAAAGGGAGTTTGTGTCCAAACAGGAGCAGAAACTGTTCGAAAACTGCGACCAGCTGGACAAAAACCCGACGTTTCCCTTCATCTTCGCGAAGCAGTTCGGACAGTTGCCGCAGTTTGTCCGCGTGGGGTTGCGACAAAGGATCTTGACCGAAAGAGCGAAGCTGTTTTTGGAAAAAGACGAACAAGAAGGGATGACGATGCACGTCGTCGACCAGGATAGAAATAAAGGTGTTAATACATCTACAGGAGCTGATTCTGCTGACCCGTCCTCTTCGACACAGGAGAGGACTGCAACATCACCTTCACCGTGGAAAGTACTGCAGGAGAAATATTTGGACAAAAGAACCGCACAAGAACACGGAAAAAATAAAGGCGAGTTCACACTGTCAGACCGGGAGATTCAGTTCAAGTACAGTAACGATCTACGGCATCGCTACCTCATCGAGTTCACCGTTTTGATTTACACGGCGGCGTTGGAGTTGGCAACCGTCTCCGACCTAGACATGCGGACAGATCCGACAGTGTTTTTGAGCCCTGCGGAGAAAAATGATGATATTCCCGAGATGAATAACGGAAACCCATCGGGTATGAACGACAGCAGTTTGGTGAAGATGTTCTTTGCTCACCGCATGCTACCGGAGAAAACGTTCGGAGGTGATATTCATTTTAGTACTTCCACAAGTGCTTCTGGCAGAAGTACTACAAGAACTTCTACGAGGGAGCAACAAGCACGAGGACCCTCAGCAGCCCGAAGGTCATCAAGAACATCGAATGGCGAAAATCAAGGGAGCACGTCGGAGGAAATGACTCCCCCCTCCTCCCTGAGCGGGAACCACTGGGTGATGCAGCAGGATTGGGTCGACGAAATCACCGGTAGAAATGAGGAAAGGAGAACAAGACAAGCCCAAGGCGGAACAAGAAGAACCTCCTTCCGACCCGAAGATACGTTGAGAAACGAAATGGAAGAGGATATCAAGAAAGAACTTTTGCGTGCCGGGGAACTTCCTTTTGTGCCCTATTTGTTGTGGAAAGACGAGGAGTTGTCGTTTCCGTTCGGAAAAGGGTTGCTGCTGGACATTTTCAGGACCACGGAGCTGCCTGCGGAACAAAAACTTGTAGGAGGAGGAAATGTTGAAAGGAAAAGCAAGAACCAAGAGGGGGCACCAGCTCAACATGATCCTGCTTCGGCCAATAGTTTCTTGTTTGACGACGGCCCAACACCTGACGTTTTCAAAGAAAAAAACGATCTTCCCCCTGCTTCGAGCGAAGATCTTCCAGCTTCTTCTCGCCAGCAGAGTGTTAGTACGGTCAGCACTCCTGAAGATGTCAACATCATCAACCAGAACAACCGGAAAAAACATCACTTCGCTCTCTGGTACCGGGACTGGCTCAAGTTTGCGCACCGACTGGACAAACTTGGAGACTACACGCCCGAAGAGCTGCACTTTAACCAGGACACTCAGTTTCGCAGGTCCTTCGTTCTGAAAGACGCGCACCAGGAATTCGCCAGCAAGCGCCACGGCTGGGTGTCCTTTAAGAAGATGCCGACGCGGTTGGCTTTAATCCTGGGCCGCATGCTGTACCTCCAGTACTACTTCCCGCTGCTGGTGCGCTACCTGTGGGAGGCGCTGCCCGTTTTTTTCCTGAAGGCCTGCCGCGGGTTCACGGACATTTTCACGGATATCAAATGCAAAAATGTCTGGGTCTGGAAAAATGCAAGATTTGTGATGCAGGTTTTCCACGACCCATGAGGTCTGGAATGCGAGACCCAGCATGACAGATTCTTTGAGGTCTCTATCATGCCTTTCCTGCATGAGAAACTCCCTCTCAACTTGGTCAAAAGCGGACAGCTTTTGGCACTCACGCAACACAGATTTTTGCATCATTCAGATTTAGCATGACAAGTTCTAATCTTCCAGACCCAGACATTTTTACATTTGATAACGGATGACTACAGCTTGTACGCTGTTTTGAACAACCGGAGCAGCAAAAAGGAGCGCAACCGCGAGGGAGACGACTGGTTTCCCGAAGATTTTGAGGTAGACCCTGTGCATCTTCTATTCTGCGTAAAAACGTCCCCACCCCATAGTCAAGATGGGAAATCTGTTAGTCAGATCCACAAGGCTTGGTTGTTGCGCATGACAAATTTGGGCTCAGAGTGTAATCCTGTTTAGCTGGTTCACTAGCATCACAAATCTAGCACATCATGCTGATTGGAGCATAACAAATCCCGAAACACGATCAGAAAATGCTTCTCATGGGGCTCCGCATGACAAACATCTTCAGCATGCAGAATTGCATGACAACTATGGGGTGGGGACGTTTTTACTCAGGATATCTTCCCGGCCAGGGATCGGAACCTCCGCCCGACGTCCGTGACCTGCCGCCCTACTACGAAGCCGTGCTACGGACCGGGCTCCACTCCGCGCAATTGGATGACTTAGTTAAGGGGCACAAGTTATGCATTGCAAATATGTCTGGGTCTGGAAGGATGCAAGGTTTGTCATGCTTGTCTGGCATGACTGAAGAGTTTGTGATGCGTGTCCAAGAAGAGACCCCCTTGCTTGTCATGCAAAACGCAGTTTGGCATGCGGAAAGCGCAACACTAAGCCGCGTAAAAATTTCTCATGTTGACTGTGCATTACAGAAAATTCACTATTCACAAATCAGCATTACAAGTTTCCAGACCCAGACATTTTTGCAGTGCATACAAGTTGGTGAACAAAGATGTGATCAGACACGAGTTTTTCTACGACCGGGATAACAAATTTTCCACCTTCCTCCCCGCCCTGTACCTAAAAGCCTATCTGGCGGTCGTGCACCGCATGATTATCTACGCCCGGTACGAGAACGACGAGCTGTCGCGAGACGAGAAAGACTTGCTGAATTGGGAAAACGGCCTGGGGTTGCGGTTCCGGTTTCCCTACAAACCAGCTACGAGCTCGCTTTCTACTGGTACAGAGGACGAGGCGGGCCGCGACATCGTAATAAATTCCGACTACAAGTTTCTGCAACTGCGGTACCACGTGTGGCAACACGGAATTCGGCTGCGGAACCAATATAAAAATGAAAAATCCCCCTCCCCATATTGAAAAGTTATGTTTCCGAAAATTTGTGTTGCTGATTTGAGGTCACAAATCACATGTGTCTTGCAAGACGACAAGGGCAGAAGCTTCCGCCCCATCATGGAAGCGGTTTGTCATGCTGTTGGGCTTAAAGGGGAGCCGTTTGCCATGCTGAACAACTAGACCCATACGCCCCTACCTGGCCTTGGGATCTGGCCGCAGTGCCTTCCTGCAATACAACGCTGCTTGGTGTAGACAAACCTAGCATCAGAAATTTCGTTTTGATATGAGGAGGGGGGATTTTTCCTTGCAATAACCAACACGCGTTCACGAAAAACTTTTTCGACGTGCTGGCGGAGAAGCTACTATGAAATGTAAAAATGTCTGGGTCTGGAAGATTGCAACATGTCATGCTAAATCTGCAGCATGCAAAAATCTGTGTTGCACGATTACCAAAAGTCGTCCAGTTTTGACCATGTCGGGAGGGAGTTTCTCATGCAGGATAGGCATGAGAAAGGTCTCGCAGAATCTGTCATGCTAGGTCCTGCATTCCAGACCTCATGGGTCATGGAAAAGCAGCATGACAAATCGCGCATTCTTCCAGAGAGACCCAGACATTTTTGCATTTGATAGCTACTGCCCTCTTACAACAGCGAGTTCGTGACGAAATTGCTACTCAAGGAGATGACCTACATTCACACGGATTACAACATCAAGGGCGAGATTCAGAAGAAGCTTTTGGTCGGGATCCAGTACGGGCTGCGGGATCACAGGGACAACGATACGTCGCTGAACGCTGGCATTGTGTTGCCCACCCGGGAGTCCTACGATTTGATCCGGGATATTAATTGGTACTGGGACAAGTTTCGACAGAGGAAAAACTTGGTTTTCAGCATCGCAGACCGGATCACAGACCCGAAGACGAACTGGATCTTGTTTCCGGCCGCGCAATATGGACGAGATCAAGATGGTGTTGAAAAGAAGCGAAGTCTCCTTTTGCACAGTAGACCGACGCAGGCCCTAGAAAACCCGATGAGCGAGAAAGTTTTCTACGCCAACTATCCAATCATCCCGGTGAAGCCGACGGACAAATTCGCGTCTCTGCTGGGGTACGCGGAGACTATGGAAATCGCGTGGCAAAAGCGGTACATCGGCTCAGCGGACATCGACACGACCAGCAGCGATGAGGACAGAAGTGATCATGCTAGAGAAGATGATGAAGATGTTGACACATCAGATAGAGATAGTGAGGAGGAGATGCAGCGAGTGCATGCCCTGCCTCCGGATGCACGAGAAGCACATGTTGATGTTTCCGCGAAAAGGGAGGAGGTTTTGAAAAGTTTACTGGAATACACGAAGTCGAATCTCCACGATTTCCGGCATGTTTTACACGGCGGGAAAATGAAATTCCTGGACTTCGTCGGCGTTTTCGGCGAAATCGCGGACGACCTCCCGGCGGACCTCCGAGCCCGGCGGGACCGACAGCGCCGCAACAACTACCGACCGGTGCCGTCTTTTCCTTTTCGGCCGAGGCTGTTCGGGAAATTTGTGCTGGACGTGCTGTATCAGGCCGTGCTGCCGAAGCTGGCGCATTTGCTGGAACTGTACAATAAGCCCTGGAAAGTACGGGATGATTTTGTCGTGGAGAAAAACGATTTGTGGTGGATGTTCGGCGAGAGTTCTTCTCATGATGATGCTGGGTCGTCGACATCGTCGTCGCGAGAAGTGGAGAGAAGTGGTAGTACTACGTCAAGACCTTGTAGTTCTACTCAGGAATCTCATACTAGGGCGACGAGTGGTGCTATCAGAAGTTCTCGACCTACTCCTGCTTCGGGAACACCAAGTTCCTCAGGAGCTCCTAACGGTAGTGCAGCGCTAGAACTAATCCCTCCTCCTCCACCGGGGCGGCCGCCCCGAGCTGCAGCTGCTGGAAACGACAACTCTGCGATAGGAGCACAACCACCTACTAGCTCATCAACAAGGCTGTGTAGAAGTAGTAGTGCGACCATGTCCACCTCCCAAATGCAGCGGCTTGTTGCCTCTCGTCGGTTGACCACGCGAAAGCAGATCCAGAACCGGCTGCGAGAAAAAATCGAAGCTGGGATCGTCTTTGACGACGAGCCTACTGAGCCAACAAGTCATCTGAGTGCAGCTGGACAAGAACCATCGTACTACACAGGAACTATGACTGGACAACCACCTCCTCCTGTCGTTGGCGCTTCGCTTTTAACTTCTACTGCCAGTTGTACTAGGCAGCAGCCGATTCATCCGCCCTCCGTTGTACTACCTCCCACAGGAGGGGTTCTTGTACACGGTAGAATAAATAGCAAAGAACGAGAATTAAACCTGTGCAATTTCGTGTTGGACGCGGTTACCCGGGTTTTCCTCCCGCCGAAGGTGCAAGTGGTCCCTCTTGGCAGGAGAACAGACCGCGACGATACTGGCTTTAGTCTTCTCAGGAATCCACGACAGCAGGCGCGACGAGACGTTATGCGCGACACCGACGAGGATCGAACCTTGCTGACGAAAGCAGTCCTATACGAGGCGTTGAAACAGCAGAGCGAAGCTTGTGGAACGAATTTTCTCGCCCGGCACAAGGATCTGGAGGACCTGGTTTATTTTACTAGGAGAACCACTTCGCAAGGACGACGAGTTTCGGGATTATTTGGACGGTCCTCAAATCCACCTGCGAACAACGTTTTCACCGATGTCGCCATCCACGTGCTGCAAGAGTGGGAGATTGAGGAGCAGCGGTATTTAGAAGGAACAGGAACTACTGCTGCAGTCGCAGCAGGTTCCGAAATGTTGAATTTCTACCCAGCCTCGCAGTTCCAGAAATCGGTCTTCCAACTGTCAAGCAGTCTCGAAGAGGAAAAAAAAGCTCGCGATGAACAAGAAGCGGCCGCCGCGGCTGCTAATGCTATGGCTCATCAAGAGGAAATCCGAGAACAACAAACTCGAAGGGCAGATGAAATCGTGCGAAGTTTGAAGCTGACGGCAAAACAAAAAATGAGGAACTTGTGGCGCGGGGCGAAGGGGAAGGTCAAGAAAGTTTTTAAGAAGAACTCAGACACAATGAGCAGCAACGCAATCCAGGCTTTGGCTTTGCATCGAGCAGTTGCAGAAGAACTGCTCGCAGCAGCAGCAGGGGGTCGTCACCACGAACAGCAGCCAAACTTTCAAGAAGGAGGCAGTAAACCGAGTCAACAAATTTTGGAAGACTACATTCAGAATCAGGAGCCCAAGCCGCGTGATGAAGATGTGAAGACTTCTATGCAGGAGCCTTTCAGCGCAAAAGAACGCTCGGCAAGCAGAAATGGCCTGTCCTCGCTGACCCTGAGGGACTCCATGTTCGAGGGTACTAGTAAAAAGGAGAAGTAGCCAGAACAATCGCTAGGTGTTAATATTTCTCGAGGCTTTATTACAGCTTCAGCTCCTGAAAGCCGTGGTCCACCTCCCCTGCCGTCAGCAGCAAAGAGTTACTATATCGAAGCGGCAGGTGGTACTAGTACTACCGGGACCAAGATTCCGTATCGCGAGCGGGTGATCCCGTTGTTTCATCCCGATTTAGACGAAGATGACCATTTCTTTGACTTGATCTCAGATCCGCTAGTTCTCTCTCTGGTTAATGCGAAAAAGTCGCGGACGAGCCTACGGCTGAGCGACAGCACGGGACTGTTGACATCTTTTGGAGGTGGATCAGACAGCACCGCGACAGGAGCAGGAGCAGCTCCCACCAGCGCTAGAAGCACGTGGTCTTCTTCTTCTCACGCCGGTAGTGTTGCACCGGGCTCCTTTGCTAGCGGCAGCGGTAGCAGTAGTGGCACAACTGCTAGCGCCGTGGCCCCGTCTTGGTCCTCCTCCAATTTACAGTGGTCTTCCAACAGTAGCGATGCGGGAGGCACCAGTAGTGCTGGCTCTACTTATTTGCGGTCTTTTGGAGACGGAGTTGATCAAGTTGGTTCTCGTGAGCAGACCACGGATGATTACGTTCTATCATCCCTTCGGAACAACAACTTCTATCACTCTTTCGGAAGGACGATGAATCAAGAAAAAGAAAGCGAAAGACGACACTTGCAACAAACAACAAAGGAAGCGCTAGCTGAAATAATTGTGCCGGTCCCGAAGCTTCTGGAAGACAAAGAAGGACGACAATTAGGTCGGAAAAAACAGCCACTCTTTCCTGACGATCTTACGAGCGCGGGACCGGGAGAAACAGGTATATTATAGTGCCGCAGAAGAACTCAATCTCGGGAGACGAGGCCGCGGATGAAATGATTGTGTAAAATGATCTTTGATTTATTTTCGGGGTTTGTTCTTGTTCAGGTGGAGGTCAGGTCGATAATGAATCACAATCGGGGCCGCGGGCGCTTCGCTTCCGAAAAAGCTCTACTTCGACTCACCTACTACAGAACAAACACAAATAGAAAGGCATCTCAATCACATTTTTAGCACGACTACGTTTGACCTTTTTTTCATTTCCATCTGTTCTACAACTTCTAGACAGGTACCTTATTCATCTAAACTTCTTCGGCAGTGAGTGCTTCTTGTCTATTGGCATAAAAGGCAAACAACTGGATGAGCAGAACATTACAAGAACGAAAAGCACTACATGCAAGCGCAACTACGGATCTTCCCATCTCAGTCGGACTGAGATGAGGAGGATCCTACGGCAGAAGTGAAATTGGCAAACCGCAGTTGGTAAAAACCTAAACCATCTGAACTGTTGCTACGATAACGAGCTGGGACTGCCCGGCCTCCACTAGAACAAGAACGCAATTTGTAGTTTTTGCTACTTACGGTGTAAGATTTCATCAAATTTTTTAGCGACCTACCTATTTAGGAATGAGATGACCAGACGATGATTTGCTCATTGGCTGCGAAGATGCTTATCGACGAAAGGCTCTAGCAGTGCTGCTGTGCTTTGATCGAAGAGCGATATAAAACGTGCTCTATGTATCCCTGGATCCAGCCTTTATTGTGGATAGATACAACATAGGCATAGCGACGTGGATTCAGGGACATATTGCGCTGCATCTGGAGCCAATCTAGTCTATTCTATTCGCATTCATTATCATTGCTGGGTCGAAAAAAAGACGCACAAGATGTTGAGCATTGCAATTGTATGGAAATTATCTCTGATCGTGATGTCCACTACTTCTAAATTATGTATGAAGACTGTAAACATTTAAACAAATTTCCACTGTGTGATTATAATGGAAAGGGATAAAGTAGTTGGGACATTTATTTTGCAGCGCGCGGTGCCGGTGTTGCTTTTGCAAAAGCAAAACTAACTCCGAATGCTGGAATGAAATTCTTTTGGACCACATCCACATTGTCCGCAGTCACGATTTTTCCAATTGCATTGCCTTGTTCTGAGTAAGGTCGCAGGTACCACGGGTCTTCCTCGTTAGCATTAGGGTCGTTATTTTTCCGTGGCATCAGAAAGATGTAGATGACGAGAAGATTCGTTGCGATTTAACTGGAGTGATTTCGTCGTCTGAAGCATCTTCACAAGAAGTAAGGAGTGCACTCAAAAATCTCGTTTAGTCTTTCCTGTATCTAAGGTAAAGGATTCGCATTCGATTTGCTGCCGCCCATCGTGAGAGGATGTTGAATATTGTGGTTCGTCTCGTCGTCTGTATGTCTTTTCCTCGTGGTCGTACGTTTTTGTAGTAATCGTCTTCTTTGAATTATTTTTTTGCACGGCCGCGCCAGCTGTTGATGCATGCGCGCGGTCGGAAGTTAGTATAGGCAGGGTTCATCTTGACGCATCTTGATCTTCTATCAAACTGAAATTCGTTTGGTCAAAGCTTTCTTTGAGCTTGGTAAGTAGAACCTGGTTGCTGGTGCAATTATCGTGGAGTGAAATGATTTGCTGCTGCAAGTATTAAGTACTTATGTACCTACTCCAAGCGTTGTGCAAATAACTGATGAGCAGAGTTAGAGTCGCGAAACAGCCGGCACGGAGTAGCTCTCGACATTTGCAACGTAGTCGCTACCTGCGACAAGAATTCCCCATGAAGAAAGCCACATCTGGTGCCGCGCGTGGTCGAGTGGTGCAGGTAATTTCAAATTGATGTGCAACAACTATTCGTTTTCATGATATGCCTGAATTTTGAAAGTCGTCCTAAAACATACCAGCACCACTTAACCCACGACGAGCAGCATTAGCTACGTTTTCGTCGCAATGACAAAAAGAAGTTTGTATGAAATTTATTTTCCGTAACCATACCAGGCCAGCGCCAGCGCCAGCCGCGCTACGGCAAGAAAATTGTCTGTTCTCGTCCTTTGTTTCCTGGAGACCGCGTGGTTCCTGTTTCTACCATATGGATTGTAAAAATGTCTGGGTCTGGAAGGTTGGAACTTGTAATGCTAGCTTTCCATACCTAGAAAATCTGTATTGCATAACCAACAAAATCCGCAGCCTCTTTTGTCATGCAAAAACGCAGTTTCTCATGCGGATTGCCTATGAGACAGCGTTTTGGGAAATTGTCATGCCGGACTGCATTCGGAAGTGTTTTCATCATGCACATTTTAGCATCACAAGTTTCCAGACCCAGACATTTTGACATTTGATATACCAATTGCCGACGCGCGGCTGAACGAGCGAGGGAATCATGCGGCTCCTTTCGCTGCGTCGCCTGGAGTGTCAAATGCAAAAATGTCTGGGTCTGGAAAGTTGTGATGCTGAGTGGCGTAGTATGAGGAGGCCACAAGTGCTGGCTCAGCATGACAAATTTCTGAGCTTGTAGGTGTTGCCTATTCTGCATGACAGGCTAAATCTGTTCTAACGCCCAGATATTGGCAGAGGCTAAATCTGTTCTAACGCCAACCCGCCAGGAGTTAAATGGTGCTACTACTACTACTACTACGCATGACAGAAAAACGCGGCTCTTGGGCAACGTGCATGACAGATTTAAGAGTCATGCCAGACAAGCATGACAAACATGCATTCTTCCAGACCCACACATTTTTACATTTGATATGGAGATGACGGCGCAAAAAAAGAGGAAAACGACGATCATGAGAACGAACACTCGGACTCGCCGGCGATACCGGTGCTGGACAATGATGGTGATGTTGAACTGGCTGCACAACAAGACGAACTTCTACCGGGCCTGGAAGATAGTAGTGCATCAAGAAGTGCATCGAGAGGCGCGGCAACAAGTAGACAAGCTGCGCCAACATCTACTACCGAGGGGGCGGCGTTTGCTACTTCTTCTAGTACTTCTTCCGTGCTTCAAGAAGAGAAGTACGATTTCGAGGAGAAGAATTCGAATTCAAATATCATCTCTGACAACAAGAACGACGGAAATAGTAGCTACCTGCAGAGGACGTCAAAGATGCAACAACGGCTCCACCCCAACCTCGTTCGCGTACAGAGACCAGCTCAAGGCCAGTTTGTCGACCGAGTTTCGGCGGCAGGTGCGAACGAAAACTACCGAGGGTCGCACTTCGACGTGCCAATCACCGGATACAACTCTGTTGGGGAGAAGAACATTCTAGAAACCACGACGAACTACAATGTTATCAATGCCATGGACCCGCACTCTTTGCAGGAACTGGTGCACGTTTTGCAGCAAGAGAACGAGCAACTCCAAGTAGTGATGAAGAAACTGCGAAACGAGATTGGCATGAAGGAGGACCAAATAGAAGAGCTAAAAGAAGCAATAGACCGGAACAGCGAATTGCACTCGCTGCAGGCGGAGGTGCAGGAAGTGCACAAACGATACGAGACGATGAGCAAAGAGTTTGAAAATGAATTGCGAACAAGTGTGAAAGAAGATGGGAAGAGGTTGAATCAAAGGGAAAAGGAGTTGGTAGAATCCAACAATGTTCAGCTCCAAGCAGAACAAGCGCAGTGCGACGCAGAGTTGGAAAAGCAGAAAGGCGAGTTAGAGGTGAAGCAGCAGGAAAAGATAAAAAAGTTGCAATTTGACTTCAAGAAGAAGATAGACGAAACGAAAACCGGATTGGCGTTTAAAATCCAAAAAATGCAAGAAAAGCACCAGAAAAGGGAAGAGGAGGTGCGGGAAAGGGAAAGGGAAAAAGCTCAGCAACTGATTGCCGGTTTTGAGGAGAAGCTGAGCCAGTTGGAGGAGAAATTGCGATTGGCGGAAGTAGAGCAGAACGGAGAACAACAAAGTACCGAGAGTAGAACCGCTGCGGCTGAAGCGAGGCACGCCGCGCTGCACCAGGGCATCAAAAAGTTGCAACAGGAACTGGAGGAACAGGCCGGGAATTATCAGCTGGAAGCCGAACACGATCTGGAAACAGTTTTGGAGGAAGAGAGGGACGAAATCCTCAACGTTGTTTCAAATGAAAATCAAGCTCTTCCTACGACAGGGAAAACGAAAAGCGGAGCGGAAAATGAAAACGACGATCAAGAAGAACACGAGGAAGTAACCCAGCTGAGATCCCTGTACAGCAATCTGTTGCAGAAGGAAACGAATCTTGCCTTGAAAAAAGCAATGGTGGCTTGCGGGAAGAAGTCGGAAGAAATTCTTTTACAGAAAAACCAGGAGATCGACTCTTTGCGGACACAACTAGCTGAAATGACGGAGAAAGTCGACTTCGCCGAGTTGAATTGTGCGCACCGACTCGAGTCTGCGGTGGGGAGAGAACAGGAGGTCCAAGCGCAGGAGATGATGCCATTGCAATTATCCTCAAAGGAGCGAGATGAAATGGAGATAGACGTATTGGGTAATTATATCGCGGGGAGGAACAGCAACAGTATGGACGCCGAAGCCGTGCAATTATACGGTGCTAGCGGAGCAGTGCAAGACGTGTCGCAGAATGACAAGGATTGGGCACTAAAACAAACGTCGCTCGCCATTTACGGGGAAGAAGCACGGGAGGAGGACCGCGCTCTGATGGAAGCGAGAGACGACCCGGATGCGGCCACCAGCGATCTGCGGCACATCTCCCGGATCCGGGCGATGCCGCCCTGGAAGGTGATTTTTCAGAACACGAAGGACCAGTACTTCGGCCTGGAGCAGGGGGCGGCCGGGGTGAAGGGCAGGCACCACTTAAACGTGATCCAGTTTGGCTGGCAAAAGGACAAGGAGAATTTTCTCGTTTCTTTCCTCGAGGACATGCGTTTGATCTCCACCTTCGCCTCCCAACCGGTCGTGTTCAAGGGCTGGGCCACTGCGCTCGTCTGTACGGGCATGGTGTTGAGTTCCCTGTTTCTGACGTACCACATGTTTCACCTGCTGGTCATCGAGATTTTGCCCGCACTTTTCGCCATCGGCCACCTGATTTACGGGGTGCACATTGGCACGAGCACAAGCATATCAAATGCAAATATGTCTGGGTCTGGAAGAGTCACGCTGCTGCTGCATGACACAGAAGGGCTGGCATGGAAGCTCTAGCATCACAGGTTTCGAGAAGCTTCCGCAATGCCGAATTTGCATCACAAATGCCCGACTTTGGTGACAGAAAGTGGGCAGCTTTTGCTGCCTATGCATGAGAGATTCTTGTGTGTTATAGAATGCGCAGCACAAGTTTGCATTCTTCCAGACCCAGACATATTTGCATTTGATAAAGCTCCGCGTTGCTCACCGCTTTGGGGTATCATATGTAAAAATGTCTGGGTCTGGAAGATTTCAACTTGTCATGGTAAATCTGAAGCATGCGAAAATCTGTGTTGCATGAGTACCAAAAGCTGCACACTTTTGACCAAGTTGGAGAGGAGTTTCTCATGCATGATAGGCATGGCAGAGACCTCGCAGAGTCTGTCATGCTAAGTCCCGCATTCCAGACCTCATGGGTCATGAAAAATCTGCATGACAAGTCTACACTTTTCCAGACCCAGACATTTTTACATTTGATATGGGGCAGACCGAACTGGTCCGGCACACCCAGCAATTTGCGATGGCTATCTTTGGGGCCTTAGCTCTAGAGGATGTGGTGGAGAACGGCAGTACGGTTTGGCGGTACCTGGCCTGGAAACCCTCCAAGCGGTCAGAGAAACTGAAGGAGTTCGTCACCAAGTTATCAAGAAGAAAAATATTTATATTACCCCCTCCCCATATCAAAACGGAAATCTGTGATGCAGATTTGTGGTCCCAGATCAGCTTTGTCATGCTAGAAGGCAAAAAAAGGTGCGGACTGTAGTGCTGGCTGGCGTGGGAACAAAGTGTTACATCTTCAGCATGACAGGAGGCAACTGGAAGTGGGAAACAGGATGACCAATTGCCTGCAGGAACTCATGCAGCAGCTGCGTCTCTTGATGGCCTGCTAGCAATACAAGTCCAATCGTGTACTAACTCAAATGCAGCATTTTTTCGATACGGGGAGCAGGGGGCGTTTTTCATTGTAATACAAGGGGGGCAAGCGCAAGGACACGGAGCGCGACGTGCAGCTGGGCCGGACGACGACCAACGGCATCATTGGGTGGGCCAAGCGGTACTTCAAAATGCCCGCTTTTATGGCGCAGGTGTGGGACACGGGCGCGAACCAAGTGAAGCGCATATTCCAATGAAAAATGCCCCCAACCCCGAACTTGGGAGCATTTGTATTGCAAACCTTTCCAAATGAAACACTCGCCCTCTTGCATCTATCAGCATCACAGATTTCCAATATGAATAGCAAAAAACTGTATTGCAAAAGATCCCAACAAGAGCGGCGCTTGTCATGCAAGCGATGCGATAGACGCCTAGAGTCTGCATCAGAAAGATTCATACTCCTTTCATGCATCACAAAAAGGTTTGGTTTTCATTTGGAAGCTTCGCATCACCAACTTTTGCAACTTTGGAGGTGGGGGCATTTTTCGTCGTAATAGCGCATGACGAAGTACATGCGGCACATCCACAACAAGTACAACCCCGTGAAAAAGCTGTACCGACAGGTGAGCTATCCCGTGCAAAAGTATCGTACTCGTATTGCAATCATGCATTACAAATCCTTTTGCTAAGGTAAATCCGCATTACAAATTTTATTTCTCATGCTGAGGAAATTTGTAATGCATTTATACGAGTGCGATACTTTTGCAGTTCATATGAGCACCGCCGCGGCCGTGTTTGGCGTGGAATACGAAGAAGAGGAGCGGGAAAGGCTGAAAAATATCGGGACCCGGTTCTGGATATCAAATGCAAATATGTCTGGGTCTGGAAACTTGTAGTGCTGAGTTGTGAATAGTGAATTCTTTGTAATGCAAAGCCAAGCATGAGAAGCATTGACGCTGCTTAGTGTTGCGCTTTCCGCACGACAAACTGCGTTATTTGCATGACAAGCAAGAGAGTCTCTTCTTGGACACGCATCACAAACTCTTCAGTCATGCCAGACAAGCATGACAAATCTTGCATCCTTTCAGATCCAGACATATTTGCAATGCATACTGGAAGAAGCGGCACCGGTTCGGCGCCTACGTAACGGAAAACGTGATCGAGGCGGCCGCAACGAAACTGGTGATGATTTACTACCTGGTGGCGACTCAGTATGGAAAGGAAAAAGTTCGTCACAGTCACTAACGTGCATGTTTTGCATTACAAATTTTCTCGGCATCACAAACTTTCCTTGTATTGCAGAAACACTAGGGAAATCCCCAATGAAGTTTGGCTGTGATGCATATTTACGCATGACAAACAATTTTGTGTTGCAAGAATGCGCATGAGTGATCGTGACGAACTTTTTTTCTTCGATACCCAGGACATTTACGTCCAGAGTTTGGCGGAGAAGGTGATCCAGCCGGAACTTTTACGGAGGTATAAGAAGGATTCTAATGCTGTCATTCGGGAAAAACGGCTGCCCAAGTTGACCCGGGGGGAGAAAACGCTGTTTCTCATGCGGTATCTGTCCCGCGGGTCGGATGCGGAATACCAGTTCCTGCTCGCCTGTAACCACCTGGTGCACATGTTTCCCCTGCAAAAGGACGTGTACGAGTACAAGATGCAGCCCTCCTGGCACATGTTCGTGCGCTCCGCCTGGAAGAAATTGAAGTCCGGGTTTAACCAGCTCTACGAGCGGTTTGAAGACTTGCAGAACCAGGTGATCCGCGCCGTGCCGATTTTGACTCGGCTGGTGACGGACATGCTGCAGTCCGTTTTTGACATCACGGAGCAAGATATGAGAGTGCACAAGAACTCCCCCTCCCCCTCAGTTGCATGGCATGAGCAGCAACACAAGCCACAGCAGAAGAGGGGCGTTCGCATGACAAATCTGCATGCGGATTGTAGTACTATTTGAGGTTCCGAAATTTGTCATGCTAGCAGTGCTTGCGAGCAAGGTGCGAGCTTGGTACTTTGCATTACAAATGAGGGGGGGTTGTGCACTGTCATACAAGAATTCGGGGTGTTCAAGAGGGACACGTTCTTCGCAGTGACAGATGACTTCGATCCGGCCACATCCGGTCGAGAAAAAAAGCGCGACAAGGCGAACGTTTTGGCGCACGAGGTCGACAACGCGCGGATCGGGAGGTTCTTCGCGAGTTTAGAGCTAAAAGTGAGCTCCGTCGCCAGGATTTTGCGGCAAGAGGAGCGGTTTCAAAAATTCTACAACGCAACATCAGCTACAAGTTCGGACGCAGAGGTGGCGCAACGAGCGACGGACTCTGCAATGAAGGCGGAGGTGGAAGAGTCCGAGAAGCGATATACTAGTAATTCGCTCCTTGGGCGGTACAGGAAATGGAAAAACAAAAAGAAGCCTGCTCCGGAGCGCCGACTCAAGCACGGAATCACACAAAGAGATGTCCCGGCGATGATTTCAGCAGCTGCTTCTTCCTCTTCGTTTGCCGAAATAAAGGATGAAAGTGAGGAAAGCACGATGTTGTTGAACAAGTTGACAGTAGAAGAGGAACAACAGTATCACAACAAAATGGCGAAAAACATCGAAAGGATACTGGATAAAGCGACAACAAAAAGAACTTCTACGAGGTCTACTACTTCTTTCGGGGGAAGAACAGAGCAGCAGCAACGGCAGCAGCAGGACGAGGACCCGCAACATCTCGAACCGCAACCTTTCCGCACAGCAAGACAGTCCTTCTCCTTTGTTGAAAAGCTGGAAAGAAACCGGTTGAAACACACCTGGCGGAAAAAGGTAAAGAGAGTGTTGGAAAAAAAGCATGCGAGAGAAAGGTTGAAGTTGAACAATATTAAACCGATTTCATCAGTAGGGTCATCATCTTCCTTCGTGGAGCAGCAACTGAGGACGAAAGAAGAAAAACTTGATACTGGAACTAAGAAAACTTCTACGATGAAGCGACTGAACAAAAAATGGTGGCCGTTCCAGAAAAAAACGGTGGACAAACTTGCGGAAGAGATCTGTCCGCACAACGACTACTGTACGAAGCAGTGCCGCATCATCTGGAAAGTAAAACCGCGGCGCGGGGGCGTCAACGAGGATTCTTTGTCAAAAAAGAACCCGTGCGACACGGTGTTCAACGAGGTAAAGTCCCGGATCACCAGCAGTGATTGGCTGGACCCACAACAGGGACAGTACCGACTTCTCCCCCCGGAAGAAGAAGAGAAAGCAAAACACGGGCTCAAGACCAGCAACAAACGCTTGCAGGAAAGCACCGCGGAAAGGAAATTGCTGCACGTTCTGCACTATCAAATGCAAAGAAAGTATCGCACTCGTTGTATATACTAGAACGGGAAGATAACGTCGGCCAGTGACTCGGCATGACAGAGATCATCCATTTTGTATCCCTTAATCTATATGATTGAAGATGACTTCCAGGTTTATTGTTGTTGAACAAAGTGTTCAACCAATACCAAGTCTCACTAGTACGGTGGCGGTACTTGTTTTCAACGGCATATGCACCACAGGCGGGATGGTGAGTACACGCACGCGCAATCGCAGGAGGAAATGGATTATCAAATGCAAATATGTCTGGGTCTGGAACTGGATGAAACTTGTAATGCTAAAAATGAATGATAGACGCACTGCAATACAAAGCTATGCATGACAAATTTTTTGGCTGCCATCTCTTACGTATTCCGCATGGCAAACTGCGTCTTTGTATGACAGGTAGCAGGGCTTTTTCGTGCCTATGCAACACAGATTCTCGAGTCATGCCAGACTAGCATGACAAATCTGGCATTCTTCTAGTATGACAAACCCAGACATTTTTGTATTTGATATGGATGTGCGGAAACAGACGGACATCCACATGGTATTGCGGTTCGAGGAAGAGGCCGCCGGTGTTGTAGAGGGGAGGAAGGAATATCCTGTGCAAAAGTATCGTACTCGTATTGCAATCATGCATTACAAATCTTTTCCCTAAGGTAATCAGCATTACAAATTTTATTTCTCATGCTGAGGAACTTTGTTATGCATAATTTATACGAGTACGATACTTTTGCACAGGATAAGGAAGAAAAAGATACAATAAAGGCTGAGCAAGAAGATCAACATGATCCTACACGAGAACCGCGGTGTATCGTGTCCGGGTGCGCGACGAACGAAGGGTCGGATATGGAGCAAGTGGAGGGCTTCACCGATTGGGTTTCGCAGAACCCGTTTTCCTATCAATTGCAAAAATGTCTGGGGCGTCTGGAAACTTGTAATGCTGTGTTGGGAATAGCGAATGCTCTGTAATGCACAGCCAAGCATGAGAAACGTCTGCGCTTCTTTGTGTTCTGTTTTTCGCATAAGAAACTGCGTTTTTGCATGACGGGCAAAAGGGTCTCTTCTTGGACACGCATCACAAACTTTTTCGCCATGCCAGACAAGCATGACAAATCTCGCAATCTTCCAGACCCAGACATTTTTGCATTTGATATTTCCAACCTGGGCAAAAAACTCTTCGACACCGCCTACACCAAGAAGGAGTCGAAGATGTACTGCAGCATGTACGACCTGATCTGCGGGCACGAGGACGGATGTCTGTTCGAGACTGACGACTTGATTGTGGACCACGCAAAGACCGAGGTTGCCGGGGTGTGTGCCGGGTCGTGGTTGGTCGACAAGAAACCGCCGGTCTGCGGGACCATGGTCACGGTGGCGGACAAGAAACCGAACGTGGGGAAGGTGACGCACTACTGGCGCGGGTCGGAAAAGGAGTCCCTGAACGTGATCAAGGCTTTCTACGGGTACAGCTCCAAACTGCAGCGGTTGCGGGACTTTGTCGACCTCCCCATGGAGTACTTTCAGTACATTGGGGTCGATTCCGTGACCCAAACCGAAGTCGCGGGCCTCGCGCGGCGGGCGAGGAGCGAGCGACGGCACGAAAGCGACCAACAGGCCAACGAAGATGTGGGTAACGTCGTAGTAAACCAAGAAACCGTGCGGGGCGAGAAGATGTCGCCCCTCGTCGCCGGTACCACGCCGGCAACTACATCTTCTTCAAAGGAATTAACCAGAGTAGACCACCACGACGACGATGACTGCGTTCCGGGTCGCGACGCAGACTGCCCCGACAAGGACGAGGAAGTGGAAGAACCTTCGTTGCTGTCCACCGCGTTTCAGCCCCGAGGAACAGAATCTGCCGACGGCGGCATGATGAGGGTGAATAAAAACGAGATGTACCTGCCCCGGCTGGTCTGCGAGCAAGAGTTTGCCTCGCCGCTGCTGAGTGATGAGGTGGAACCCGGGGTGGAGGCCCCGGTGGACTACGGGGACTGGCTGGAAATGTACCTGCTGCGTTTGCCGTATGGAGTTCTCAAACATTACATTCTCAACGGTCACATGAATTTGTGATGCAAAAACAGCAAGAGTGAAAGGGGGAAGATTGCGCCTCTTGCAGTACGGGTTTGGCACAGATCTAGATGCTGTTTGGCCCTTCGGAAATTTGTCATGTGAAGTAGCAGCTTCATGGTGTAGATGCTGATGAGAGTTTTGCATGACAAATTATGCAGCAGTTCTTGAGATGAATGTAACGTTTGAGAGCGCCATATGGCGAATCCCGAACACATCGCGGACTCGATGCTGGAAGGCGCGAAAACTTATCAAGTGCGCGAGGAGGTGCGGAAAAAAATCTCTAAGTGGAAGCGAAGCAAAAGCAATAGAGAGAGGGCGGCGAGCGGAGGGGCCGTTGCTGTAGGCGAACTGAATTCAGACGAGGACTTTGAAGAACCGCTCAATGTCCCGGAAGAAGTATTTCACAAAAAAATGTAGCATATTTTCACCTTTGTATTACTTAACTGAATACACTCACAGTCACAAAATCGAGAAGGGAGGCCGGGCCCATACTAGCATGATTGTCTCAGGGCTATGCAAGACAGAGTTTTGTGTGTGTTTTTATTCACTTTTGCATTGATTGATACAAACGTGAAGATGAGCTAGCTTTTTTCTCTGGGATACGAAGGGTCCGCAGAACTGGGTTGGTACCTCTATCGTGTGGCCAAGCGGTGTGCGAAACACTGGAACGCTTACCTGGAGTCCCGGCAGAAGTTGGTGCTCTACAGCAAAAAAGGATTTGAAATCTCGCAACTGATGCGGGAGTACGACCGTTTGTTAGCGCAAGAAAAACGTTACTCCCTGAAAATTCACCATCCCCATCCATTTCTTGCATGACAAAAACAGAACTTTATACATGTTTTGCATGAAAAATAGGATGGGGGTGGTTAATTTTTAGGGAATGAACGTCCGTGGTCGTGGCTGAATAACGGTTTGGGAAACAACAATTCTACCACATCTTCTTCTGCCGCTGCTCCGGAGGGGGAAAAGCATCTTTTGGAGAAGAAAATCCAGCTCATGGAGGCGGAGGTGAACGAGTTTGAGAAGAGAAGGCGGCGGGCCGAGGATGCGAAATTGGCCAAGTGGATGATGTATCACATGCAAAAATGTCTGGGTCTGGAACACAGCAACTTGTCATGCTAAATCTGAATCATGTAAAAATCTGTGTTGCGTGATTACCAAAAGCTGTCCACTTTTGACCTAGTCGAGAGGCAGTTTCTCATGCAGGATAGGCATGGTAGAACTCTCACAGAATCTGTCATGCTATGTCCTAGATACCAGACCTCATGGGTAACGGAACACCTGCATGACAAGTCTGGCACTCTTCCAGACCCAGACGCTTTTGCAGTTGATATGATGGACGTGTTTTTGCACGACGAGACCCGGCAGAAGAAACTGAACGACGCGTCCGGACGAGGTGCGCACGTGTATCAAAATGAAAAATCCCCCCTCCCCATATTGAAGCGGAAGTTTGTGTTGCTGGATTTGTGTACACAAATCAGATTTGTCTTGCTGAAGAGGACTGCAGGCCCACATCAAGCCTGAGTAGAGAGGTTGTGGCCTAGGCGCTTAGCATGAGAAACGTCTGCGCTGTAGGCCAAACAGCATCACAAACCGCCTGCATAATGCGGCGGAGCCTGTGGAGTTGCCTTTTTGCAAGATAGAGAGCATTTGTGGTCGCAAATCAGCATTGCAAATCTTCTGCGACGTACCTTTTCGATATGGGGAGGGGGGATTTTACCCCGGGATAACGTGCGGCAGTTTGAGGCGGAGAAGGAGCACATGAAGGAGTTAGAAAAAGAACAGTACTACATGTCCGAGCACGCAGAAGAGACGAACAGCGAGCGGCTCATATCCTGTGTAAAAACGTCCCCACCCCAACATAGTCAAGATGGGGATTTTGCAACACAAACCTAGGAGTTTTGGGAGTCACGCATGACAAGTTGCAGGCTGTACTGTCGTGCAGCTTAGCAAGGGAAGCCGCATAACAAATCCGTCTCCTTATCCTGTTTACAGCATTACAAGTTCTAAAACGCAATGGGAAATGCCTCTCATGGGTATGCGCATCACAAATGTCCTCGGCATTGCAAATCTGCATGACAACTCTGGGGCGGGGACGTTTTTCCTCAGGATAGCTCAAACGGTGGGCGGAAGAGAGGATAAATTACGAACAAGCGACTTTTGTCTCCGCCCAGCAGGCCATCCACTTTCTGGCCATGGAATATCCTGTGCAAAAGTATCGCACTCGTAGTAATTGCAGTCATGCATTACAAATTTTTTTCTTACGGTAAATCCGCATGACAAATTTTATTTCTCATGCTGGGGAAATTTGTAATGCATTTATACGAGAAGTGCGATACTTTTGCAGTTCATATGGAAATCGAAGACGCAACGACACAGCTGCACTCGCAGGGGGGATTCGACCAGGAGGGCGGAGATAACCGCCACAACAACCTGTAATGAATAACCGGGGTACTATTGTAGTGGGAGAAGGAGAACTAGCACAAGCACATACCTACTTTTAGGAATTATTGAAAGACAAATTTTCATCAGCAGAAACAAAAGAAAAACGATGTCACAGAGCTTCTGCCTTGTTTGTAAGATGATAGCAGTTTAGTACCGAAACTCCTCGTTGAGAACCAGATTCCTTGAATGATTGAACTGTGTATTAGCGACGTCTTGAACAAACAGAAAATAGACAAAATCTGCTTTGAATTTTGACACTTGAAACTACCTGCAGCACGACTTATTTTTGTAGTTCCCAGATGAATAACAGCGAAGTTGAATAAATTGTTGAAAAGAAATTGAAAATGAACAGTGGATCAACAGTTGCCACCAGCAAATCAAAACTTTGATAGTCTTTAGCGAAGAACTATGCACCTCATGTACCCGAATCCGAAAATAAATCTGACGTTTCAACTTTTGTACAAAAAACAAGTATACCAAAAATGAAAAGAACTACGTTCTGAACAAGGCCGACGTCGAGGCCGCAGCACGCCAGAAGACCGGCGTTCAAGCAGAGCTCTATTCATAGATACCTTGCGGCTGGGATCGGACGGAAATACATTAAGTTTAAGGTCTGGAGGCCCCTCCGGTCGTGTCGCGTCCAACTGTCCTTTTGGTTTCGTATGATTCGGTTGCGTGATAATTTGTGGAACTACATGGTGTAGTTCTTCCGTACCTTTCTGATCATGTCACATCATCACAACTGTCGTGGCACTGTTCCTCTTGTTTGCTGAGCGAGGTGGGAGCTTCCGCATTGGGCACGACACTGGCTAAATGGCTTGACTGGTGCGTCCTTGTGTCGAGGCTGTGATGAAGATCCTCTTATGGTGTCTCTAATTCCCCCGATCTGGCCGTAGGGAGCAGAAGAAAACGAAGCGGAATCTCGTTGCAACCAGAGTAATTTTTGAAAGTTGTCTACTTCAAGAAGAAACCACGTAGAAGCTGTACCATGCGAACCTCGAAGTCCGTGCCTCCGCGTCGCTGGAAGCAGAACGGCGGTGGTACAGCTTCTTCCGCAGTTCCGGCAGGTGGCGGTACTTTGTCAACTCTAGGAACAAATTCCTCGCAGCACAGCACCCGTGCGAAGACGAATGCGAATAATCCGGACCAGGAGCTACTACCGGCGTCGAGCACTACTACATCAATTACGACACCAATAAATCATGGCACATCAACCCAAGTGAACAACGTTTGTACCACCGGACAGCTTCCCAGCACTTCTTCTCCCCCACAACTTTCGGCAACCAATTCAAGGTCCTCAGCGAGCAGTGCCCGAACTGCGAACAAGGTTACCGGCTCAAAATCCGCAAGCTCGAGGACCTCTTCGGCGAGCGCACTGGGCAGCGCAGCAGGAACGGCAAGCGGCGCCCCCAAAATCGCGGCTGCAGGTAGTGGCGCAGCTTCTAAAAATGTCGGTGGTGCGACGTCAGAGAGTGGCACCTCAAAAATCATGAGCGAGAACAAGAGTTCCAAATCTGCAGCGTATGTTGCGGACAAAAGGCTCAAAATCTATCAAGGTATTTACTTCATTTTTTGCACGTCGTGCGTCGGTTTCGGTCATGCACATATCCATATCCGGTCCTGCATTTTCTTTTACTCTTTCTAGTACGCCGACGCAGCCCAGGCGATGACGCAGCCCAATCTCATGCACTAACTCCAGCAAAAAGTCCTTACAAAACTATACCCCAGACCTCTTCGACGAAGTGATAACTCGGGACACGGCCTTTGGCCCCTTGCTGACCAAAATAAAGGACGCGTACGAGGGGTTACTGTTGCAGCACCAAACTGTGCAGTCAGCTTCCGCCAGCCCAGCAACGGAACATTATGGAAGTAGTACGCAGGAGTTCTTGGGTCAAGCGACGACGAAGATGTCTTCAACACCATCTTCTTCCACCTCGGGGTTGTCTTCCTCGGTGAACAAACACAAGAAGCCGAACAGCACCAGAAGCAGGCAGGAACAACATCAGACGAAGAGATCGAAGGAGCAGCTCGACAGAGAAACGGCAGAAATCGAGAAGAAGTGCGAGTTTCTGAAGGAAAAGATCAAGCAGACCTACGAGCAGCGGCGGATGCTGGACTTGCAAATTGCGGTGGCCAGTGAACAAATAGTGACGGCGGCGAACAATAATGCAGCAGTAGTGGCCACGACCACGAGTACAACTACGGAGAGCACTTCTTGCGCTCCTGCGAAAACGAGTGTAGTCGGCGGTGCTCCTCCAGTCGTGCCGCAGAGTGCAGCCCAGAATCAGCAGCCGCAGGTGGTAGCTGCGAATTAGGATTCTATTTCGACAGTATCGTATGTAGTTTTTGCTGTTGCAAGTTTTTCGCTAGTGATGTCGCATAGCTGCTGGTAGAGATTTCGCGAAGCTGAGCCAGGAGCTCGGAGCTGATTACTGAAACAAAAAACGTGGAAAGATATAATTGAGTTAGCGCCGAAAACAATGAAGTGCTGGCAGCCGTTGCTGTCGCCTGTGCCACTACTGAGAAAATTATAGAAAACTCGATTGATTTTTGAAAGAATTTTGTTTCGGTCCACCCGCAGGTGCCAGAGAACAAACGATGTCGTTTTGTTTCGGTCTCTTCACTGACAGTCGATAAACTTACTCTCGGTTCGTACACAAACACAATGTTAGATACCCTCTCTAGTACGAACCACATGCCAAGTGACGTTCTCGGTTATAATCCACCGTCCTGTAGTGGTAGTCTTCATCTTTCTCGGTAGAACAAAATTCATTTTGTTGAAACTGATTGATTTCTCGGTTGGTGTCGTGCGAAGGTGCAAAAACCTCGGTGGCACAAGAAGTAAGCAGCGACATCGCGTTTTTAATATCGTGCAAATTATTTCTTTATAGATTGTTGTCCAGCTCCTGTGTGTCGTTCGTTCAAGTTTTTTCGTGCGTGGCGTTGTTCGTGTATTCGTCGTATTCTTGGTCGTGTTTTAAGTCGTCATCCTCAACATCGCTGTTTGTCTTTGCCGAAATACCTCAGGATATCCCGTCTTATTCCCCGACTTTTACATTATTTTCTCTACTAGCGTTGTATCCTATGTAAGAAAACGAAAAAATAAGTTCATCAACATGAAGTCTCATGTAGTTTTTCAAAATGCACATGCAGCTCTATCAACGTATGACATAACTAGAGCACCCACGACCACCGGCGCGCCCCGATTTCAATGCACATGGATCGATGTTGATTGTCCTTTAGCCTAATCGAGCACGACGCCGTCGCCGTCTCCCAACAGGGCCGCGACAACTGCAATAAAACAGGAAGATGATTCTGGAACAAGTTACGGCGTCGCCCTCGCAGAGGCAGGGCAGCAAGAAGTCTTGGCAACACTCGCGACTTTTAGAGAAGTTCAAGCCGGGGAAAAGGGTTTTATCGAGCGAAGGGGATGTAATACCGATACACATACATCAAGCAGGAAGTAGTTCTAGGCACCAGGATCATCAACAACAACCGGCAAATAAAACGACAAGTAAGAACTCCGCTCTCCTGAGAACCGGTTATTTCCGCATAGAAGGAGCTCCTCCTGCTGCTCCCCCGGCGGCCCTCCCGAAGGGCAACATCCAACCCGAGGGCGAAGGTTTTAACTTAGGCGCGCTGAACAAGGGCGGGGACGGTGACAGCGATAAGGAGCCACAGCCGACGAATATCACTTTCACCACGGCGACGACAAGCAAAACCAAGTCGACAAAAAAGAAGAAAAGTGACGAGAATAAACCTCCAAAACTTGCGAGCGCTGGTTCTTCCCCTGCGGTTGAGGAGGACCACACAGCCACTAGATCAAGTGCTGCTGCTGCTCCCCCTGCTCCCGGAGTTGTTGTAGACGCACCTCCAGCAGCCGGAGGAGATGTTGTAGAAGTTCCCCAACAAGCGGGGGCGCAGATAAATCAAGGAGAAGAAGTAGCGACTGACCAGCCAGCAAAAACATTAAACATCGCCACACAGGACACCACGGACATGGACTACGGTGCGGCCACGGACTACGGGACGGGGCTAGCGAATGAACAGAGCACGGGAAACCGTGACAGTCACGCGGACGCGCATTTCAACATGGAGGCCATCCGGGAGTCGCATGCGACCAACGCGATGGCGGACGATAATTTGATGAACCAAAATTCATCGACTTCTCGGGGAGACATCATAGAGAATTCCAAAGCCTCCACCGCCTCGCCCACGCGGCGGACCTCTGCCGCGTCCAACGAGCAATCGGCCTCGGTGTTGCTGCGCGACAGCTCGGTAAGGCAATCCACAACCGTAGTGACCAGGCAGTCCACGAGGGGGTCCGTGCGGGAAAGCCGAATGAGCAACGAGCCGCCGGCGTCCAGCCCGTCCATGGCCAGAACCACGCCGATGAATAGAATGACCGCAACCGTCGGGGCACCGTATTGATTTGAATACATTGTTTCTATTGTTATCGGGTGAATTTTTTGTGATGTTAGCTTGTGGTTGTAATGTGCTTGTGACTGCACGATCTACTTTGTTATGCGGCGGCGCTGACACGCATGCGATCGTCATGAGCGGCGAAGTATGCACATGCACACGAGATCATGATCTTCACTGTTTTCTTCAACATCTTCGCAAGGACAGTTTTCGGCTTGATGATTCGGCGTGGTTGTATACTAAAATTCTACTTCTACATGTAGTACATCAAAGTCGACACAACAACATCAACATCAAAACAGCCACTTCCAGCGGACGGACTCCCATATCAAATGTAAAAATGTCTGGGTCTAGAAGATTTCCAGGTTTGTCATGCACATTTAGCATGACTCCTGATGTCTGTGATGCATGCCCTAGCATCACAGATTGTGAGGGCTTCCTGATGCCTATACCGCATGACAAATGCTCTTTCCGTGTAGCAAAACTTAGACTCTCTTTGCTGCTCACGCAATACATATTTTTTTAGAATCCAAAATCAGCATGACAAGTTGGATTCTTCCAGACCCAGACATTTTTACAGTTGATATCCCAAGAGTCCGGCGCGAATGCTCAGGAGTATCCTCAGCAATTCACCATGAAGTCGCTGGTGGACGCGTCGTATCCTGTGCAAAAGTATCGTACTCTTTGTAGTAATCGCAGTCATGCATTACAAATCTGGTTCCTATGGCAAATCAGCATGATAAATTCCATTTGTCACGCTGAGCGAATTTGTATTGCAATTACTACTAGTACGATACTTTTGCAATGCATAGGTCGCAAGTCTCTCCGATCTCCGCGGTCCGTGCCTCCGAGGCACCGTGGCTGCAGTCCGCCGTTCCGTACGTGGATGAGGATGAAGAAGTTCGGAAGTCCTCGATAAGGAAGTCCTCGGTGAAAAACTCGGTAGTGGAACCCACCACGGCCATGCACAGAGCGGGCAGCAGTCTGCTCAAAAGCGCGGCGGAACAGGTATTTTGTCTTAAGGTTGTTCAGCAAGTCGTTGATAAATTCATTCACTTCGCAGAAGAACTCTAAGCGGATGCGGATTATCACGTCGAGACTTTTGCATGCAGGATTTGGATTTGATGGATGATGTCAATAATTGAAAAAAATACCACAAATTTAAGCAAAGTTACCATTATTTTGGGAAAATTTTCCGATGAAAACTACACAATAAACAGTCACAGCCGCGGTCTTCCTCGCGGCCCACCATTACGTCGTACCAGATGAGTGCAATTCAGCAGCAGCAGCAGCAGCAGCAGCAGCAGCCCCTGTCCTCTGCCCAGGATGTTGACGAAGACACGCTTCGCCAGCGCGCCCGGGACAAAATCGCGGGGCGGGGGAACCAGAACCAGGCCAAGATTTTGACGGATAAGTACGGTCTCGCCTACACCGACAAGCTCGTGCGTGGGATCGCTATGGATTGCAAAAGTGTCTGGGTCTGGGAGGTTCTGAGACTTGTCATACACGTTTTGCATGAGCCATGATGTCTGTGATGCATGCCGTAGCATCACAGATTTTTCGAGGGGTCCTTGATGCCTATTTCGCACGACAAATGCCCTATCCGCGTAGCAAAAATTGCATTCCCTTTGCTACTCATGCAATACAAATTTTTTTGGAATCCAAATGCAGCATCACAAGTTGCATTCTTCCAGACCCAGACACTTTTGCAGTTGATAATCGCGGAAACGAAGCAAAACGCGGCGAATTTGACGGACAACGAAGCCGTCGGGGTGCAGCAGGCCTTAGCCGAAAAGCCGGCGAAGATGGACTATTTAAAGGATGGGTGGAAGTTTTCCGGGAAAACCAAAGACGACAGCGGTCGAGTTTTAACGGATCATGGCGTGTACAATCCGCAAACGGTGGTGAGCAAACCTGCGAGCTCAGCTTACTTGCAGAAGTTTTGGAATGGCAAGGACCAAAACCACGTGAACATTATGGGGGACTTCCATTTCGACGGCAAGCCGGTGGTCTTCACCGAGCACGGGGCAATCGTGAAGGACGAAAGCAACACATTGGGACAGAACCTGCTATCAACAAGGGCAGATCCCGAGGACCGTGAACTGAGTCCGGACAAGATAGAGGAACTGAAGGAGCAGAAGCCCAAACAGTGGCCGCAGGTGAAGGAAGTTGATAAATCCCACAAGTATACCACCGGGCACAAATCGAAGGTCCGGGACAGTGCGGCGGAACGGTCGAAATTGTTCCAATGTCTCACCCCGACGGAGCAAACGAAGGAGATTCAGGGCGCGACGGATTTGGTCGCGCAGGGGAAGGAAAAAAAAGCAAAGCACCATGACGTGAAGTCGAATGTGGAGACTCTTGCCGGGGAACGGAATTTACTGAAAGCGAGCAGCGAAAAGCACGACTACAAGAGTCCCAACCATTATTTACCGAAAGGGTACTTCCCGAACAGCGAGCTGGGGGTGAAGACCGTGGATCGGGAAGAGCTGTTAAAAGATGCAAAAGAGAAGCAGGTGAAGAAGTTCCCGCAAGTGAAAGCGACGACGCCGCTCCCGACGGAATCCTTCCGGCCAGTCGCAGATGTCGGGAAAAACGAAGTGGTCCATCCGGGTTTTGTCCCCCTTTACGACCAGCCCGCGAAGGCGATCATGAAGCCCACGGCGCAAGAGCAGCAGAGACCGGTGAAGCACTGGGACGTGAAGGATCCGAACCCCGCGGCGGAAAAGAAAGACAATCTGCAGATGACAGTCGCGGGGGAGAACGTCCCGCGGGTCATGCCCCAGGGTTATTTCGCGGGAGAGGAGGTACCAACGAGAAATCCGAATTCGATCATTTTGAAGATCCCGAAGGACCCGAAGGACCGGAAAAAAGCGAAGAGGCACCCGAAAGTGCAGGAGGTGCAGCGCGACCCGATGAAGCCGGCAGATCCGAACAAAGAGTTCACCCCGCACGCGATCGACGCGGACCAGCACTACAAAAAAATTCTGAAGGGCGAGGTGCCGAAAACCACCAAGAAAGAGATCGTCGAGAAGGGAAAGAGAATCAAAAAGGTCAAGCAGTTTGAGGAGCCGCAACTGCAGCAGGCGGCGCTGCTTTTACACGACGGGGCGACGGTGGGGCGAGAGGACATCGCGGTGGCGCAACTGGCGCACCATAGGAAAGCCTTGGACCGGAGGAAACAGGGCTACAACGCATTGCTGAGCACGATCAAGCAACTGACCGACGTTGTCGTGAAGCAAATCCAGCACAAGGAGCCGCAATTAACCGAGTTCTGCACGAAGAACGGGTTTTACAAAAACGCGGACCCCGGATCCCGGTGGGCGAGGTTGGTGTTCCACAGTCAGAAACGGGATTTTGAAGAGCAGGCCATGCGAGAACGGAGGAAACGACTGGAAGAGGTGGAAAAGGGGAAGAGGAAGAGGAAATACGACAAAGGTATTAATTCTATCAACTCTTCCTCGAAAGATAGCACGAAAGAGGCCGCAATTTCATCCAAGAAAGGAGTGTTGGCGAGCTTTGGAGGGGGCGGAAAAAATCGGACCACCGCCGTCGCGAGCAAAGCAGCGTCGAAATCATCCATGAAGTCGTCACGGAAATCTTCGTCGAAATCCTCGAGAAAGAGAAGCAGTAGCTCCTCATCTTCGAGTAGTTCGTCCAGTAGCTCCTCTATGACAGTGCACAACTCCCCCTCGGCCTCATTTGTATTGCATGAACGACAAGACAAGCCTCAGCAAGAATGCCAGTTCTGCATGACAAATTTACACGGGACGGTAGTGCTGTTTCGGCTACCAGAACTTGTCATGCAAACAGGGCCAAGAGAAACAGACCGGATTTGGGATTTTGCATGACAAATGAGGGGGAGGGATTGTTGTGCACTTTCATATCCTCTTCGAGTAGCTCCAGCAGCTCTTCCTCCAGCAGCTCCAACACCTCTTCCAGTTGATGATGGAGAAGCACTGTGTGCTGGTCGTGATACTGATCTCTGTTGCTGTTTATCAGCGCCGAAGATTTTGGGTCGACGTTTCTATTATTATTTTTCTCCACAGATCGCTGTAACTGTTTAAATTACAATTAGTTGATGACGCATAACGTGATAATTCTTTGAGCACAACCAGCACTTGTTTAAGAGAAGCACTACCATCTAACCGGCCGAAGATGCTGGAGCTCAGGGCCACGCTGAGTTCTTTCTTCCGCGACGGTTCGTCGTACTTTTACAGTAAGTATTTTATCTGCAGCGACAACGTGCTAATGCTATCGACGAGTAGGATCATCGTGATTTTATTGTGTACAACTGCCAGACAACAGGTTCGAACTCGAAGTTCGTTTGAAATTTCAAAACTACAATCGCTGTAGTGCTGCCGAGTGGGTTTTTGTTTCTACCCCTCTAGCAGCTACACCGCAGCTACGTCCAACGTTTGAAGAGTGGTCGTGGCTGAGGCTGTTCATGGATTATTGCTTGTTGTTTTATTCGGTGTACTTTCGCCCCATCGGCGGGCTGTCAACGTCGATCACGGTGCTCGTCCTCACGATCTCCGATCCTCGCTGCTCGTCCAGAAGATCTTATTGTGCTTTTTTGAAAATAAGCAGGCGAGAAAAAGTTGTCGGCTCAGTGTGTGTCTTGTGTGCGTTTGCTTCCTGCTTCTGTCGATCGCCTGAGTTTCTGTGTGGTCTGCTTCTGCAAGATCGGCAGCTCTTCCAAGTTGATGATGATGCTATCGTGGACTATGGATGCGGCTTGTGCCCGGCGCATGACGCTCGAAAGCGCCACGTCGTTTAGATGTTACGCGTCACGATGTGCCATTTTTTTTTCTCGATCGCTGGGATGACGTAGAAATCTTGAATCAAGATCATATCTATGGTTGTTCTTCTTCTGCAGTGGCAGTGGTCAACGTCCCTTAATTTTTTCTACCTCTCATTCTCAAAAACTAAGCCTGCACTTTTCCTACCATCATGCGAAGATTTTTTTCCACCGGCGGAGGCAGTAGTTCCTCTGCGGCGCATGCCCAGCAAACCCTCGACCCCTACAAGCTCCTGGGCCTCCAGCGAACCGCCTCGGCTGCCGAGGTGAAAGCCAGATACAGAGAGCTCGCCAAGCAAAACCACCCGGATTTGAACAAAAACGACCCGAACTCCGCTGCGCGAATGGCGAAGATCACCGACGCCTACTCGGTTTTGACCGACCCAAGGAAGCGGAGACAACTCGACGCGGCGATGGGCAGTACTAGTTCCTCCTCCTTTGCGAGTGGGAGCAGTGGTGGTACTAGTAGTGCTTCAAGTTCCTCTATCAAACAAAAAAAGTTCGTCACGATCACTCATGCGCATGCTTGCAATGCAAAATTTTCTCTGTCATGCGTAAAAATGCATCACAGACCAACTTCATAGGGGTTTTTCCTAGTGTTTCTGCAATACAACGAGAAGCTGTGATGCCAAAAAAAAATTGTAATGCAGAGCCAGCAAGTTAGTGACTGTGACAAACTTTTTTCTCTCCATATCCTCGGCTCAACATCACCATGCCGATCCGGATTCCGATTGGCAGGACCCCAGTCAGATGTACTCCGAATTTTCCAATATTTTCGGGAAAATGGCCAGCCGCATGCACCGCGGAAACTCCGCTTCCCGAACGTGTATCAAATGCAAATATGTCTGGGTCTGGACGGATGCGAGATTTGTTCTGCTAGCCTGACGTGACTCTGAAATCTGTATTGCGTGGCCGCAAAGAACTCCTCTTGCCTGTCATGCAAAAACGCAGTTTCTCTTGCGGAGTACGCAACTCAGAACCATGGGAAAACTTGTCTGTCATGCTTAGCAGCGCATTACAGTGCGCTCCCCATTCCCTTCCTTGCATCACAAGTTTTCAGACCCAGACATATTTGCACTGGATAACGTCCGGGCCGATGCAATCGCGGGGGGACGACGCGTCGATCGAGCTTTCCATCCCCTATGAAGTGCACAACTCCCCCTCCCCTTCCTTTGTCATGCAAAACCCCAAATCCATATCCAGTCGCTGTCCTGTGGCACTGTTTGCATGACAAATTCCGGAAGCGGCCCAAACAGTACTAAGATTAGGCGCATATTAAATGTGTCATGCCTAGGCTCCACGTGTGCTGGTGCTTGCATTGCTGTTCACGCCATACAAATGAGGGGGAGGGAGAGTTGTGCACTCTCATATCCCCTTCGTGGAAGCGATGAAGGGCTCCCGGCGGACCACCACGATCAAGCTACAGCTCCCCTGCAACGACTGCGGGGCCTCCGGCGCGGCGGAGGGCGCGGGCTGGGTGAAGTGCAATTTGTGCAACGGCACCGGGGTGCGCCGGGTCGAAAGGGGCATCATGTCGATGGGCCTCCCCTGCGCGAAGTGCGGCGGCGTGGGCGAAATTCTGGAAAAAGCATGCCGAACCTGCTTTGGCGAGGGGGTTCAGTCCCGGAAGACCAGCGTGGAAATCGACATTCCGCCGGGAATCAAGCCCGGTATGGAGCTCCGGCTCTGCGGCCAGGGGCACGCGGGGAAGCGGGGCGGGCCGCGGGGGCACTTGTTTGTCGTAGTCAATGTGGAGAAACACAACATTTTCCGACACGTCGACGACGACGTGCACGCGGACGTGGGCATTTCGCTGAAGCAGATGCTGCTAGGCGGCGTGACCAAGATCCCGACGCTAGATGAGGGGGAGGTGAATTTGACTTTACCGGCATTACAAGACCCAAATTCCACCAGGATTCTCCGCGGGAAGGGCCCAACGAGGCTGAGCGGAATGATGAACAGTGGCGGAATGAGCAACAGCAACGCTGACTCCCGGGGAAATTTGGTGCTGCACTTCCACTTGCAATTACCGGAAAATTTGACGGAGGACCAGAAAGATTTGATATCGGCGTTCGATCAGATCGAGGCGAAGAAAAAAACTTCGAACGGTAGCGATGCAAAATCTGGGGGCGGGAAATGATGGAGCGGCCGCGGCAGCCACAAGCGCAACAGCACCGATATTCTTCGCATCAATCTTCTTGTGGGGGCCGTTGCTCGGCTCAAAGGAAGAAGAAGACGAGAGGTTACTTAAGAAATAAAAAGAACAGCGATACGATTCCTCATGTTTTTTGTATCTGGAACTACAACTAGATTAGGGAGTGTAGTAGCAAAAATGAATAGTCCGTGGTAGTTCGTTGTGCCATGTCGGCGTGGTACCAAATGCAGAAGGTCAGCTACTGAAGACATTCACGTAGAGTAGGTGTATTTGTGTTCCTACGATATGCAAAACCATCCATTCGGTACCGGTAGCTGGGCATTTTTCTTGATGAAGGCACGAGACGAATAAAGAAATGAAACGCACCCATCGTGATGAGTTTGTGAGCTGAAAAATAATCGATAGAATCGGCCACACTTTGGTACTACAGGTACATGATTAGATATGTGGTCAGAAGAACTGCAGCCATGAGGACAGCCCGGCTGAGGCGAATTCATCAAGTAGACGATCTCCATGATGCGGCAAGCATCTGTGGTCACTGGTTTGGTCTGGAAATTTTCTTATCTCCTTTTGCAAAACAGGATTTGGTTGTTGCCCTGGAAGTTATAACCCAAGCCAACAAAGAACTGCCCAAATCGGATTTCGGTTTAGTTGCTAGTCTAGTCTCTTCTTTGTCTTGGAATAAACTTGCTGAACAAGCAAGCGTCTTTTTATCGGTCTAGCACTTCTTGATTGTGAGAAAATATTCATATTGTAGCACTAGCACCATTCCCGTTGATTGGACGTCTGTTACGGTGTATTTTTCGAATTTGATATAAAGGCACCATTTTTTTGCTCACAACATCATCCACAAAAACACTTCGCCGAGCACAAAAGCCTTTGACGCGCTAGATAATACTTGTGGGTAATTCGAAGTTTCGAATCGATATTTTTACTTACCCGTTCTTTGAGCAACATTATCCAGCCGCAAAGAAAAGATGATGCCTTCGGCGAGTTTTTCCCGTCTTCTCGCCTTACTTTTTGTCGCGGGTTCTTCCCTCACGACCAGTTTGTACCCCCTACAAGTTGTACAAGTCCTTGCGGGTGGCGGCTCGGGTAGTGGCCGAGGGAGGAGAGGCGGTCGTGGCGGTCGCGGTCGCGGTCGCGGCCAACGAGGATCCAACTCGTCTCGTGGTACGGGTCCGTCAAACGATGCTGGAACTGAGGCTGGTACAGCCTCCGACGGCCAAGGTGACCGTGGTCGTGCCAGAAGCGGTGGTCGCACTGACAGAAGCGGCGCGGGCACGGGCTCTCCTCGCACGTCTGCTCGAGATAGTGGTAACCCGAACGCGGCTTCTGCTGTGCGCACCTCTGATGCAGCAGCGCTATCAAAAGGAAAAATCCCCCCTCCCCATATCGAAAACGAAATTTGTGATGCTGTATTTGAGTACACAAATCGACTTGCAATGCTAGAAGGCCAAGAGACGCAGCTGTGGCCTCGTTTGCAGGCAATTTGTCATGCTGTTTCCCACTTCCAGCTGCCCCCTGTCATGCTGAAGATGCAAGGCTTTCCCACGCCAGCAAGCACTACAGTCCGCATCTTTTCCCTTCTAGCATGACAAAGCTGATTTGTGACCACAAATCTGCATCACAAATTTCTAGTTTGAGTATGGGGTGGGGGGATTTTTCACTTTGATAAGCGCGCAATGGTGCGCCACCAGAGACGACCGGCACAGCAAGAACTGGTCGGAGTTCCACTAGAGGCAACGGCAAAGGCGGGGGTAAAGACGAGAAGAAGTGTGTGCGAGCGTGCAAAATGGCCGGGAATGATATAATTTCGGCCGACCCATTTGCGGCTATGAAGGCAAAAAAGAAGCAGAAGAGCAGCAAGGAAGCCGCAGGGGGAACTTCCACGGGAAGCGCTGCCGGAGCGGGAAAGGTACTTTCCGTGTTTTATTAATATGTGTCCTTCTTCTTCGACCAGGTGCGCCTGAGGACCATACACGTACTAGTACCGTGGGTGTTTAGCGCAACTTTGTTTGTTTGTTTGTTGTTGAAGGTCATGTGGAACCGTTTGGAAGTTGGTATTTCCTCTCACATGGTTAGCGCTATTTCAAGAAAAAGGACAACTTGGCAGAGCTACTTTGGCCTCTGCCTTAGAAAAACGAACTGCTGCAAGGAGCTAGAGCTTAAGTCTGTATAAATTGCTGTAAAAGAAGTAAAGACAAAGGTGTGAAGGTGAAAGTTTGGCCCTGGAAGTGAAGTCTTTGTTGTCGACCACTAACTTGCTGTAAAAGTGAAAAGGTTCGAAAGTTGTGTTGCTAAAAAAGTTACCCTGAGAAAGTTTTTTGTTTTGGACGTCCTTGGCATGGTCAGCCACGAAAAAGGAAAGAGCACTAGTAGAACTTGCTTCGAGAAACTGTGAGGAGAAAATAAGCGGTCGCTGTAAAAAGCTGGCCTTGTGAAGAGAAAGCTTCAAGTTAAAGTCTTGCTGTATATAGTCGAAAAGGAAGGTTTTGTTTTTTTTATTTTCACTTTTTTGAACTTTTTCGCTGTTGTCCACTTCTTGGTCTTTTCCTACGCTGCAGTGCTGTGTGAGCCTGTCTTACGCTAGTTGAAAACGATTTCTTACGAACTTGTTGTGACGCCGACATTTTACTTTTTATTTTTTCGTCGAGGAGCTTAGAAGTGCACACTACTGCTACGCTGCTTCGCGACTTGAGCGCGCCTCCAGGATAGCTTCTCACCCCGTGGTAGTGGCCCCACCACCCGCATAGAGGATAACTGCGCCCCGTGTCAAACTCTCGCCTGTCCATCATCATTCTGCGCCACCATCATATGTATCATAGATATCGCCACTACCTTCGGCCCATCCTGGGTTGTCAGCCCTTGACGACTATGCGGCCGGGCGTGGGTCACTTTTCGCCGTTGGATAAAGTAGATACATCGTAGCGTCTCTGGGTGTGTGGTTGTGCGCCCACCTCGGAACTTTCTTCTGCTCCTGGTGTGTAGTTTAGCGCAACTTTCTTCTGCTCCTGTCTAAATAAAAATCTTACTCGGAAGATGTTGAAAAAAGTTAGTTTTTTCCCATGATCTTCACGTAAACGTATCCAACTCCATCTCGACTATGCTCTTCTCAGCCCGACAAGGCGGCCCTGTTTGCCGAATGGGAGGAAAAAGCCAACGCCGGCGCGCTGACGGCCGAGGAACAGGCGAAATTTGACCGCATGAAGGAGAAGAAGCAAGGGATGGAAGCGAAAAAGGCGGAGATGGAAGCGAAAAAGGCCGAGATGGAGGCGGAGCGCGAGAAATTTTTCACCGATATGGAGCGGAAGGCGAACAGCGGCGAACTGACTCCGGAGGAGTTGGAAAAGTTCGAGAAGATGAAGGCAAAAAAGCAACAACACGAGGCGAAAAAGGCGGAGAAAGAGGCGGAAAAAGCCGCGTTTGCAGCCCTGTCGGACGAGGAAAAGCGGCAGTTCAAAGAGGAAAAGAAACAGGAGATGCTGGCGAACTGTCAGTGCGCGCAGACGGGCATCCAGGGGACCATGGAAACTACCGTGTCCAATGTCGGGCTGTTGGAATATGGCGTTCTCAAATGTTACATCCTGAACTGTTACATGGTTTGTCATGCAAAATTACAAGCAGAATCGACGCGATCAAGCAGAATCGAAAATTAAGCCTTTAAGTTGTCGCTGCGCCCCAGGTGGGTTGCCAGTCAGCAGTGCCAAACAACTGGTCTATGGTTTGACATCTGTGGCCCGCTCGCTTGCCTTTTTCGTCCGTGCCGAAGGTAAGGCGCAAACGGTCCAGCCTCCCCTGTCTGGGCGGGGCTGCGGCTTAGGGGAGAGTCTCGCCCCTGCACCCAAAGGGGTACGTCGTCTCTTCCGTGAGAACAAAAACGTAGGGCGTAAAATGGGTCGGGTCCTGGATCATTCTGTATGTAGGGCTGTCGCGCTCGGCTTGCTGGCCGGGCTGTACCGATCAGGTGTGGTGGGTAGCTCCCGACTGGTTGGCACTTTTCTTGGGGCGACTTGCCGTGGTAGTGCTCGGCTTTTGTATGATGAGGTCGCCGAAAGTGCTTCCTCGCCCACCCCCCGGGGAGGGGATCCTTGACCTGTGGCGCCGGGAGCGGGTGTCCACTACATGATGATGATGATGAAGCTGCTTCGCATGACAAATTCTAAAAGAGCCAAACAGGCTGAGAATCTGTTGCAAATCTGTCATGCGAGACGTGCAAGGTCACCCCTTTCACTTTTTCCATTCTTGCATCACAAATTCATATAGCAGTTGAGAATGTAACAGTTGAGAGCGCCATATGGAAAGCGATGCGCAGGCGCAGGAAATTTTCGGCGCGAGCGTCCTGGAGGCCTTGGCGGGGACGCTTGATGTGGAGCAACAGCAGGTGAATTTGCAAGAGGTGGCCGTGTTGGAGAAAAATCGATTAGTGCTTCGTTTGCTTGCGGGGAGCAGTTCGTCCACTGGCCGGATCAAGATCGATTACGAGATTGCCGCGGCCGATTTTGTGCAGGAGCAGCAGCTGCGAGAAAAGATCGCGCAACCGGAGACGGTATGCGAGTGCAAAGATGTAGCTTTTGGGGCTGGAAAATTTACAGATGTTTGTCATGCAGGTTTTGCATGACCGCCCAGAAAGGCCAGGCAGAAGGTGCTACTCTGGAATGCGGATCGTAGCATCTTCACAGCTTTTATGGTGAGAGTTTTGCAATGCCCACTCTGTAGGATGAGAAATCCTCTCTACTCAGTGTGGCCACGAAAGGACACCTTTTTCTACTCGTGCATGCATGCAGTGACAGATTACTTATTTTTTTTTATGTGACTGACAGAGAGAAAGAGAATCGCTATCACACTCACAAGCTATGTACTTGCACCTTTCCAGAGGACCCAAATACTTAACATGTTTCCAATGCATAGACGGCGCCGGCTTTTCAATTGAGCTGTAACAGCTGTTTGACGGAAGCGAGTGGCGGCGGTAGTAATCCTAAAACAGGCGCAGCAGGCTCTCCTACTACAGCCACACTGCAACTCACAACCACGCCGCAAATGAGCCCGACTGTACCGGTTGTGTATCAATCTTCTTCTAGTGCTGCGACGGCAAGCAGTACAAGCGCCGGCTCGTCTAGAAGTCCTGCCAGCAACGATTACGTCCGCGCCTCCATGGCCGGCGCAGCTCAGAATTACAACGAAAATGGTTCATCTACTTCCGGAGCGCAGCTACTGTCAACCAGCACGACCAGCTCGGCGGTGGGCAGAATGGGAACAGCTGCGTCTCCCTCGCTGATGTTAGGCCCGGTGAAAATGATGGGAGTTCTATTTTCACTGCTGTTTGGCGTCGTGGTTCTGTTTTAAGCTGTTCTATTAATTTGATGAATTTGATCAGGTACGCGTACGTACTACGGTTTTTACGGTAGAACTACGATTACTTCACCTGCTGATGAGATTTGTAACCTGGTCGAGCTGGAACTGAAGTAGCGATAGAGGGACGACGAGCAAGAGCAACCGCTTGTGCCCCGAAAATTAAGTAGACAGGATCTACTAGTAGTACTACTCTCCTCTTCATAATGCAAATGCCGTAGTCAACAATTGAGACGAACTACGACGCTTTGGAACGACGAAACAGCTTAGTGTAGCAGTGGTTTCTGTACAAGAATGCTGCAGCTTTACTGGACCTGTTTTCCTAGTTCCATTACATTATTGTTATTGACTTCGAGAATTCCACAAAACTAGCAAGAAGTGAAACGATAAAGACGTAAAACAGTGTACAGTATGAATTTCTAAAGAGCTATTGAAGCAAGTAGCTGTGTGAACAATATGTGAACACGATGAGCTTTGGCATGGCTCAGCTTTTGTTTCCCCCATCAAACAAAATAAAACCTTGATGAGGTCGTGAGAATATTAAGCACTTTAGACAGATCAATCATTCCGATGAAGAAGCTCACCTTTATTCTTTAGACGTATCTTCAGTCTCCCGTGTCGTATGAACAGTTTAGCTAGTCCTATTTTTGGTGCAAAACCAAGTTTTAGGAAAAGTCACTGGATCACCACGTTGAGCTGACGCTTTTCCTTGTGGAAGGCTCAGCGACAAGACGATATTGTAAATCAAAAAGCGAAATGAAGGTTGACGACTTCTGCGGTGCGGGTGAAACTAATAAAGGCAATTGATGATCAACTGGTGAGCAGTGAAAAAATACAAGCAAAAGCAGGTGGAAAGCAACGCAGTTGTACCGCCGTCAATTCTTCCTGGCTGGCTGCCGAGTCCGGTCGTAAGGACGCTCTGTTCTGTCGCCGGGAAGCGGGCTGCTACAATGATTCGGTCGGGGCGCGGCCCACCGGCGTTTTCGTTTGCTTTCGATTTGTGTACTAGGAGATCACATAATTAGAAATAAAGTAGTGTTTCTGGTGGTGGACGGTGTTGTTCCCCGGCGTGCTCATGTTGAATCGACTTACAACTGCCGCAGCCCACTTGTAAAAATGTCTCTTCGGTGGAAATACCAGGAGAACAGAACAAGCGCGAGGTCTTTATCAAATAGCTTGCACTTCTTCAAGTAGTGCCGGCTTTATTCAGTACTACTGCTTTCCATCAGTCCTATCCAGTTCTAAAAGTAGTAAGTGCTTTGTTTTCCTATTCCTTACCAGCAAGCCAACGTCCACACTGCCGCTCCCAAAATCAAGATGGAAGAGGACCCAGGCGGTGCAGAAGATGATACCACTGCACGTCTTGCATCAGACCAATATTGGGGTTTTTTGGGCACAGGCTCAGATACAAAGAACTGCAAATTGCTCCTCCACCAGGAGGGTCCAGATGAAAGGCTGCCCAGAATTCGTTCCGATGAAACCAGTGCAGCTACCCCGGGACCACGAGAGCAACCTCCCTCGCCTTCCCTCTCAGAGGTCAACAGCGTCCGGCGGTATTTTCGCGAGCTGGAAGCGCACTTGTCCATCTGTCCGGAAAACTACGGCGATTTTGTCAGCCCGGATTGTTTGATGATCAAGCCGACAGGACAGTACATGGGCAACTCCGCAACGACGGGGGGTGCCAGCCGCGAGGAAATGTGCAAGACGTTCTTGACCTGGCTCGCCCCGCAGAAAATTCTCGCGTTGGAGAACGTGCGGTTTTTAGGTTCGGGCACAGGCTTCTCTTCCGCGTGTTGCTGCCAAATCCGCATGTTTCAGCATTTCAAATACGGCGACAGCGAGGAGGAGGACGTTGCCGTGTTTACCTTTGTCTTGGAAAATAAGAGGACAACTACCCCGGCCGCATCTGCAAACCGTGTTGAGACCAAGACTTTTCCTACAAAGGGCGGAGAAGAAGCGTCTCCCTCTACTGACGGGGCTTTGTTCAACCACAATAGCTCTAATTGGCAAGCAGTATTGATCTATCCCATGTGAAGACCACAGTAGCCTCTCCCGCCGCGTGAAGGACGCGCATGTTGATGACGTCTCCTCTTTTATCCGTCTTTGAAACACGAGTATGTCACGGAAGTCGTCAGAGAAGACATGAAGCACGACCTATTTTTCAATTAGGGCGAGTCTACCTGCTCCTGTCTGTGATGTACTGCTCCTGTCTGTGTGTCTGTGACTGCTCCATCACGACGTCGAGAGTAGTTCGTCAACATCGTGCAGCTCCTTCATCGTTGTTTTCACATTCGATACCATTCAGCGCGCACTTGGGGCGCCCCAGGAATCAAAGAAGGCAAGACATTACCCGATGGAGCTGCAGCCAGCTCCGAGCTGCGACGCCAAGTCGTGTATGAGAAAAGCACCAATATGTAGTCTGGGTCTGGACAGAGCGTGTGTCTCTGACTCTCTTACAGCAAGAACGCACTTGGTGGTCGTCGTCGTGCGCCTGCCCCTGCGCACGACGACGCATTCATCTCAAAATTCGAGAAGATGCAGCTCGGCTGCTGCAGTTGGACTTGATGTGTAGTCCATCGTTTGCAGCACGAGGTTGACCTGCTCAGTCTGGCAAATTACCAGATCTCCAGAGCCAGACATTTTTGCATTGCACACCCTTGGACGATTTGACGGCTGAGGAGTATGACAAGAGCCCGTACCTGAACGTTCGCCTGAGGGACGGCTGTTCGTGAACTTGAACATTCGACGCTTCCGGGGCCGCGGCTTGCCCTTTGCCGCGAGGACCTGAAGCATACAGATGAAACTGCAATAGCAATCAAAAAAAATCCGAATCAATCTAATTTGCTGTATAAAAAAGTTGATTCACGCAGAACTGGATCGACGCGGAAGAAGAAGAACTGCCTTTGCAAAATAGAAGCCGCGGCGCGGTGGAATGGTTCTTTATTGGAAACATGCCAAGAACTTGGCAGAGCACTTTCGTCTATATTTTTTGTACAGCTGCCTTGACCTTTTTTTCATTTCGGTTTATTGATCGTCTAAATGAATCTCTCACCGGTTTGAAGCGCAATGTTATGTCCCTCGGTGTTCTTTGTCGGAACCGGAAGATGTATTCGCCTTCTCTGTGTTGCTCATAACAAGAACCTCGTCCTGGTCCTTCTCGGTCGACGCCAAAGCAGAGAAGAAGACAAAGAATTATATATCGGTCTCCCGCACTCTTCGTTCGTCTCATATTTCAGCGAATAGTTAGTATGTTCGGTTTCGGTTCTGCTGCTTGAGAAAGACGGCGTAGGTAAAAATTCGGTTCTTCGTAGTACGAAAATATTTTGTCGTTCAAACTACATTACTGGTCGTGCAGCTGCGTAGTAAGACGCCGTCGGTTCGTTATCGTTTCTCGAGGTCGTGCGAAGGTCAAAATACCTCTACGATACAACTATCGGCTCCTCTACAACTTTGATGTCAGCCCTCGCTGGACTTTTAACTGGTCTTGTCGCTTTGCGACCTCGTATTTCCTCGTCTGTATTCTTCATCTTCATCCATTCAAGTATTCTTGGCTATCATGCTACCGCGATTATGAAAACTCTGCACAGGACGACGACGACGAGGACCCCCTCAGACTTTGTCTTTCTTCTTTCGAACAATTTCAAGTGACCCGATCTTTCTATCCCCTACTTTCAACAACGAAGAACTTTAAAAACGTAAACGAAAAACGAAAAACTTTGACTTTTGACCCTCTTCTCACCATATCATTCTCAGCTACGGACGGTAGCTCGTTTTATGGACTTTCACAACAACAACAAAAAATCGAACAACAAAATCACTCAGCAGGAGCACTCGTACCAACACGAAGTTCGCAACAATTTGAAAAATCACGCGCGAAGAGGTGTGCAACAAACTCAACTTTGGCGACCAACCACACTCGCGATTCTGACGCCAACGCGGAAGAAAACAAGTGAAGTGTTTACTTACGCACGTTCGCTGCGACAAACACGAAGATTCGAGCTGCCACAAGAACCGTAGCTTTTTCGTCAGAACAAGAGATCCATTCCAGACAGCACGTCGAGCCGAAAAGTCTCGCACCTGCACAGCCTGCTCGTCCAGATCGAGTAGACCGACCATGTCGACCATCAAGTATGAATTGTAAAAGTGTCTGGGTCTGGAAGATTGCAACTTGTCATGGTAAATCTGAAGCATGCAAAAATCTGTGTGGCATGAGTGCCAAAAGCTGTACACTTTTCACCAAGTTGGAAAGGAGTTTCTCATGCAGGATAGGCATGGAAGAGACCTCGGCGTCGGCCTCGCAGAGTCTGTCATGCTAAGTGCCGCATTCCAGACCTTATGGGTCATGGAAAAGCTGCGTGAGAAGTCTATAACTTTCCAGACCCAGACATATTCGCATTTGATATCCGAAGCGGCGTCACGACGTTCCTCGCCGCCGGCGCGGCGTCCTCGCTAACGGCCGGCGTGGCCGCGGTGAAGACGATTCAGCACCAGCAGATTGACCAGGGAGGGGATTCGCAGGTCGACACCACGGCAGACCGTCGCCAGGAGGGGCTTCTCAAAATTACGGAAGCCGGGGGTTTCCTCGGCTTCCGCCCGGCGAGCAACGACGGGAACGCTGGTTTTATCAAAGGAGAAAGACGGACTCGCTCCTCTGATTTTTCCACTACATGTCGCACCGAGGAAACTAAGTAAATGTGAACTCTTAATATGCCGGCATTGATTGTAGTTGCTTTCGAAATCTCATGGTGTACTGTATTTCGACGTTTTCGGGGTGGATATGTGGATATTGAAGATGAGACAGATGAGCAAATTAATAGTAATTCAATGTCGTTTTATGATCACAGTCATATCCTTTCTGTCGCAAAACGTCGCAGTGCGTGTCAGCATTGCGTTTTATCAACAGAACACGACAACGTACTTAATCTTCCTCGTGAGGTGGTGTTGCTGTAGTGGTCCTTTCCATTTGATACGCGCAGTTGCGCCCAGCAGCGCGTCGACGGGGCAAGAAGATGACCTGCTGAAACGGGAAGCGACATCCGGCGAACAACATTCTTTGCCTGAGGTCGGTGGACCGGACCACGACTTCCACGAGGAAGTACCGGATGCTGATGCATTTCTGCAGCGGATCAATGCGGACACAGCCAAAATCCAAATGGAACCTCCTATGACATAAAAGTCTTTCTTAGTTTACCATCATCCCGGACACAGTGCAGCAACGGATTGCGAAGGAAAGCCTATCATGTATGATTATCAGCTCCTGCAAGAGTGCGACTTATTTTTTTATTGTACACTACTTGCTCTTGCACTTGCTGAGAAAACGAGGACAAGAATAGGACAGTAGTGCCAAGCAGCATGGAACGCTTTGAAATGTTAATAAATGCGGTTGATCATGCGGAGGCTCTTCACTATGTTGATTTGATTGCTTTTGCATTTGATTGCTTTTGCTTCATCACAACTTCTTTGTAGACATCGTCCTTGATGCCATCGGAGACACGCCCCAGCAGAGCGCGCGTTTCTCTTTCTCGATTACGCTCAGTTGCTTTAGAGTAAAGGCCTCGGCTACAATTCACGTGTTGCATTCGCGACAACCGAAACCAAAAGCCAAAGAAAATCATCTTCGTAAAATATGGCTAGGCCCCCCGGCTGGCGGGGGCGGGGTAATTTTTTTTCAGGCACTAGTACTAGTGGCACAACACGTAGCGCGCTTGCTCGATGGTAATGATGACGAAGGCCGCGGCCCGCGAATACATGATAAATGAATAAGTGGCATTTAATTAATATGATTTCGAAGCCCTCGTCCTCTCCGCGTCCGCGGGTCCAGGTCCTGGGGATGGATGGTACATGTTTTCAACACGATACGAACGCAACACGATACGAAGATGTACCGGGAAGCTGGAAAAGCATGGGCAAGGTTTTTGGACGACCGCAAAGATTCTGTCTGCAACGAGTTTCGTCCCCACGAACTAAGCGAACAAGAGCAAGAGGAAAAGCGCGAGCTCGCGTCAGTTTTGAATGAGGCGAAACAGGCACAGCAGCGTTTCGACACTACGAAGAAGCAACAGGAACAAGGCTACTTTTGGTCCTTGCTCGGTTGGTTAGATCCTGGCCCAGTGCTGGAGGTCGCTGAAAAAGCCTTCACGGGGCAGGGTGTGTGTGCGCGATCGATCGACGACAATGACCAATGCAAACCTTTTGTGGGCTTACTGGGCGCTCTTGAAGACAACTACTACCTCGAAACTGCGGACAAAAAAATTGTCTGCAACTGCGCAAACCATGACGGCATGCCCGTCACCGATGCCCGTGCCTTTTGTGCAGAGACGGATTCGCTCTGGGACACTTTGATCAACTATCTTCCGTCCTATCCCACTTATCGCTTCAAGGTGCAAGCGGTGATTCCCACTGCAGAGCAGCTCGGCAGAAACTGCGTCGCGTGGCTCCAAAAGCAAGTGGAGGTCGCGCCTTCCACTGACACGGTGATGAGTGACATACTGACGCATCTCGGAGCCGGTGCTTTCAAGAAGACACATGATGCCAGCGGAAAACGAGAGTGGAAAGATCTTGTCCAGGTCCCTCCTCGTTTATGCAACGGCGTCGCAGGCGTGGTCAGATTCGGAACATAGATTTGCAGAAGCAATGTTTACTTTTCACAGCTGTTTCATCGGTCACGAAATAGGGTTTGGGTAGTGTTAGAACTACTTTTTATTACATCACTTGACCAAGCCTCTTGAGCTGCATTCATAAATAATTGGATATTTTTAACAAATACCAAAATGTTCTTGCAGGGGGACACGGACAGGCATCGCGGAAAAGGGCTAGCTGAGTGGTGGAGCTCCCGTCATTTACCTACATTGAGAAGCCAAAGAACCATGAGAAGTACACTCGTCAGGCATCTGCATTGCAAGCGTCTGCAATTGTGTCACGAGATGTTTTCATGTCATCAGATTATAGCATGGTGAGAAACCTGTCCGTGGTTCAGTCCCTGCAAGAAACGAAGAACAGGCCTCTGTTTATAGGCATGCGAGTGTAAAAACGTAAACCTTGCTGCTGCGTTTCGGTCTCCACGATAGCGACGGTTGTGCACTCGATACTATTTGGACGATACACAGCACGACCCACTTTTGCAGGCGTTCCGCGAGGGTGTGCGTTGGGTCATCGGTGGTGCTGATGCGCTGGAAGTGCAGAAAGTCGTGGCAACCGCGCTTTTTCTGCAGAACATTGATGATGAATCTCGCAACTCCGGAAAATGGGACCCGAAGCACCTTGCTCTGGTCTGCGAGGTTCGTTTCTTTACCAACTACTTGTTGCGAAGATGTCATCATCCTTTTTATCAGTATGATCGTCAGCACTTCGTCTTGATCTTTGGCACCGGCACCGCTCGCTGTCGCTATCTGTTCCTTCTCATCCCTGGCCACGAACTTCTCTTTATTTTACCGCGCGTTATGTGCAGCATGCGATCCGAGTAGCGACTCGATTAAACCACCCTCCGTATTGGACTACTCATATTGTAACGCACAAGCAGAAAGTGTCTAAGTACACGAGCCGGCACTTTCCTCTTTTTACCTGTTTGAAATGTGTCGTAAGCGCGCGCCATACTAATTTTTCACTTTTTTGGAACAGGGCATCGCCGGCGAGTACGACATCGATTGGGCGAATCATATAGATGCTTCTTTCTTTTCGCAACATAGTCAATAAATCCTTTCCAGGAGGGCGCGGTCGTCGTCAGCAAAGACGCAGACGAGGCAACGCAGCTCGACAGAGACTTTAAAGAAGCTATTGCGAAAACGAACGCCCCGGATTTTATCTCCATGGCTGATGAAGAAGTAAGAATATTAACATAAACAACATTGCTTATTTAATTCAGTTTCAGATTACATTAACATAACTATGTTGACACACAGTGCTCCAATATGACATTTGGCCGCGACGGGCTCCAAAGCCAACCAAAAACCCCATTTCTCTATATTGTCGCTTTGTTATATTGCCAGGCTGCATAGATATTGCTCGCGACAGCCTAGCGGTCGAAAATTGACCCTGCCCGAAACGCTGTCTGCCGGGTGTTGTGGCCATGAGTCTGGGGCGCGCATGCTATTGCGCCCACTTTGGCCGCATCGCGCAGGCGCCCGCTGCGCACCTCTTCCGCTGTCTTGTTTGTTGGAAGAGTTTTTTTCTGGAACCCAGCCCTAATTGGATCGATTGGAATTACGAGCATGGTCTTGACGGACACCAGAGAAGATTGCTTATTACGCAACACATCGCAGGAGGCCATGGCCAAAGCAGCTGCCGCAGCTACGAAAATCCAGAGGAGGGTGCGTATGACAGTGCACAACTCCCCCTCCCCCTCATTTGGACAGCGTCCACAGCAACACAAGCTCCGGCAAATGTGCAGCTTTTGCGTCACAGATTGGCGGTCGATTCTAGCGCTGTTTCGGCTTCCGAAACTTGTCATGCAAACAGTGCCAAGACGCAAGGCAACGGGTAGACTTGGCATTTTGCATGACGAATGAGGGAGGGAGTTGTTCACTCTCATAATGCGGGCCAAAAAGGCCAGGCAGGAGTTGGCGGAAAGAAAAGCACAGGTAGTTGCGGAAGGGTCGTCATGTGACGTAGACGTGATTGTAGTTGTTTGTTGCAAATGATTTTCTGAACCGAGCTAAATTGTTTGGAATTATGAGCATTTTCTTGACGGACGCCAGAGAAGATTGCTTATTTACGCAACACACCGCAGGCGCAGGCCAAAGCAGAAGACGCAGCTGCAACGAAAATCCAGTCGCAGGCGCATATGAGAGTGCACAACTCTCCCTCTCCCCCATTTGGATAGCATCCACAGCAACACAAGCTCCGGCAAATATGCAGCTTTCGCATCACAAATCGGCGGTCGATTCTAGCTCTGTTTCGGCTTCCGAAACTTGTCATGTAAACTGTGCCAAGACGCAAGGCAACGGGTAGACTTGGCATTTTGCATGACGAATGAGGGGGAGGGGGAGTTGTTCACTCTCATAACCCGGGCCTACCAGCGGGCCGAAAAGGTAGTTGCGGGGGTGTCATCATGTGACGTAGACGTGATTGTAGTTGTTTGCTGCAAGAAATTTTTTACTGGAACCCAACTGAAATTGCAATTGGAACAATTGATGAGCATCCTCTTGACGGACACCAGAGAAGCAGAAAAAATTAAACTCCACACCGACAAACTTTAGTTCTCCAGTACGCTGGTTGTCCATCCCACCGAAGCTCCATGATCTTTTCTTTGCTTTCTATCTTAGAAGAACATAACAAAGAACTTTGCCGATCGTCTCATATTGTGAGGCGATGGTGTTGGTGCAGCATCCGAGTAGTGACTCGATTAAGTAGACTACCGCCCGCGCCCGCATTGGGCTATTTTCTAACGCATAAGCAGAAGGTGAAAGAGTGTAAGTACACGAGCCGGCACTTTCCTCTTTTTACCTGTTTGAGATGTGTCGTAAGCCTGCGCCATACTAATTTTTCACTTTTTTGGAACAGGCCATCGCCGACGAGTACGACGTCGATTGGGACACGTTTCAATACGAAGGCGAATCCGTCGGGGACGAGCGTGGGAAAGAGGTATCACGTGACTGAGTTGAAGCAGCGACGCAATTTAAAAAATTTTTTTTCCTTGATTATTGACATTGATTGTTCTTCCTCGCTCTTGCGCTGGGTGATCCGTCTCCAATCAAGAGTGGGTCTGCTGGTCGAGCCCTAGCCCCAGAGCCCTTCCTGCACGAAGTGCAGGCGTGGGGTCGCGTGGCGCCCTCCGCCAGACCCAAAAAACAGGGCTAAGTGCCGCGGCTCTGTTGCTTGCTGGACCGCCCGGAACTCAGGCAGAGTCAGTGCTAGCTACGGTGCGCGTTTTGCCGCCCCCCCGAACGACGTCGATTCTGGCAGGGAGCCGGGGTCCTCTGGTCGGAATCTGAGCCACACCCACCCAAGTCCACAAAAACCTAGCCTCGCATTGAAGGCGTCCGCGCTTGAAGGAAGCAGCCGCGCCCCCATGGTATAGGTTGGATGTCTGCTGGAAACTGGGTTCGCAGTTTGCCTTGCCGGAGGAGGGAGGGGCGCGCAGCAGCGTGCCAAAGGACGCACTAGCTGGCTACTTATTGCCGTCTTGTCAGGCCTCACTTGCGCCATCAGATGTGCATCATTGGCGTCGGCCGTAAAGAGAAAAGCCTACGGAAAAATTGGGCGAAGCTTTATACTGTAGCGGCCGCTCCGGCGCGAAAATCTTCTATGTGTGTGTAGTTTCTTGTCCACCTTCTTCCCTTGTTTCAGTTGGACTTCATCTACAGTGGCTCTGTTGCTTCCTACATGACCACTCGAGTTCATGATGCGGCCAGCTTTAAGTTTACAAGATTTGGGTCGCCCTAAATGGCGACCCCTTGTTGGCCTGCCCTAGGAGTCCGGACAGGAAAGAAACCAGGAAGGGTAGAGCAGCCGCGCGCTCGCAGAATGGTGGCGATGATGTTTGGAGAATGAAAGAGAGACGGCAAGGCAGGCGCGCTCCAGAGTAATAGACAACTCGACAGCGCGCGCGCAGGGGCGCGAGAAGATTCCGGATGCTTGATTTTGGTTCGACCAGTCAAAACAACAAAGACTGGGGGCCAAGGAAAATAAAATCACAAATAGCAAACGCTTGTCTTGCGGTTCTGTTATTTCGCTTGGACTTCCACCAAACTGTCACGCTTGGATGGTCTTGCTTCGACCATCGGATCAAATGAAGAGAACTGCGACTCGACCAACACCCGAGTTCTCTTCATCTTACAACCATAACACATTCATTCGGGGGACCCGGGTACCTGGGCGCAGGTGCCCATTGGGCCCGCATTCATCTGAGTGCGCGCATTGGTCTGGCTTCCAGATCGCGAGTGGCCGCATGGATTGGTGACGCGAGTTTCCACGATGGCCATCATCTCTCGTAACGACGAAGCAGCTGCAGAACTGCTCAAATCCGGGTACCTGGTCCCAGGGTACCGGGTCCCAGGGTGCCGGGTCCCAGGGTACCGGGTCCCAGGGTACCGGGTCCCAGGGTACCGGGTCCCAGGGTGCCGGGTTCCAGGGTTCCAGGGTACCGGGTCCCAGGGTACCGGGTCCCAGGGTGCCGGGTCCCAGGGTACCGGGTCCCAGGGTACCGGGCCCCAGGGTATCAATCTGGGCCCTACCTCTACCTATTTCCCATCGTATTCGTTTTCGTACCTCAATAAAGCAAACGCTGCCGATCCATCGTTTCGAATCACGAGACGGAGGTGCAGCATCCGCTTAGAGGCTCGATTAGCCTAGATACCACCTCTCTCGGATCAACGTTCTCTCGTGGTTGCATTGTCCTGCTCCTGGACGAACAGCCTATTCTAAATATTCATTCCGTCGAGCCTATTGCAGATCTAGACTCTAATTCTACGACTATGTATGGTAGGCTGCTTCCTCGTCGTGTTTTGACAATCGTGTTCCCGTCTTAACAAAATACACAGCTTCCGGTTCCTGCTTCGTCTGCGGCCGCCGGCCCGCACACCGAGTACTTCGACCTGGCTTTTGAACGGCCGGTCGGCCAGCCTCCGGCTCGGCTTCCGGTGCGTGACGTTGATGCAGCACAGTCGCAAGATGTTGGGCAGCGGTCGGGGGCTGTTCAGGTAGAAGAAGTGATGATGAAGTATGCACTTTTACAATTTTCGTAGCGCTTTTCTTCGATCTGAATATTCGCGGCGGCGCTTCCCACCTAGCTGCGCCTATGGATCGCATGATTTTTTCCCGGGCGCTATAAATATATGAGATGACTGTTGTTCGATAGATTACTCATATGACGATGACCAGCCATTCATTGTAGAAGAAAGTGTACTAAGTCTAAGTGTAACGCTTAGAAGCCGGACACTTTCTTTTTAGCGTAGTGTGTCTTCTTCAAAAGAAGACAGTGAACAAGGCGCATGGGGGAACGAAAAAAACTGACACGAGGAGGGCGCTTTTGTTTTACTACAAATATCGCCCGGCGCCATGGTATGAGACCTTCATTTATAATACTTATCGTGCACGACAGGGTGCGTCGACCGGCGTCGACGAGGATGACAGCGGTACCAGCTCCAGAGGTCCCGGGGACGCTGATCGGACCGCAGTCAGTGCGTCAGCCGACACGACTGCAAAAGTGGTGAGAAATATAACATTCCTTTGTTGAAACGCCTATGCAATCTACCTTTTTATCGGATTCGGACCCCAATCCCATGAAGCGTTTTAGTTGACTTCGTCAATCTTGTTTAAGTACTTGTCACGTACTCGAATAAACCACAATCATCTACGGCTTTGTAGACGACGTGGTTACAAATACATAAATTTGCATTCCGTAGTTCAGTAGATTCGGCCAACTTAATTACAGGAATACGAGAAAGTTCAAGACGGCGAACGAACAATTCTAGTACCACTTCACCCTGCTCTTGCCGAAGGAGGATCGGGACTGATTCCTGCTGGTGAAGATCGTGCGCCGAAGCCGGTTCCTTCGCAGGTTAGACTGTGTGCCTTGTTGATTTGCAACTTATTGAGTTTTATGATATGTTTTTCATGCTGGTGCCATATTGATAAAGTCCGTGACGCGGATCCTTTTGTGGTCGTGTTTGGAAAAAATGGAATGAAGACCAAGACAACAATATATGTGAGATGATTGTTGTATAGATGACCACTCAGATGACCAGCTTGGCGGGTTTGTTTGCGGGATTGTGATTGCAGATCGCGAATGTGATCAATCAAAACAACAAAGACTGGGGGCCAAGGAAAATAACTCACCAATAGAAAGCGCTTGTCTTGCAGTTCTGTTATTTCGCTTGGACTTCCACCAAACTGTCACGCTTCCTTGGATGGTTTTGCTTCGAGCAACGGATCAAATGAATAGAACTTCGACTCGACCAACACCCGAGTTCTCTCCATCTTACAACCATAACACACAGGTGGACAAGAACAAGGACGTGTGGGACATGGATTGGACCACGTTTGGATCTACCAACTCGGACAAGAGCCACGATTGAGCAGGAGCCCGCATCACTACTTCATCCAGGCCAGGAGAACCAACGCTCGCGTTTATCGTGTTAATTTTCAACGACTCACTGCATCATGTCGCAAGGTTTTCTCAAAAAAACAGCCTCTCAGTTTTCGCTCACTTACTTGCAGTGCAAAATTTCACATTTCGGCTAGGATCTTCATTTTGCAATGTAGAAAATACGTGGAAGGAACGGAACCAGAATCTTTCTATAATTTTTCGACCGTCGCACCAAAAGACAAAGCTTGTTTACTGTTTGTGAATGCAAGAACCCTACGACAACAACTCCGGCCACGCCACGGTCGTGAGAACAAGTATCAAAGTCAATCCATTGCGTTTTCATTTTAACTTATACAGCCACAAGAAGTACGAGTACTAGCACTCGTGGCACTAAACGCAAGTTCTGAAGACGGCGTAAAGTAAAACTTTATGTCGAGATGGAGATCGTAATCGGATCATGCTTGAGCTCGAAAGCATCAGCTAATTTTAAAAAAACAAATCATCTTTTTTGTCCTAACCCCGAAGGGAGTCTAAAGAAGCGTCGAGATGTCCATGCCCCCATGAGATATCAGAAAAATGAAGACTCAACACTATAAAGCCCTTTTGCATCTGTTCTGTTGTATCTTTCAATTGTGGCATGTAAATCTTTTTTTATTTTTTTGCTCCGCGTTTTTTTGTATCCCAAGAATGTAATAAAAATAAGTATAGCATGGAAGCTTAAATTTTAAAGTATTTTGTACCTGGAAGTAGGGCCTCGTATCATATGTATCTACTCTCTCCGTTCATTGAGTACGTAGTTGGTGAAAAAAGCATCAGGGACGTTCGCTGCAAAGCGCTCCGACCTTTTTTCGCGGTTTGATCACAACTACTGGTACTGATTTTTGTTGGCATTTGATTATCTAAAGAGCTTTTTGAAAAAACGAGAACGACCGACATTGTTTGAAATCAGCAGCGCCAGCCCACATTTACGGAAAGCAGCAATACGAGGGTGCACCAAGCACGCACGTACAGTTGTGCCGTCCTGGTGGTGGAAGGGACGCCCGCTACAAAGCGCTCTGACTTTTTTGAGCTGTCTGATATCAATCCGCGTGCGGCAACTACTGTTATTGTTAAGAACTATTGGCATTTTATTACTTAAAGAGCTTGTTTGTCTAAAAAATAAAAAAGAAGGAGAACGACAGCGATCTACAGCATTTTTGGAAATCAGCAGCGCGGGGCCACATTTACGGAAATCAGCAGTACGAGGGTGGTGCACCAAGCACGCACGTACAGCTGTGCTGTTCTTGTGGAGAAACGTCCTGAAGTTGTAAACACAAATAACGAGGTCGAGGACTATGAACCACTCTTGAAGCATTTGAACAAAAAACGCTTGGCGAAGGACCTGCGTCCTCGGATCTGGTGCACGCCCGTGCGCGAAACGACAAAGATTCTGGCGTGTTCTCAATTTACCTGGTGCTTTTTTATATATTGCGCAGCTGCTCGTGGTGCCGATGCAGCGCAAATCTTGAGATGTGCGACGCATTTTCGAGGGAGACCCTGTTTACAGGGCGCTTCCTTTTCTTTCGTGTGGTGCTGGAGGTGGTGTATGTAGTACATAAGCTCGTGTTACTCCTTCATCTGCGCACGCATGAAGCTCGTGCTGATGGTGGTGGTTGTGCAGATGAAAAGCAAGAGCGAGCAAGAGAGGCGACGAGCGCAAAGCCACTTGAAGAGTAGTACCCGATGCAGAAGTTATTTATCAGTCTTCTTTTTCTGCAATGTCAAGAATGATCGGCTCTGTATGAGGCAGGTCAACAGTGCGTGTTGTTTGTCTTCGCTCTTTGGCGTATCTTAGCTGCTTTGTCAGTTTGTGTTCCAGGTTCCAAGTGTAATTGCGGAACATAGTCAGCTTTATTTTCTGTGGCGCGTCGATCGTTTATATAGTTAGCATCTCTACCAGCAACGAACATGGCAACTTCGCGAGTGACGTTGCAACCAGATTGATTGGGCCCGCCCGCGGAACAAATGCCATCACTGCAAAGACGCCCACGATTTCAATGTCAGAAAGAGGCCATAGATAGCTTCCTTTTAGCTCTGTTTGGCGAAAGGAAGTCGACGAGCATTTCTCCCAGTCGTAGACCACTGACACAAGCGACCAGCACCACCAGGTAGACGGAGAGCAGGACCAGCTGCGCACTTGGACATGATCTTCACGAATAACGCCAAATAAATGCAGCGGCTCCTACAAGGGAGATGCTCGTCACGGGGTCGCACGAGTGGCAGTGTGACTAGTGGCCACGTTGTCACATTTGATCCGGGTCATCGAAATTCGAACATGTTCTTGAGTAGCTGCAGCGGTCCAACAGCGGAGCGATCGCCGCCGACGAACTACCTTGCGCGCCCGCTGCTGCATACGCCCCGCTCAGGTGTCGCAGTCTCAGACCTTGCTACGATGAAAAATAAACTTTGTCTTCTTGCATGAGCATTAGGAACGTGACGAGCTTGGCCTTGGCGCTTTTCGCATCACATGTTTTTTTGCCGGGTTGTTCTCCTACGAAGTGCAGTTTGGACTGGAGACGAGCTCGCACTTGTCATGGGTATTCTCCCTGTGGAAATAGGTGTCATATGGTATAAGTCTTTCCCTTGCATGCTTCTAGCACTTGCTGATACAAAATAAGCAGTTGCGATGCTAGATGAAAGTATTCTTGTATGTGTGTTCTTCTTCATTTCGTCGTCCTGTTTCTTCATGAGAGAAATTACCGAGAGATAGTGGTAGCTGCGAGCTATCAGCGTTGCTGCCGCGCCCATTCTTCTTCTTCATCTTCCGCACGAGCAAGTTACAAAAGGCTGGAGCCGCAGATCATGATCGATCTGTGTACCGTAGGCAAACGGTGCGCAGGTTTAGGCCGGTGCTTAAGGCGCTAGTGAAGACGTTCACAATTACCAGCTGACCACCAGAATGCATACATACGAACACTTGCCCGCTCCTCTTTCGCAAATCACTCCTTCTTTAGGTCCCTTTCTTTTCGCTCTCTCTGCTCCCCGCCCTCACTCTCTTGTTACGAAAAATGAAATAAACCAGGAACAAGCTGTGCTTTTCATACACTTTTATGTACTTTTTTGTTAGTTTATGTTTTAGTTTACTTCGCTATGCTTATTGTTGTACTTCTCGAAATAGGCTGCAACTAGATGATGTGGCGTTTGCATGACAAATTTTCTTCCTCCTGGTAACATGGGATATTATACCTACGACTGTCTGAGCAATCCATACTCAACCCACGTCGGTTCTCCATCACCAGTTCCGTGCCGATTTCTCCGTATGACACTGGACAACGCCCCCTCCCCCTCATTTGTCATGCAAAATCTCGAATCCAGTTGCTGCCTTGTGGCACTGCGTGCGGGTGTCCACTACATGACCTGTGGCGCTGCGTGCGGGTGTCCACTACATGATGATGATGGCACTGTCTGCATTACAAAGTTTCGAAGCTTAAACAGTCGGTACTACACTCAGCGTATGAAGAACTTGTCATGCACAGCATACACCTGTGTTGGTGTTTGTATTGCTTTCCATGCCAGGCAAATGACGGCGAAGGGGAGTTGTGCACTCTCATACTACTCCGCCTTCGACCAACGTTCAAACAGGCTCGTCTTCCGGTCCGAACTCGTGGTCAACTACACTTTTAAGCAGGACGGCAGACGCGGGTAGTTCCACCGCAAACAGCACAAAGATCTTGACTGCTGCAAGCACCTCGACGATTCCGCGCGAGGCTTCGGTTGTCATCATCGGCGGTGGCATCACCGGCGTATCTCTACTGTACCAGCTCACAAATAAGATGAAACGCGAGGACCTCGGAGACGACCACAAGTACAACATCAAACCGGACCAACATGAAATAAACCGGTCCGCGATTTTGTTCGAAAAGGCGGAGCTGTTTTCCGGGTCCACGTGGCACTCCGCGGGGTTTGTCGGCACGGCCTTTTGCCAGTACGGCACCAACTCGGGCGGCAGTGGGATGCGCGGAAACCTGTACCGGTGGCACAAGGAAACGTGTGAGCTGGCGCGCGAGCTTGGGATGTTGGGGAACAAAAGCGACGTGGTGGAGAGAGCGAACACTTCGCCGAAGATAAAAGCCGTGGTAACTACCGACGGGGAAGAAGAACGTGAACAAAATGGCAGTGCGGATGAAAAATCTGTTGCTGAAATTGCAAATCAAAATCCTGCTTTGATGACTTCAACTACATCGCCACAGTCCTCGCTGTCTTCAACTACAACATCTGCCTCCTCTGTCTCCTCCACAGCCACTTCTCATTCGAGACGAAGTGCCGGCTGCTTGAAAATCCTGCCCCAAGCGAAGTCGGATGAGGCGCACTACCAGATTATGCTGAGGAAAAACCTGTACCTCCCTACCTCATTGTTGTCATGCAAATCCGCAAGCTTCGAATGTTTGTCATGTGTGTTGGGGCGACTTGCCGTGGTAGCGCTCGGCTTTTGTATGATGAGGTCGCCGAAAGTGCTTCCTCGCCCACCCCCCGGGGAGGGGATCCTTGACCTGTGGCGCTGGGTGCGGGTGTCCGCTACATGATGATGATGATGTAGAGCCCCATGAGGAGCATTCTCTAATGCTGTCTGGACGTTTGTCATCCTTCTGGAATCAGCACCAGGGTATCGATTTGCGATGCAGCTAGAAAAGTGAAACGCGATGACACGTTTGGGCTCGCCCAAACTTGTCACGCGCGACAGCCAAAAGATCGATGCTGGCTCTTTCTTTGCGTAGCCAAATCATCCCCAGCTTGACTATGGGGTGGGGAGGTGGTTTTTGCATTGGATACAGGTCGGCCTGGCGAAGGTACACGAGTACCAAGATCTTCAGGCGATGCCTTCCACGTCAGCAAAAGAAAGTAGCTTCGAACCGCTACTGTCGCCTTTACCAGGATCAGCAAGTGGAGGTGCCGCGACGTCTCCAACAAGCACGACGGCTCCGTCTGGAGGCTCCACGACGGCTCCCTCACCAGCATCGAATGCCAACTATTCCCTTCCGGAACTGCAGCAGTTGCTTATCCTAGCGGAAATTCATCTTATTTTGGTGCAAGCCGCTCGAGACACGGCAACCGGCCTTTTTTGTGGCCAGAACAATGGGTTTTTACATAGGTCATGTTTATCAATTTGAATGTATGCAGCTGGAGAAAATGAGGATGTAGATGAGCATAATCGCCGTCATCCGCTTCACTGCAGAGCTTTTCAAATAAGCCACAATAAACACACCGGGCGTGCCATTTCTCAACAACGCTCGTACACGTACAAGAGTTGTCACCAGTTGGTGTAGGGTGAGATCGAAGAATTGAAATAATTTCCGTAGCATTTGATATCCGTTTCTAGATATGAATTGCAAAAGTATCGTACTCGTAGTAATCGCAGTCATGCATTACAAATTTTTTTCTTAAGATAAATGCGCATTACAAATTTTATTTGCCATGCTGAGGAAATTTGTAATGCATTTATACGAGTGCGATACTTTTGCAATGCATACTAGATTTGGAAAACTCGCAGAACATCGTGCTGCACTACCCCGACGCGGGACGCGTGGACGCTAGGGCTTTTGGAACGGCGATGGTACGGGAGATAAACCGTTTAGGCAACAAGAATGTCAAGATCTCACCGACCGGCAGCGGTGAAGAAGAACAGCACATCAGTCGTGAAGAGAGAAATCTCATTTTCGAGAACTGCACTGTGGTGGAAACTACCCACTGCAATAAAAGTTGATGTGTCGACGTACTCATATATATAAATATTTCAAATCACGCCGACGGCACCGCATACCGCATGAGAATCATTTTCACTTTGCTTTGTGACAAAATAAAAAAATTGTGTTGCAATTTGTATTTGTATGTACGATCATCATATTTTTGCACTGGATAAAGCCGAACCAGCGCAAGTCCGATTTCAAGTGGGAGGTGACGGTGGAGTGGCAGAACGGCGGCACGGTGCGCGAGCAGGTTGTGGTGTGTGACCATGTGGTAAACGCCGCGGGGCTAAACGCACGGGAAGTCGGCATGCTGGCCAACGTGGAAGTACCTGTGGCGGTGATGCAGCACCAATACTTGATGATGGACGAAATCAAAACCGCTGTGGCTTCACAAAGTAAAACATCGTCGTCTCCTCCACCATATCCTGTGCAAAAGTATCGTATTCGTATAAATGCAAGTCTTGCATTACAAATACAAATCTTTTTCTTAAGGCAAATCTGCATTACAAATTTCATTTCTCATGCTGAGAAAAATGCATTTATACGAGTAGTACGATACTTTTGCACAGCATACACCACCTCCAGTTGCCGATGAAACGGAGCCGAAGATCATCTCCGCGACCAGCACCGATACAACAGCAGGAACTGCTGACTCCGCAGTTGTTCCAGCACCCGCAGCTACTTCTTCGCGGGAGACCTTGACATCATCGTCACACACAGCGAGCATGGCCGCCACTTCAAAGGACGAAGATGTTACAAGAAAGATGATACGGGATGAACAAAATGAGGGCGCAGCAGCTGGAGCACGTGACGGTGACGTGAACCAAAAAACTACAAATGGTGCAGCTGTAAGACACCCTGAAAGTAGTAGTAGTGAAACCTCCGGTACCACGACCTCTGCAGGTAGTTCATCATCTACCGGTTTTCGCGACGAGGAAAATCCCGTTTTGGAAAAAGAAGAACTTGAACTTCTGAGTACAAATACCGACGAGGCCCCGACTACATCAACTTCCCCCACGCCCCAGGACGACCCGCTTGTAGTCCCCATCGTTCAGGACATTGGGGGGTCCTTCTCCCTGTACCAGGTAGACGAGCAATTTTCATCCAGTCACAGCTTCATCCTGGCACCCGCGGAACGCGACGTGGTCTTCTCAACCCCGGCGAGCGCGACCAACTGCTTCAACTACCCACAGTACTACCGCTACGACGCAAACATCGATCGACTTTTCCCGCACATGGAGGCCGCCAGCAAGCTGATGCCCCTGCTGGGTGGGGTGGGGATAAAAGAAGTGGTGAATGCCCCGATCGTGCACGCACTGGACGCACTTCCGCTGGTCGGCCCGGTCGCGATACAACAACCGAGAAGTATTGGAGGGACTTCTGTTCTTTCTTCTGGTGGGGCGTTTGGAATAACTAGCGCCGCCTCTGCAGGTTTGGAAACGGACAGCAGTGGCACGTCTGGTGCCGGTGGGTCTTCCGGCAGCCCAAACTCGTCATACGCGACCGCGTCTTCCGGCATCTTTCCCGGCTCGGCTGACATTGCCAAAGCCTGCTTTAGTTCATCTAGCTCCACCAGTACAACCGCTGCCAACACGTCGAACACCAACTTCGCCCCAGCCCGTCGCAGCGCGTGGCGAAAAAACTACTGGCTCGCAACGGCAAACGGCAGTCTCTCGGTCGCGCGGTGCGCGGGCCTGGGGAACTACTTGGCGCATTTCATCCTGCACAACGAGCCGCCATACGAGCTCGACGAAGTGGATCCGAGACGGTTCGCGAACTCGCTTTCACCAGAGAAAATCCAGGAGGGCGTCCGGTTTTGGTACAGCACAGTCGATATGGTGTAGTGCAAAACTGTATCGCAGTGCTGCTGGTACTAATTTTTGCAATCATGATAATGCTCATGCTCATGCATGACAGAGCGACTTCAACTTTTCCCGAAAAGGAAACCAGATTTTTATAAATTCGCATCTTCATGCAGCCTTTCGAAATAGAATAAATTTGCAGATCCATATGGAAAATTTTAAGCTGTTACAACTGCGATACTTTTTCATTGCACAGTTGAACAAAGTCAGCAGACCGCGTCGAAGCTGCTGAGCGCCGTTGGGGGCGACGTGAGCGGAGCTCAGGATTCCAATTCGAACACGAGCGGCAGTTTCAGCACGGGAGCGAATTCTTCAAAGAACACCTGCACCGCGATCTCCCGCAGTTTCTGCAATGACGCAACGGTCGCAAACCAGGAACTGCTCCAATTTCTCGTGCAGAAGCGAAACGCCGTGTTAGACGCCTCGGGGCAGTTTGTCGAGTCCTTTTCCGGGTCTGGGGCCGCTCCGGCCACCGGCGCCGGCGCGCTGGTGCAGAAAGCGGTGTCGATCTTTCGCAAGCGAGGTTCCACCGCCGAGGCGGTGGCGGTCCGGAAGGGCGTCGCGCTGGCCTACCTGCCGCGGGCGGCGTTTGAGGTCAAAGGGGTGTGTGCGGAACAGTTTCTGGATAGAATGCTCACTTGCCGGATTCCGGTGGTGAAGATGAATGAAGATAACGTGGACCACTTCGAAGGTATTGAAGATTCCAACTCAAGAAAACCGAGGCGTGCTCCAAACACGACGACAAATATTGGTAGGGACCACAACGGCGAAAACGAACATCACACAGAAAAAGGCAGCCGACCAACATCTCCCGCCGTACAAATTACCAACAACACCGTGGAACACGGCTACCTGCTGTCCCCGACCACCGGGGGCATTCTGTCGGAGTTCCAGGTGATGCACGTAGACAGCGCGACGTCGACAGTTGTGGCGGCATCCACTGGCGGCGGCGGGGGAAGTACCAATTCCGATTACCAGAACGTGCAAACAAGCAACACTTTCTACCTCACCTCCCCGATAGAGCGGTTTGGACAGGATTACTCCGCGTTGGTCGAGCAAGCATTTGTGATGCAGGAGGAAGCTGAAGGAGCCTCAACGTCCGACTGCGCCCCCGCTCCCCCGCCGAGCGTGTCGGTGGCGACATTCTCAGTCCTTCTTGTGACGGGAAGGGAAGCGCGGCCGGCGCTGGCCAAGCACATTCGCGACCTGTTCGCCGATGAGGCAGCAGGACCCCAGTGGGAGGAAAACTCCTACCGGTTTATCACGATCAACAACTCTATCAAATGCAAAAATGTCTGGGTCCTGAAGAATGCAGCTTGTGATGCTGCATTTGGATTCCAAAAAAATGAAAATCTGTATTGCATGAGCAGCAAAGGAAGCGTTTTTTCCTACGCGAAGAGGGCATTTGTCATGCCGAATAGGCATCGAGAAGCCCTCAAAAAATCTGTGATGATAGGGCATGCATCACAGACATCATGGCTCACGCAACACGTGCATGACAAGTCTCAGAATCTTCCAGACCCAAACTTTTACAGTTGATAAACTCGCTCTGTCGGGTGGTGCGGCTGCCGCCGGAGAATAATGCGTACGGCTCTGAAGAGGCGTTTGAATTTCACGTGAACAGTATCGAACTGCAAATATCCCTGGATGTCTGGAAGGATGCAACTTGTGATGCTGTCTCTGGATTCGAAAAAAATTTGTATTGCGTGACCAGCAACTGGAGCCCAGTTGGTGTTACGTGGACGAGAGGGCATTTCTCATGCGAAATTATAGGCATCAGGAAGTCCTCTAAAAATCAGTGATGCTAGGTCATGCATTACAGGCATCATGGGTCATGCAGAAAATGCATGACAACTTGCAATCTTCCAGACCCAGACATATTTGCAATCCATAAACAGCAAGGAGGTGTTGGGTTTGTACCAGTACCTCCTTGCGTCCATTCCGGAGTTGCAGGAAATCGGGCAAAACACATTGGAGGAACTGCGCTTGGAATCCGCAAAGGCGAGAATTGGCGCGGAGTTGACGCGCGACTACTCCGCGATAGAAGCAGGGGTGTTTTCGGAGAGCGAGGTAAACGATCTAGACGGTGAGTTGTATAGTATCCTTGCGGGAAAGCCGCCAGACTTTTGTGGAAGGGACGCGTTACTGAGGGAGGTGAATTCGAACTCGAAAGACAAAAGAAAAACGGCGAAAGAAGGACCACACTCAAAGAAAACAACTAGAGAATCACGGCGACAACCGACATCTACTTCCCCCCAGGATGAAGACAAGAATCGACAAGCGGATGAAAGGCTGGAGACCACAAAGGAACCTTCCTCTATGCGACTCGTCCTGCTCGAGGTGTTGATTGGCGAGGAAGAAGTAGGTGCATCGGAAAATGACGCGAGTTCCGTTCTTTCTGATGGCCAACGAGGTACTAGCACGACAGATAGCGGAGATGCAGGATCAGGAGCCAGAATCAGTGGAGAGATAGGGAAGGACGATACAGTTGCGGAAGATCTCACGAGCACCAGAACCTCCACAACTTCCACCGCGACGCCCTCGCCTGTGACCGCTCTCGCCAGTCTCTCCTCGACGTTTTCCTCTTCGCGCAGCGAGGTCGCAGACGCGGAACAGCTGTCACATTGCGTCGGCGGCGAGCCGATTTGGGTAAAAACGAGCTATTTCGACGACGTAGCAGGGCCGCATGGGCGAGATCGAGATGACAACCGCAACTCCACATCAAGTGAATGTGAAGAACGAATAATCGGGTACACCACTAGCGGAGCGTTCAGTAACGTAACCGGGAAGAGCATGGCCATGGGGTATGTGGAGAAGCGGTTTGCCAAGGACATTCACACCTCAAAGAACCGTCTGTCCGTCACATTGCTGGCAAATGACGACGACCACACGACGACGCAGGTGCCCGTGGTGATTCGGACGAAATCGTTCATCCAAGAGTACAGGGAGCAGCAAGAGGCAGAGAGACTAGCGCGGGAAAAGGCAGCTCAGGACGAACAAGAGGAATCATTTTCGCAGGATGCGAGCGAAGTTGTAGGTTCGAAAAAATGAAACGATTCCGACCACTTCTAGAGCCATGCGGTAGAAGAAGCACCCTTTCTGGGATGTCGACGTGATTGTATTGAAACTTTGTCCTGGGAAATCCATTGCCTAGATAAAGTGAAAAACTACATTGTTCATCACACTTTTCATTGATTTTGATAGATCGAAAAAGACACTGTAACTTCGGCTGATGAATACTTTGATGAGAGTCTACAAGAAAAAACCTTCCAATCTTGCTCGCTGTAAATCTAGAATATCGCGATTTGAATCCTTTTCATCCCTCGTGGCGCCATCAACTTTGCTCTTCAAATCACTGCGGTGTAGCTTTCCCTACTTCGAGTATATTTCTGAAAGACGACGAGGACCGGAATGGTTATTGGTTCTGAAGTCATGACCTCAATTGCAGTTCAGAAATGGAACGCACTGCACTGGCAAAGCGTGCGCAAGCGTTTGCGCATGACTGCACCGCCGCATATGATAGTTCTTTCATGTTCCTGCTCCTCCACTGCGCAACGTGCGTCCACTGGCGTTTGATCCTTTTCTTAGTCTGAAAATTTTCCCACCGATGATGTGATTCTCCACTCGACTCTTTCCATCCGGCTTTGTGACCCCAGGAACAATTTTCCTCGGCCGGTGAAAGATCGCGAACTGGGTCTCGTCAATTGTTCCAAATATCCGCTGGCACATGCTGCATGCATCCAACTGTGTCGAAGAATCTTCCAATCGCACATTTACGGGGAACAATCTCGCATGATTCATGGTGCTAGTTTCATGCAGCTTGCTTTTTCATCAAAAGAGATTTTTGATTTGATTTCTTCAGGCACCAAAACTCTGATGCTGATCTGGGATTTGTCTTCAATTGGATTTTGAAAAAGCCTCCAAGCGCTCTTCCACTCACTCTCACCTTGTAGTTTACACAAGAAGCTGCAACGAATGGTTGAGTCGTGTTGTTTGCTTCAGTTCGAAGCATATGTCGCATGATTATTTATGATATGTTTAGTGAAGTAGTATAGTACCTCCCATACTAGAAGATCTCGCTAGTTTTTTCAGATTTCGATCCTGGATTTGTCGTTTATCTGAAGCGAAGAATATCCCAAGATTGAAAATTTTTCGGTAATTTTTATTTGTGCAAGAAGACAAGATGGCTTCCAAAAAGAACAAATACGCCCTGAATATGAGCAACAGTTCTTCCGGCGCCAGCAACAGTTTCTTCGTCGGAGGGCAACTTGTGATGCCACGCGGCACATCGACGACAGCAGCCGTGCCTGCGTCCGTCGGTGCTGTCGCGGCGGCGAACTTGGCCTCGCAGAGAGGCGTGGTTGGCGGACCTCGAGGGGGAGTTGTGAGCAATAAGGGTACGGCTGGAGCAGGTCCACCGTCTGGCGCGGCCGCGGGGACGAGCAGTAGTAGAAATGCATCAGGTGGATTGTTGACCCCACGCGGTACAACTGGTACCACTACAACATCGTCTACAAATCCGACCGCCGGAGCCAATCGGGTCGTGAACGGCGTATTGATCGGCACCTCCGCTGCGTCCTCCTCCTCTTCTGCGGTGAATTTCGGCAAAATAAATGGGACGAAAAATAATAACGGAACCATCGGAACACGAACATCAAAAGTAAGTCCCAACGGCGAAGCCGATCTGTATGGCGTTCTCAACTGTTACATTCTCAGCTGTTACATGAATTTGTGATGCAAGAATGGCAAAAGTCAAAGGGGTGACCTTGCGCGTCTAGCATGACAGATATGGCACAGATTCTCAGCGTGTTTGGCTCTTCGAGAATTTGTCATGCGAAGCAGCTTGATCGTATCAATTCTAACTGTGATTTTGCATGACAAATCATGTAACAGCTGAGAATGTAACGTTTGAGAACGCCATAATCTGGCCTCGCTGGATCTTCTCAACGTCAGTCCGTCGAAGATAGTATCCTGTGCAAAAGTATCGTACTCGTATTGCAATCATGCATTACAAATCCTTTTCTTAAGGCAATTTCGCATTACAAATTTTATTTCTCATGCTGTAGAAATTTGTAATGCATTTATACGAATGCGATACTTTTCACTTTTGCAGTTCATAAAAAGAAATGCAGTATCGAAATTTGAACGAGCAGTCATCTTCCCGAAGTTCCATTCATCAGCAAGATGTTGCTGGGTATAATGATCTCAACCGGGGCATTGGCAGTTCATCCCCAGAGGACTTCTATTTTGATAGAAGCCCAGGAACTCCAACTCCAAAGGAGAGCACTTCTATGGAAAGTCCAAGAAGCAGGAGCGACAGAAATACTAGCGACAGCGCAACCACTACAAGTGCGGTCAACGTCGAGGGTAGTAGCAGCAGCTCCGAACAAAACAGTAGTGCAGGATCAACATTTTCAACCTCCGCGTCGTCCCGCTTCTTTCCCGCCAATCGCACGGCGACCGAGGATGTGCTTTTTGGCGATGTGGATTATGATCTCATCAAGGAGAGAATGCAGCAGCAGGAGTATCCTGTGTAAAAACGTCCCCACCCCATAGTCAAGCTGGGGACTTTGCAACACAAACCTAGGAGTTTTGGGAGTCACGCATGACAAGTTGCCCTCCGTAGTGTAATGCAGATTAGCAAGCGCAGCCGCATCACAGATCTATCTGCTTATCCTGTTCACAGCATCACAAATTTCAAAACACGATTGGAAATGTCTACCAGGGGTATGCGCATCACAGATGTCCTTGTCATTGCAAACCACATGACAGCTCTGGGGTGGGGACGTTTTTCCTTTTGATAAGGAGCAGAAGCGGAAGGAAAAAGAAAAATTGAAATCGGAACAGAAGCGGAAGGAAAGAGAAGAAAAGGCTGGTGACAGTGCTGGTAAAAGCGTCGCCAGCAAGGATGAGCAGGAAGATGATCCACAGGTGATTCAGAACCTCCACACACCGCGGAACAAGAAGAGCAGGAAAACTGGAACCTCCGCAGAAGATGGAAAGGGTGGTGTAGCAGATGAGAAAAAGCCCGATGTTAGTCTACCTCATCAAAACAAACCCAACCAAAAATCCAACGACGGTGATACTGATAGTACCTCCACCCAGCAAGAACCACCAGCCCAACAGCAAGCTGACAAGGAGCAGTCGCCCAATGGTGCGCTGCTGTACTCCGGAACTGGCACAGCTTCCAGGCATTTCTTCGATGTGAACGACCCTGGAAGCAGAGATAATCTCGACAACATTTCTCGCATTCGCAGCTTTGATGGGTCAACATCAACAGTCAACGACACTATCACTAAGTCGAACGTCTACGAGGATGACGGTAACGAGCGCAGCATCTCGCGGGACCGGAAATCTTCTCTCGGATTGACTTCCAGCGACGAGGAAAATAACCCGGCAAAACGGAAGAAGTCCCTGGACCCCATCGACTCGGCCCGGCAACGGTACTGGGATAACCGGAAGAAGCAGCTCGAGTTCATGAAAAAACAATATTTTGAATTGAAATTGGATAGTGAGGACACAACAACAGCATCAACTGCGCCAGATGGAGATAGGACTACAGGTCGAGAAGCTGAGGTGGCAGACAGCAAAGTAGAAAAAGATGTTGATATGTTGACCAAGTCTGATGCAGCTACCAGTGCGAGTGCCGCTCCTGATGTTGTTGCGCAGGCGCCGCAAGAAGTGGACGACATCAACGTGAAGAAGCTTGACAATCTCCGGATGCGGCTGCTGGTCGATATCATCCGCAACCAAATTGTCGATGTTGAGGAGCTGGTGGAATTTACCGAGTGGATGCTGTTGGGGTTTGACGAAGACGGAAAGGAGGCGAAGCCGCAGTATTACTACTACGACGCTGCTGCTGGATCTTCTTCGTCCTCGGCTGGGAACCACATGTTGAACGGCAACAGCTACAATTACAACAAAAACAGCAGCAGCAGGAAAAACAAAAATGGCACTAAGACGAAGATCAGGCGCCCCAGAATACCTGCGAGGGAGCTCGGACGGAAAAAGAAAAGTGGAGCTGATGCTGCTGTTGTATCAGCAGCTGCTGCTCGCGCGGCCATGGGTCGTGGGAATGATCGAGCTGCTGCACCTTCCAGTACTACGGATAGGCATAGGGCAACATCAAGTGGAAACGCTGAAGAGGGAGGACCTAGTACCAAGAGCAACTACTTTGTCGAGGGGTACCCCATTCCGGTTTTGCGCACGGACACGTTTTTCATGGAGGAGATTTTGATCGAAATCATGGATGTTTACGTCCACAAGTTCGCCCAGCTATGCAATGCAGAAGTATCGTACTTGTACTTCTAGTAGTAAGCGCAATACAAATTGGCGCAGCATGACAAATGGAATTTGCCATGCTGATTTAGCTTGGGAAGGCGATTTGTCTTGCATGATTGCGATTAGTACAACGAGTGCGATACTTTTGCGATGCATGACATCCCCACGCCGCCGTCCTCCGCGCGCCGCACGAGTTGCACACGACCGGGGTTGAGTGTGACAAGCGGCTGACGCGGCTGTTGCGGGCCGAAGTGGGGTTCACCCTCCCCCACGCAATCAAGACGCAAAAGAAACTGATGCGGGAAATGCGGCGCGTGAAGGTGTTTGTGGAAGTGAACATCGAATCGCTGGACGAGGAAAAATACCACAACGCGGAGCTGATGACAGCTGGTGGTGGTAGTGTGGCGACAGAACATCAGTTAAAAAATGCCACCTCGGGCAGCACTGCAGAACAAACAGCAAGAAGACCTTCGAATAGCAAAGCGACCACTACCCCTGGGGGCTCCTGCAACCCTGGCGCCAGCACTGCGACTACGAAACCCACCAGCCCCCGGACGTCTTCCTGGCCGACGAAGGTTCTAGACTCGCTTCTGGATGCCAGGAACAAACCGCTTCCGAAAGCAGCCTTGCCCGAGAACAACGCCTCGGCTTTTGCCGCTCGAACGCGGAACCTCAACGCGGAAAGTGAGTTGTTTCTCACAGATGTTTATCAAATGTAAAAATGTCTGGGTCTGGAAGAATGCAGACTTGTCATGCAGGTTTTCCATGACCCATGAGGTCTGGTATGTAGGACATAGCATGACAGATTCTGTGAGAGTTCTATCATGCCTATCCTGCATGAGAAACTGCCTCTCGACTAGGTCAAAAGTGGACAGCTTTTGGTAATCATGCAACACAGATTTTTGAATGATTTAGATTTAGCATGACAAGTTAGATTCTTCCAGACCCAGACATTTTTGCATTTGATAATGTTGAAGAAGCCTTCGACGAGCATATCTACGACGACATTTCCGACGTCGATGACAAAACGGGAAAACTCCCCGACTTAAACGCGCAACTGCTCCACACCAGCTGGAAGTTCCTGGTGACCTGTTGCAAGTTTTTCGCGAATTACACCCTAGACCACGACAGTCTGAGGATTCTCAACTACATCACGAAACTCACCGCCTACCGGTTGGAAACGCGGTGGTACGAGCTGGAGATCCGGCGGCTGGACAGCAAAGTCCTCGAGCTTCCGCCGCGGGACGACGTCCACGCCGCTGCGGATATTTTGTTCTTCAGTTGCAGCTGGCTCACCGCGCGCGTCGACTATTTGGAAAAGTTGTCGATGATTCTGCGCGATTATTTCGTGTTCGCCATGTCGAATGGGTTCTTTGCCTTTAAGGATCTGCCGGACACCTTTTTCAACAATTACTTTGACGAGCACTTCTGGTCCGCTCTGCACAAGTTCTGCTGCTCCAACATCATTCTGCGGAATGATCTGATGAACATGCCGGGGAACGTATTCTGAGTAAAAACATCCCCACCCCATAGTCAAGATGGGGAATCGGCTAGACAAGTCCACACGTTTTGGCTGTTTTGCATGACAAATTTGGACTCTTAGCGTAGTGCTGTTTGAGCTAGATCAGCAGCATCACAGATCTAGTACATCACGCAGATTGGAGCATGACAAATTGCAGAACACGACTAGAAAATGCTTCTCATGGGGATCCGCATGAGAAACATTCTGAGCATGCAGATTTGCATTACAGCTCTGGGGTGGGGACGTTTTTAAATACGATAGAACGAAGCGCTGCAGCGGCGGATGAAGCTCGAAGAGATTTTGCCCGACATCTACTTCGCAACGAAAAAACACTTGCCCGTCGGGGTGTTTGAAGAATTGCGACCGGACGGGGAGGGAAGACCGATGAAGAGCAAAAATCCCACGCAGTTGGAACAAGTCTTGGCGGATTGTATAAATTAATAGAGTTTAATTGTTTTGTTTGTTCTTGTAATTGTAATTCTAATTGTTTCGACTACGAATCTGGTACCTTGACATCACGACGTTGATGTTCACGTGCTGGTCCCGTCTTCCGTCGACAAGTTATGACTTGCGATAAAGTTAAAGTTGTTGCTCATACCATTTTTACCTGTACGTCTCCGTGTCCGTCTGCAAAAAAGATGCAAATGAACTTCTTCTATCACAGATAAGATCCAAGCTTCCATGGACACGATTCAGAACTCGAAGGGCGAGCGCTCCTTTTCTATCAGCAAGGAGAACCAAGACGCGCTCCTTTTCGACTACGTATGCATTGCAAAAGTATCGTAGTAGTACAAATTGCATTACAAATTAGCTCAGCACGACAAATGCAATTTGTAATGCTGTTTTACCTTAGGAAGAGAATTTGTCATGCATGTTTGCAAGTAGTACGAGTACGATACTTGTGCAGAGCATACTACGGCTACATTAACAACGAGTACTGCATCAAGTTCGGCGTCTTCGACGGTCACGGGATCGACGGGAGGGAGTGCTCGCAGTTCGTCCGGAACGAATTGCTGACGTTTTTCTCCGACAAGGAAAACCTGCACAAAATGCGGGACATCTACCTGATCCAGATCCGGTATGGAAGCGTCAGGTTTGAAATCGTCAGAGTTGAAATAAGTTGTAATGCAGAAAATCGATACCAGTGGGAAGCCCAATTTCCAAGCGGTGCATGACAAATTTCGGCACCGTCTAGATTCAGTTTGTCATGTTGTTTAGGGACAGAAGAAGGCTTTTGTCATGCTACTTTAGCAGCTCTATTCCAAACCCTAAACAGGCTGACAGTCGGCCTCACTTGCCATCCCGGCAAGACAGGCATTCCATGCCTTGCAGTTTATGCATGAGAAATTATTTCAACTTTGACGATTTCAATCCTGACGCTTCCATATCCGGATGATCTGTCGGTTGGGGCTCAAAGCCCTGCATTCCGGGTGCACGTTCGTCTACGGTGTGTGGAACGTGACCAAAGACCGGGTGCGGGTGTGGAACAGTGGGGACAGCGCACTGTGCATGATCAAAGACATCAGTGGCGCCGCGGATGAAAGTAACTACATGGCGGGGGACGACGTGGCGCGGCGACAGTGCTACGTGAAAACCGCGGGGCACCATGTGGAGAACTCGCGGTGCTTGGTGGGGAAAAAAGGCGAGCTGTTAGTGCCGGAGAAGAGGAAAGCGGACGGAGGAGGGCCACAAGAGACGAAGATCAACATGATCATGCCAACCGAAGATAAAAAGGCAGATGAGCAGGAGCTGCAACGAGAATCCGCTCCTTCCCCCGCCAGCTCGGAGAATTCGGTACGGTCGGAAAAGGAGGGAGGTGGACGTCAAGACATTACAACCCTTGCACGAAAGACGAAAAACGGTGAAACTACGAATACCAGCCTGAACTTGAACAACGGCGGCCGATTGAAGATCAGTTACGAAAGCCAGTCCCAACTGACCGAAACGCAGCTCTTCGTCCTGCAAAATCTCCTCGAAGCGCACAGAGAGAACAACTTTCACCAGAGCCCGCTTGACAACGACGGGCTGACATTGGAAACCCTGAAAGCGGTGGAGCAAACCCACTACTTTCCCTTCGTGAAGGTCCGAAATCCCCTATCGAAGTTCATCTTGGGGATTGACATGCAGCGGGCGAAATTTCTGGAGTTCTTGAAGCTCGTGGAAACCTTTCCACTGGGCAAGAGAACATCATCTTCAGGCTCGTCTAGTAGTGCGAGAACAGCAGGAGCTTCGAAGTCGACAGTAGACGTGAAAGACAAGAAGAACCTCCCGGGTGGGCAACAACTGCTTGAAGGTGATTTGGATTCCAACTCCTACGTTGATAAATTGAACGACTTTCTTTGTTTTGATAACCCAGAGTACGAGACGGTGTTCCTGACCAAAACGCCCTCGCTCGACGGGAAAACCATGTCCGCGAGCAGGCCGTCAGGGTTGTGGCAGGACGTGGTACTGGCGATTTTAAACGGGCGACAGGTTCATCCGAATGTGAATCCGAAAACGAAAGCGGCCCTTGCGAACAACAACACGGCCGCTGCGGAACAAAGTGCGCAAGGTGCAATGAATCCATCCTCTAAACGAGCAAATAAAATGGCGTCGAGCTCGAAAACTGGAGCAGTTCGGCTTGTAGGCGGTGCTAGTACTAGTTCTACAAAGGTGAATAATGGTACAACTTCTAGCAATACGCCGAGCAACACAACTGCTCTGGCTGGTGCTGCCGGAACTGCCCCTTCTTCAGCGCCAATGGTTGCAGCAACCACGATAGGAGGTGCTGGCAGAGACAATTTTTTCAGCAAGCAGTTGTCGACGAATCTGTTGCAAATCTACGAGGGCGGCGGTTGTCAGCCCTCCTGGTTGGACTTCTGCGGCGGCGCGAACACGCGGCTACTCTCCGTGTTCGAAGCAGACCCGGGGATTTTGCGGTACTCGCTGAACTTACCGGACAAGCCGGGTCTGTACCGGAAAGTTTTGTACAATTTGAAAGCGGAAAAACCGGGCAGAACGCCAGCGTTCTACCACTCGGACGGGGCGTTCCACCCGGTGGGAAACGACGCGAAGCTCTGTGCCCGCGGGGACCTGCTCATGGAGAAGCAGTGCGACCTGCTGGAGCGACAGGGCGGGAAAATTGTGTGGAAAAGGAAAACGCTGGTGTCACCTCCTCGTCCCGCAGGAGCTACCGTGGTGTCATCTTCTGCGTTGTCTCTGAAACGAACGTCAATTATTTCTCCTGGAAACGATGAAAAGAAGGCAGACCAGGTGTTGTTCGGAAAATCGGTTTCTAAGTACGGTGGAACATCAAATGTGGGAAAAGGGCACGCGCCTCCTGCTGCAACGACCACCGGGACCACAACTAACAGTACTGGCGGTGGTTCTACTAGTATCCCGATTGAAGATCTCAAGCCGCCGCCTCCGCCGCGAGCCGCCCGGGCCGCGCCTCCGCCCCCACCCAATGCTGTGCAGGTGGCCGAGGGGATCGAGAAAAACAAGGAGCGACTAGAGTTGGAAAAAAGCAAGAAGGAGGCGATCTTCGGCGACCGCGACACGCTTCTAGTGAAGAACAAAAGCTCGGCTTCTTCGAGTGCCGCAACTGGAAGTAGCAAAAATAAGTCCGCCCCGCCGCCGGTTCCGTCGGGGAAGATGACAAGTGCAGCTGGTCCGAAGACGAAAGCCCGAGCGCCCGCCCCGCCTCCGCCGCCACCCTCGAAGAAGCGAAAAGTGGACCAAAATGCGGTGGTGATCGGGCAGAGACCGCGGAAGCCGTCGCAGCAGAGGCACGAGGGTTCAACATCTAGGGGGAAAAGCTACGCAAGTGCTGCTTTGTCACCTTTGGACGCGGAAGCGCTGGAACGAAGTGTCGCCTCGTCTGCACTTACATCTTTTGACGATACTAACGCAGCTGTTGTCGAAATGGAAATTGACCAGAGTGAAGACTTTTTGGACATCAAGGGGCCAGCAGCAACAACCGACGGCGACGGGGATGCTATTATGGGAGAGGCTTCTGGACTACGAGCAGGCCGTTCTGACGCACACTGGGTACGACCCGGAGCAATTTCTTCAGAGATTGCCAACGGGACCACGGCCTCGACTTCTTCCGGTGGCGGAGATTCCGCCTCTGCTTCAGACCACACGGGGGCTGCAGATGCGAAAGGAGCTTCCACGGCAGGAGCACCAGTACCAGCGGCGGAGAATGACTCCACCTCCGGTAGTACTAGTACAACAGCCACGCCGGTCGTGACCTCCCCCACAATGAAGGCCCCGCCGGCACCGCCTCCGCTCCGGGTTCTGCTCACCGAGCTCGATGACTTCCACGATTCTCTAGCGCAGACAGTGAACAAGGACGGGAAAAAAGACACCGTCACGACGGTATGGATTGTAAAAATGTCTGGGTCTGGAAGATTGCAACTTGTCAAGCAAAATCTGAATCATGCAGAAATCTCTGTTGCATGAGTGCCAAAAGCATTCCACTTTCGACCAAGTTTGGAGGGAGTTTCTCATGCAGGATAGGCATGGCATTGGCAGAGAGAGAGACCTCACAGACTCTGTCATGCTAGGTCCCGCATTCCAGACCTCACGAGTCATGGAAAACCTGCATGACAAGTTTTTACACTCTTTCAGACCCAGACATTTTTGCATTTGATAGACGGAGCACTACGTCGAAAGGTGCACGAGCTTCAGTTACTTCCAAGATTCCGCGGACAACTTTCGGCGCTTCCTTTATACAATGTACAACGACAGCGACAAATTGTTTTCCTCCAACACGGGCCGAGCGCTGATGAAGAAGAAAAACAAGCCGAACCCCTCGGAGAAGAAGAAACAGGCGGAAAAGCAGAGTTTAAACCAAAAACGCTTCTACGATGGCGGATTTATCCCGGACGAGGCGCAGTTGCACCAATTCTACCGCGACAACGAGCCGGACAACTTTTCCTTCTTCTACACGACGGGGGACGTCGCGCCGGGGAGTACGTCGAAGACCGCAGACTGCGGAGACATCAGACACGACCGGGCGGAGGAGCCGGACGTGTACAAAAAATGTTTGCTCCATTACACCAACCATCTGATCACCACGACGTTGTTAACTACGCCCTACTATGAGCCGCAAATATGTTTGGGTCTGGAAAGACGGAATTTGTGATGCGCATCTCACGACACACAAAAATCTCTCATGTATAGACAACAAGAGTTAATGCGCACTTTGTCATTGTCACCGAATAAATAATAGGCGATTTGTCATGCGGATTAGGCATCGACGTCGTCTTCGACGCAGCTTAGCAAAACCTGTAAGGCTAGACCATGCATGCCAGGCTTTCTGGGTCATGGGAAAACAGCATGACAAAAATTTGCATCCTTCCAGATCCAGACATATTTGCAATGCACACCTACAACACCAAACTCTCCACGAGCCCGCACCCGCCGATTAAGGTCAAGGCGAAGCACGCGTCGGACAGTAGTACCACAGGAGGAGCCGCAAACAATCCAGATCCAATGACTAACGCGAGTAAGTACTGCATTCTGCAGCGGATCACGATTGACCACGCGATCGACCACTATCGGGAGGCGAAGCGGATCCGGAGAAACAACGCGATCATCAATCCGCAGATCCCCGCGAACAATTTCAAACTGTACCACCAAACCGGGTGGTCCTGGCCGAATTACCTGCCGGAGAAGTTATCAAAATGAAAAAGTCCCCACTCTCCATATAAAAATGGAAATTTGTGATGCTGATTTGTGGCCACAGATCGGCTTTGTCTTGCCTATAGGGTAATGGGAGCCATGTGGCGCATTCCACCGCCAGTCTGTCACGCGCTTTCGACTACTGCAAACCTGTTTGCCATACGTAACTGCTAGCCTTCTGCATAGTGCCCAAACACGCGCAGAGAATGCCGCAAAGCACCTTTTGCAAGAGATGAAGTCTGGTTTGTGTACGCAAATCCAGCATCATAAACTTCATTTTTTATTGAGGGGAGGGGGGACGGGATTTTTCCACACAATAGAAGTGCAACCAGATTGACTGCGAAATCGCCTGGTTTGAAAAGAATTACTTCGCCGCACTATCCTGCGCAAAAATGTCCCCACTCCATGGTCAAGATGGGAAATCTGCTAGACAGATCAGCCAGCTTTGGCTGTTGCGCATGACAATTCTGGCCTCGTAGTGCAACCCTGTTTGCTTGATCAGCAGCGTCACAGATCTAGCGCATCATGCTGATTGGAGCATTACACATTCCGAAAAACCGCCAGAAAATGCCTCTCATGGGGCTGCGCTTGAGGAACATTCTCAGCATGCAGATGATTTGCATATACAAGTACTGGGTGGGGACGTTTTTACATAGGAAACGCACTGGCGAAGGCGGGATCGGTGGAAGGGGTCGTGGATTTGGCTGCACTCTTCGCCGATGACCGGTACGGAAGAAGGGCGTTGGCTGTTGGAAGTAGTAGAGACCACGAGAAGATGAACGGATTGCAGCTTGATACAACCGAATTATCTGCTGCGAAAGGCACAACATCGAGTCATTTCTCCAACCAAAAATTGGCGTTGGGAGACACGAAAACAGAAGGAGCTGCTGCGCAGGAAGTGGAAGGTGGAGCAGGTGCAGATGAACCGCGACAAGTAGAAGAGCAACTACAAACTACAGGGGCCGTTGTTCAGCAGCAGTCAGCCGGTGGTAGTGAAGAACAAATCAAGGAAAATGAACTACCACTACAAGCTGCAGATGAAGCCGCTCGCAAATCGATGTCCGTCTCACCCAAGAACGGCGACCCGACACCAGTAACAAAGACCTCCACGACTTGCGCCAGTTCATCCCCATCTTCCCTGCCTGCGCCCTCCCCCCTGGAGCGAGCCATCGCAAACATTTCCCGGCAGCGCGCGTCCTTCCGGGAACAGGAGTGGCAGAAGACCCGGTGGAAGCAGCGCCCCAGCCCCATGCCCTTTCGCGGCAACGGAACCCGGCTGTGGTCCCGCGGGAGCTACTCGCAGCTCCGCGGGGGCCTGAACCTGGCCCGCGGGTTTGGCGACGTGATGAGCTTCACGTTGGGACACAGTATCGAGCCCGACTTCTTCGAGTTTTCCGCCCAGAACCTGCGGTATCTGGTGCTCGGCAGTGACGGCGTGTTTGACTACACAAACGAGCACACGCACTCGTCCTTCTACGCAACCCTGCCGTCCGCGAGTCAAGTGTGCGAAACCGCGAAAAAAGTGTACTACGTCGCAACCAGCGGGGGGTCCGATGACACCTCCGCGATCGCAATCAGGTTGATCGACAAGGAGAAGAAGTAGGACGCGGAGAAGCGGAAGGGTCAGGGTGGTGAGCACCGGGAAAAGCTTGAAAGATGACATGAAAAAAATGCAGATCCAGATTATTTGTTGCAGATGAGAGAGAAGATGCTGGTCCTGAAGCTGATGCCGGATTGTTATGGCGCCCGTAGAATTTGAGACGAGTTGAACTTTCGCTCACAGCTGCACCAGTTGCAAGTGCCCAGGTGAGTTTTCACGTTTCACTGCCCTACGGATTTCAAAAAGCACCATATCAGCTAGAGAAGCAGCAGTTACTGTTCGACCAAGGAGCGACCACGCGTGGGTGTGGTGTGTTATCTGTCTCTGTTCCGCGTGCACTGCAGGAGCGCCGTCGTAAGGCCCGACCACAGCCGTGTTTTTTTTTCTTGAACGAAGCACCTTATGTTTCTCTATGGATAGGTGCTGCATCTGGTGTGTGTTCTGGTGAAACGTGTTAAAAGCTGATGGTCTTTTCACCTTGCTTTATTGTCGCTTTTGGTGATCTTTTTCCGAGTGATGTGCTCGCGGTCGGTTCGTTTGTTGTTTTCGAGTAAGGTGGCTCACATGCTTGCAAACTGAGATTAGGCCTGTCCTCGCGCTAGCTGTGGCTCACCCGTCCTCGTGCTAGATGTGGCTCAGCAGTCGTCGCGGGCCTGGTAGGCTCCTTGTGCCGTATCTATCTTCCAAATAAAGATTAGTCCGGCTCTAGCTAGCAGGAGCATTCTATGATCCATCCTCCTATGTAACGAGCGCGGATGCAGATGTGGTCATTTATTTTGAAGTCGTGCCCAGCATGATCATCCGAAAAATGTCACAGATGGAGAAAGTAATTTAAGTAATACCGAACGAATTTGTCCGTCTTCTGCTTCGACGCGCGGATATTGCAACACGATTCCATTTCCATAATGTTGAAGATCCATAACCATAAGAAAAACATGCGCACTTTTCTTGATCATTAAAACGGAGAAGAAGATGGATCCACGACCGTCTAGTAGCTCCTTTTCAGGCGGCGCCCCGCCTGTAGCAGGAGGAGCAGCGTCTGTCGGCGCAGCTAACGAGCATGTTGGACAACATCTTCAAGCCGGGCCAGCGGGAACGTCCGCTGCCGCCTCTTCCTCGTCGCAGCCGGGTGCTCCTACCGCCAATGCAAGTTCTTCTTCATCATCATCTTTCTTACACAACAATTTCACGCAGCAAATGAACCTGCGAACTAGTCTGGCCCCCGGCGCGGCAGCAGCTCAACACATGATCCGCACATCGTTCGCACCTCCTGGCAGTACTACGAGCGCAGCCGCTGCGCAGCTGCAAGCAGGAGGCTCGACCACGTCGGGAACACTGATGTTAAACCAGGGAGCAAGTACTAGAAATTCGTTTGCCGGCAATGGTGGTGGTCCGCCAGCGGCTCCTGCGGGCGGTACTAGGAATTCTGTAGGACAAGAACCTCCTTCACACCAGCAGAACAACCTCCCTACCTCCGATAATGACGGCGATCTGCTGACCATCCACCAGCGCAATCTCGCGTCCACCAACGTGCGATTCTCCACCGCTTCCTCCTGTATGGGCCCCGGGAGGCCGAGTTTCGTGGAAGACGCGCAGATTTTCACCCCGCTGCCGGCCTTCAACCAGAGCTCGTCGGCTGCCTCTGCCGCGGAAGGCGGGCCCGCGCACCGAGGTGGACCACCGCCGTCCTCCGCCTCGCGAGGGCTGCAGCAGGGTGGTGCAACCTCTGGACCAACGTCGATAGTTGTAACCAGCGGGCCCGGGGCAGCTCCCGCCTTTGGAGCAGGGAAAAATACAAATGGAACTACATCAAACGCGGGTAATATGTTTTCCAGAAACAATAATGGCACGGCCGACCCCGGTACAAGTGGAACTGGCAACAGAAACTACAGAAACAACAACTACCCGAGGACCCATTCCCCCCTGTTTGGCGGGCAGAACTCGTCCAATTCAGAGGAACGGCTGCGACTTGCAGCTGGAAATAGTAGAGACGACCAGAAGTTCGCGGGCGGGTCATCTTCATCTTCGGGATTGCTTAATATGCACAACAAGAACTCAAATTCGGTGTTCCAAGACGACGAGGATCACCTGGATAACGACATGATGTCTTTCGAAGAGCAACAGGACTGCTTTATCCTGTGGAAAAACGTCCCCACCCCAGAGTTGTCATGCAAATCTGCATGCTCAAAATGTTTGTCATGCGGAGCCCCATGAGAAGCATTTTCCAGTCCTGTTTTGGATTTTATAATGCGCCAATCAGCTTCAGCATGATATACTAGATCTGTCATGCTGCTGAATTACCTCAAATAGCACTACACTGCGAGTCCAAATTTGTCATGCAAAACAGCCAAAACTTGTGGACTTGTCTAGCCGATTCCACATCTTCTGGACTACGGGGTGGGCGGGACGCTTTTACATAGGATATGCTCCGCAGACATGGACGTGCAAGTGGAACAAATGCGCCGGGGGTCGACAAGCGGAATGCACGACCATTGCGCGGGCATGATGTCCAGTGTCGAAAATGAGGAAACCAGCCAGGAACCTTTGATCGCCAACAGCCTACCGCCCGCGTCGCAAATCCTCGCGGAACTCGATGCCGCAGTGGAGGAGCTGCGGGACCGCGGGCTCTACCGCGCGGCGCAGTGGGCTGCGGAGCTCGCGGCGTCCGTCGAGCAGGGCGCAGTGGAGGCGGCAGGGGGGGAGGAGAACTGCAGTTCTGCCTCCTTCTTGTGGGCCGCCGGAGGACCACCATCTGCCGCGGGGGGAGGCTTTGGGGGTAGCAGTTCGAGTTCTCGTGTCGATCCGCCGAACGGTTTTGGAAACAATGCCGGACAGGGGGATCGTTTTGGAAATAATTCCTCCTCGTCCTGCAAACGCGGCCCCAACGTGAAGATGCACCGACCCGAAGACGAAAGAAGAATCCAGCGCACGCTGACGGTTGCGCGTTCCCACTTCGAACTCCGGCAGTACCAGCGCGCGCACAGCCTGCTCGCGAACGTAAAGCCGCAGTCGAGATTGACGGCGAAAGGAGTGTTTCTGAAGTACTACAGCCTTTACCTTATTGGCGAACAAAGGAAGGAGCAGGAGATTAACGAATCGGAGCCGAGCGCGAAGCTGCTGATCAAAAACAAAGAATTGGAAACCATCGAGGAGCATCTCGGGTTTTTGCTTGCGCCAAGCCAGCCGGTAGTAGGTGAATCGGCAAGCAAGGCTGGCATAAACACAAGCAGTACATCAAGCACACCCCACCCAAGCGAAGACCCGCACTGCCTCTACCTCCGCGGGCTGGTGTTGAAGCAACTGCAGCAAACGCAAAAAGCCCGGGATATGGCGTTCTCAGCTGTTACATTCTCAACTGTTACATGGATTTGTGATGCAAGAGCCGCAGCAGTGAAAGGGACAAGCTTGCAACTCTCGCATCACAAATTTGGCACAGTTTTAGGCGCTGTTTAGCCCTTCGTGAATTTGTCATGCGACGTAGCTTGACCGTCTGGTGGCTCATGGTAGTTTTGCATGACAAATCATGTAACGGCTGAGGATGTAACGTTTGAGAACGCCATACGGGAAGCTTTTGCGAGCTCGCTGAAAAAGTTCCCGTGGAATTGGAGCTGCTGGCTGGACTATCTGCAAACCTGTCTGAGCGATGAAGAGGAACACCAGGCCGGAGCACCAGCAACGACGGGAGTCCGAGCCGTTTCGAGCTCCGTCTCTGAAGCGGTGCAGAAGAACACTTCCTGGGTGAAATTCTTCTTTCAAGCAGCGTTGAGCCTGGACCTACAGCACTACGACCAAGCGCTGGAGTATCATAGGGGAAAAATTCTTCTGGAGTTGTTGCCGCGGAGGTTTGTCCTCGGAGATTTTTCTTTTGCAGTTGCGGTGGAATTCAGTCTAGATCTGCATGGAAAGAACATCGAGGAGATGCGCGTGCACGTGCGGCGCATGATGTTCACGCGGTTTGCTACAGCTGTGGTCATGATTATATCGATCCCAAGTTGTACTAGTACTGCTCACCCCTAGCACTCATCTAATCTTTTTCTTTAGACGTCCCAGTGAACAAACTACGAAAACAAATTCGTTTTCGGCTACTCCAGATCGTTGTTTTTTCAAGCCCATAAAGAAATTTACCACTACTTGCTCGAGGAGCGGTTTTTTGAGTCCAGTTACCTCCTGTCCCAAATTGCCATATGCATTGCAAATATGTCTGGGTCTGGAAGAGAGTAACTTGTCATGCTACATCTGGATCGTGAAAAAATTTGTGTTGCATGATTACCAAAAGTTGTCCACTTTTGAACAAGTTTAGAGGCAATTTCTGATGCAGGAAAGGCATGATAGAGATCTCGCAGAATCTGTCATGCTAGGCCGTGCGTGCCAGACTGTTTGGGTCATGGAAAATCTGCATGACAAACCCAGCAATCTTCCAGACCCAGACATTTTTGCATTTGATATGCCATCACGCTGTACAACATGAAAGAGTACGATGCGATATCCTATGTGAAAACGTCCCCACCCCATAGTCAAGATGGGGATTCGGCTAGACAAATCCACAAGGTTTGGCTGTTTTGCATGACAAATTTCGACTCGTAGTGTAGAGCTGTTTGAGCTATCTGAGCAGCATCACAGCTCTAGTATATCATGCTGATTGGAGCATGACAAACTCCAAGACACGACTGAAAAATGCTTCTCATGGGGCTTCGCATGACAAACATTTTCAGCATGCAAGACTAGCATGACAACTCTGGGGTGGGGACGTTTTTGAATACGATATGCGAGCCTGGAGAACTTCGAACGCATGCGCTTACTGGATCCGCACAAGATGGAATCCTTGGACACGTATTTTTCTATGTTTTTCATGATGTTTCAGGAGTATCAGGATCAGTGCAAAAGAACTCAATAGGAACAAAAATGGAAAAAATGCGGGGCAAATGCAAGGATATGATTAATACTGCATCGACATGATTACCATTACCAAACAAAACCAGGTACAGCAACATCCTTTATGTAAAGGACAACTCCCCCGCCCTGGGGCACCTGGCGAAGCAAGTGATCAAGTCTTCCAAATACACGCCCGAAGCCTGCTGCATCATCGGGAATTTTTTCTCCCTCAAAGGCGAGCACGAAAAAGCGGTGTCCTATTTTCACCGCGCCCTCCAGATCAACCGGCAGTTCGTCCCCGGGTACATTTTGATGGGCCACGAGTTCATGGAAATGAAGAACAGTGCCTTGGCCGTGGATGCTTACCGACAAGCGTTGCTGATCAACAAGCGCGATTACCGGGCTTGGTATGGGATCGGCCAAGTGTACGAACTCCTGAACCTGTACAGCTACGCGTGTTACTACTACCTGCAAGCGATGCGGCTGCGGCCGAAGGACAGCCGCATGTGGAACGCGCTGGCCGGGTGCTACGAGAATTTGAACCTGCTGAAACAAGCCATAACCTGCTTCGAGAGGGCGCACAAGTGCGGGGACAGCGAGAATTTGGCGCTGCCAAAGTTGGCGAGGCTGCATGGTATATAAAATTTTTGAGGGCTAGCTACTTTTTTGTTCGCTCGTATTATTCTTCACACAGCTAGTAGTACTCACTTTACGTTTACCATCAACTACATCTCGATCGTCCTGCGAGACAAATGGTTCTTCGCATGCAATCTTGTGCAACACAAATCACCGTACAACAGCCGAAGATCAAAACTCGGAGTCCATCGCCGCGGAATACTACCAGCTTTTGCTTCAATATCCCCAAAAGAAACTTATACTTGAGTGTGTTGCTGCTCACTCTACTCCATGCATAATTGACACGCTGTCCAACATCAATCATGATTGTCGTCTGGTCTTCACAGCACCAAAAATGAACCGAAGTAAAGATGACCTCACTCAAGTGTAGTTTTCTTCCTCACCGATACGGAAGGCGACGCTTTCACGGGTATTCCGCAGTCCCTTTCACTAGAAGCCGTGGAGGCGTTGCGGTTTCTGATGCAGTATTGCCGCAAAATCAACAAAATCCCGGAGTGTGCCGAGTACGCAAAGGCCTTGCTCGATACCAACGGCCCGGAGCGGGAGGAGGCAAAGTTGGTTTTGCGGGAACTGCAGGAAGAGCATGGGGGATACTAGTTGCAGATAGAAGAAAGAGGACGTTCTTTGCATAAAGAGATTTTTTGTATGAAGTTCACGCTCTATGTTGATCTGCGCGAGGATTCTTGCGGAAGGAGAGGGACGTGGGATCCGCACGTCCTCAAGGGGAACGAGAATAAAGAATAAGCTTGATGACTCGAAATGAGCAAAGGCTTGTGATTTTTGCACGGCGTACGACATCAGCCTGGTGTCGCGGGCACGATCTTCATTACCGAAGCTTGTCGCGGACGGGCATTGTTCGGGTGTTGACCTGCCGGTGACTGAGAAACTTCTGCCGGAAGACTCTTCATACGAAATACTTGTGTCGCCTCTCGCTCGTAAGATGGATTTCTATGGCTTTCGTTTTCGTTTTTCATCTCCATGTGTAAGCAATAAGTCGCAGTCCCAAAGAGCGAATAGAGTGCACCACCTCGTGGTCGTGGTCTCTATGCATCGCAATCGCTTCGCTATCGTCATCGAAATTTTCGTGGTCGTCCGGAGTATAAAAAAAGATCATGCCTGTTGTCGTCGTGTCTCGTAAAACTGCATGATGATCGAAGTGCTCGCTTCGGACTCGTCTTATGACCCTGGGAATTGCGATCCAGTCAGTCTACTTATGCCTGGAACAAGGAACTAGGTCGCAGACAGATTTGTGCTACTTCGCGGTAAAGGGCAACAGGAAATAGTAAGGGTAACACACAGCAAGGATATAGGATACATAGCAGCTGGAACAAGCTGCTACAAAAAAAAGGGTAAACGTAAGAAACCTCAAGAAAATAGTCTGGTAGAATATAAGATGACAGGTGCTCGTTTGTGGGAACAGGTTCAGCAGACGGTGTTGGATCACCATCATGCGGCTGGTGTGCAACCAGCCACCACTCGGCACCACCACCAAGAACTTTTTCCTGCAGGACTGGGGGCTTCCTCTTGTAGTGCATCGTCTTCTTCACGCAACGACAACAAGCTTCTCTACCACGACCAGAAATTCATCACATCCTTCTTCAGCAGACAACGGCATGACTGCGACGACACAGCTGCTTTCGTTTCCACCTCCAGTCGTGGGGAACAACAACAAATGAGAAAAGGAGCGGGCTCTTGCAGTAGTTCATCCTCTTCTCCGTCTGCCCACGCAGCAGCCTCCTCGTCAACGAGTTTCCTCAGCTTCGCGGAAAATGTAGTTGATCATCATGGTCTTGGTCTACTTAAGAGCTGCCATCTGCCTAGGTTGACGCTTGGCGGCCAAGTAGAACCAGCACTCCAAATCACCGGCATGAAAACAACAGGACAGAAACTCCTCCACGTTTTTCTGAACCCTGAAAATGGTGAGCAGAGCCATGGTCTTGATGTTCCTGCTGGGCGTCTGCGGCTGCGAAAAAATCCTCACTCGATTTTATCGTCTTTTGCGGAAGGGGAAGGTGCAGGTGGTGGTGCGGACGCAGGTGGAGCTGGAGGGCAGTCGGGCGGCAACGCCGGTGGAGGCACCACGACAGGCAATAACAATGCGGGCGGAGGTGGAGGAAACAACAATACAGGTGGAAACAACAATGCGGGCGGGGGGCAGAATAATAATGGAAACGGGCAGAACCAGAATATGAATAACAACGGAATGGGCATGAATAACGGAATGGGCATGAACAACGGGATGGGCATGAACAACGGGATGGGCATGAATAACGGAATGGCGCCAGCCGGCGGGGCGGCGGTCGGGACGCAGGGGTCGTACATGTCCTATCTCATGTCACCAGCGGGGTTTGTGGGAGGTACTGTTCTTTTGTTGCACACTACAAATTGTTGTTCTTTGTGTTGCAGCTCTTGCTATTTGTGGTCGTGTTTTCGCATGAGAAATTCTGTTTGCCATGCACAAAAAGAGCAAGAAGGAATCAATAAACAAACTTGCGAGGTATCATCTTCTACATGATGTGTTGCCGGAGCAAGGGGGATGCGGATGACAGCGATACAGAAGCGGCGTCGACGTCGTCGTAAAGAATGCATCAGTTAATGACCACTGCTGCGACGGAAAATTGATGGACAAATGCAGAGAAGTGGCTGTATGTTACATACAGCCACTTCTATTGAAAAGCGGATCTACGCACTATGAGGTCCGTAGAAGCGCTATATTGCTTTAATACAGTAACAGTAGACGTAGTAAGTTCGTAGAACAACAGAGTGGAGAAGATGAAAAATAATTCACGAATGATATTGTTGATATTTATGGGTATGGCTTCTTCTTGCACTGTCGCAGAATCTATCAAGCCGAAGGAGAAGCGCAGAAAAGAAATTCAGAGGAGGTACCACATCTTCAGCACTCCGTTGTTTGTTTGACTCGTCCTCGCTTCCAGATCTTCTAGAAAAACGATTCTACAGTTTTTCGTTTCAGTCGTCGTCCCTCCCGTAGTCATGCCCTGTCGCTCCAAACAACTTCTCGTCGCTTCGCATTCATGGTCTGCACCGACCACGTCGATCCCCCTTGTGGAGCTCGGATTCTATGCCACAAATGCTCGTTCGTGGTGTCGTATCGGTGCTGTTTCGTGATGAAGTCCTCGAACACAAAAATACCACTAGCACTTCTGCGTCCACTGCTCTGATTTTCAAGAAAATAATTCTCGTTCCACTGAGTTTGAAGGAACCAACCCTGTTTCGGTCATCGTGCGAGTCTGTACGCGCAGGACATTATCAGCAATAAAAAGATGCTCTGTCGTCGTGTCTGTTTGTCTCGTCCACAGAACAAAATAGACTTCGAGCATGTCGGTCGGCTTCGAAGATGTCAGTCGTGAAAGCGCATATATAATCCTTGATTCGGTGGTCGAGGCTGCGCTGCTAGTTTCGTTCCTGTCTTTTTGATATTATGGAGCCTGCGAGGCTGGTGCTCGTGAGAGTCTTCGTTTGCATGGCGGTTTCGTTCTTGGCTTTTTTTTTGCTTGTTGGCAATGCCGCAGACGTACATGATTAGCAGCAAGCAACGGAGAGCTCTTGTCGTACAAGCCTAGAATATTACATGCAAACAGAACAGGTTTGTCCTCTTTCCTGTATTTTTTGCGACCCACAATTATTAATTTCTACGACTCCGACCCACGAGTCAAACAACCACAACCCCCCTTTGTGACACGACTTCTTGTAAAGATAGAACGACCCAGCGTTGGGGTTCGTCTTTGCTGCCGAGATCAGCAGTACTCTCTTCTTTTACGGAGTGATTGCAAACAAGGTTTATTTATCATCCACCCAGCGACCGCCGCAGTAAACTCGCGTGAACAAAAATAGCTAGAGGAAAAAACTACAAGAGACTGCTCATCTTCTTCTTCAACCAATGTACTGTGGCACGACGAGCAGCATGGGCACGCCTGGCGGGCGGCACACGACAGCGATCGCCGCCGTGGTGGAGACAAGGACGGTTCGGATTCCTGCAAAACGCTATCCGGGGAACAACTTCGCAAAAGGGAAAGTCGCAAGCTGCCTACGCGGCACATCAACAAGAACTTCCGGCCGAATGTTTTTCAGCATCTTCTGCGCACCGCGCGTGTTGCGCCGTGGTTGCCGCAAGAACTACGTCGTCAGTTCCTACCCGCTTAAGCTGCTGGCCCCCTTGTCGTTCCTCGGTAAAAATTTGATCACGGGCGAAACCGATCAAGGGTCCTCGTTCGTCGTCCTTGCCGTGCAAACGGACAGCATGAGGAATGTCATGGACACGACGAGCCCCACGGACACGATCAAGAACACCGACCAGCCCGAGCACAACAGCGATGGCGGCTTCGAACTCGGCTGTTTCGCATGCGACGGCACCCCATTGGAGGCGAATAAATGTGAAGACAGCAGTCCCGATGAAAAACAATGGGGATTTTTGTTGGAAGATCCCGCAGACGATCCTTCCCCTCCTGTGTCGTCCGTCCTGCAGAAAGACACGTTGGCGCCTCGGTCAGCCAAGCAAGCGGAAGCCTTTGGTCAGGGAACAGGAGGCGGTTGTTGCGGTGGTGATGGTGGTAGCGAAGGAGCGCCGAATTACACGCGCACAGCTAAAAGTCAAAATGCGCAAGAACCTCCAGCAGGTAACGATCCACGGCATCCAGCGCCGCAGGAGCGTCTGCAAGAGCGCCCGCCATCAAAACTGGCGTCCTCCGCGCCGGTACAACGGCTTGGCGGAGGTGGTCCTTTTCCAGTTCTGCCACCGGGCGGGGCGACTGGAGCTGCTTCTGCTGGTGCTGGTCATCAAGGTGCTGGACCTCCAGCGGCTACAAGTACGACCCCACGTTCCCAGAAGCCTGGTGGTGGAGGTGCTGACCAGCAAAGTGCGGCAGCGCAGCATGGTGCTCTGCAATCGGTGGATCATGATCTGTCCACAGTGCCGCAAAAAGCAGGAAGTGCTGCTCCTCATCCCAAAAAAGCTTCTCCGCCGCCAGCTGCGCCTGCTGACGCTTCCGCGGACGCCGCGAATGCAGCTGCTGGTGCTGGTCAAGAGCCACCCGCAGGAAGTAGTACGTCTACGACACTACCTTCCGCACCACTGCAGCATGGTGCTGCCGGAGCAGGAGCTAGGCAATCGGCGAATCTTCTTTCCTCACCGCCGTCTGGGGACTCTGCTCTTCGTGGAGATCCCGAAGATGCTCCAAAAGCTTCTCTGACGCCACCCCCAGCACCTGCCGGAACAAGTGACGCTGGCGGGGCTCCCTCCCCAGGAAAGGGTACAAAAGCAAAAGGCAAAGTTGTGGCTGCTAAACATGTTCCGTTTGCTTCCGGCCCTGAAGAGGTTATAGACATTCCGGGGCGTGATCGTCCTCGTCCTCGTGAGGAAGACCAGCAAGCCCAAGCGCCAGCGCCTTCTGAAGATCATGATGATTCTCAACTTGTGGGGCAACAACCAGCAGCAAACACTGTCACAGGGAATACGCACCCTGCTGCAGCGTGGTGGCTCACCGCCGGTGGGCCACAACCTCCACCTGTGCACCCGGCAGAAGGAGCATTAGCTGCTGAAGCTGGTGCTGGTTCTGAAAGGGGTGACCGCAGGAGTCCCGTGACGACTCCTTTAAAACCGGCCACCGAGGAAGAACAGAAGTCGCCTTTTCCTCAATCTGCTCCTCAACGCGGTTCTGCTGCTACCAGCAGCAGCAAGCCAGGTCTACGCACTGCAAATCAATGCTATGTATACGACCACGCCGGTCACGTGGAGCGTTTTTCTTTCTAAAGCCAACAACGTTGACAAGCCAAGGGTATCCAAAAGTTCGTCGCCGCCTAAATTATCGGAAGTAGAGGGTGTTGGCCTAAACGCTGACGCTCTATGTTTCGTTTGCATCGGTAAAAGCAAATAAAAGCATCCGCCTGTTTTTTTCTTTACACTCTTTTATCTCGTGTCGCTCGTGGTCGTCGTCCTGATTAACGATTTGCATTCCATACTTGGGGGATGCGCAGCACCAGCCACCAGGGAGTTCGGAAATTGGAAGGCACCTCCAGCAGCCAGAACCATCGGCGAAACCGGACGAACAGTCTGCGGACACGCCACCAAAGCAAATTCTTGTGATGCGCACCTCTAACCGATTTTCGAAAGACGAGATAGAAATGGCGGACGGAAAGAAACGACTGGACTTCGACCCGCCGCCTATCCAATGCACAGACTAACATTCTTCTTGTCTCATCTCGAGGTCTGCCACAGAAAAAAGCCAGAGCTGTTTGATATGGTGCCTTCATTTTAGAGAGAAGTATCTTCAACCAGTTTTGTTTGATTTCAATTGAAGAAGCGCGATGCAGCTTCAGGTTCCAAACGCAAAATCGAATAGCAACAGCCCACAGTTCCTTTCGAGGAACTGCGTGCCATCGGCATATCATTCCGCTGCTGACGTCGAGGAGCAGAAACAATACTGAGTCTTGTTGGCACGGATGAGGAGACTACTTACATGATCAGCAAATTGTATGTTGGCGGTGCTGTGTCTCTGTGCATAGTTTTGTAGCTTGGCCTCCCGCGCAAAAATAGAAGACGATATCTTTGCATTGGATGATGGTTAGGCCAGGTGTTGAAGAATCGGCAAAAAGAATTGGAGAGACGCTGAACGAACATGTGAAAGCAGAGCTCCGGAAAGAAATGAACGACCCCTCCTTCAAGCAAGATGAGTCTATGTGGCGTGAGTCCATTTTCAAGAAAGTGGTCTTCCTCTGTTCCCCACTGTTGCGGTCTATGCAAACTCTCGACGCTTTATTTATTTCAGGCAACGAGCTGTGTTAGTGTGAGCTTCATCATGAAATGACTAGATGACAAGTTGGCCCGTAGATTTCCTTTTATGTCAGAAATTGCTTGCGGCGACGGCGTCAAGGGATTTCGATGAGGGTCCGCTTGAACAATGTACGTGCCAACTTGGCTTTGCATGAGTGTGACAAGGAAATAAATTGCCTTTCGGATACCCACAACGGTCATGGAGAGCAAAGGCCATCTCGGTGGTGCTGCATTAAGGCAAGCGTGGCTCTACTCTTGTTGCATGTTCTGCGTCGATGCAAACTTTCACTACTAACTAAGCTTTTTGTTGCCTTGCATATTGTTGGAAGGCATGGGTGTATTTTCAGACGACAACGGAGGACGCGACGGCGTACCTAGGATTGTTCCGCAGATCTTCTTAGTTCCTGAATTGCGGGAAATCAAAGCAGAACGTTTCCAAAAGTGCGATGGCGGGGTGTGGAAGATTAAAACGCCTGGGGGAGAGCCGGTGTGCGAAAGTGGGAAAGCCAAAACTCATTCGAATGAAGAAGCCGTCTGGGGAGAGGAAAATAAAGGTACTGTGTCTTCCGACTGGGACAGAAGCTCGCACCACAAGGTATGACAAGCAGAAATTTTGCAGTGGCAAGCGTTGCAATGTAGGGACGTTGAACTTCCTTCTAATTACAAGCAGGGACGGAGCCCACGGCTACGGCTAATTTATGCATTAACATTATATTTATACGAACAATTTTGAGCAAGACAAAGAGTAGTGCTTAGTTGGGCATGATGTATAAAACTGTAGCTAGTGACACCGTGTAACAATGTAATCGTCCATGTCCATACTGATTTTCTTCCGCAAAGCTCTTTCTCTTGATTTGAATTTGATTTCATGTTGCACCGCTTGAGATTGCAAGTCTTGAGCGAGTCATGCCAGAATATTCGATTCCTCAACGATTTTTTCATGAGCGGCAACCTCGACGCAGCATTTTATGACGCGCAGGCCGGGAGGGAAAAATGGAACGAAGTGCATGCCAGCTGGAACAGCAACGATGGTGTCAAGTTCGGGCCCAGAGGGTCCGAGAAGCTAGCGGGAAAAACCTCCCACGATTTTTTTGTGCAGAAGCTGTATCAGATTCAGAAGACGCTCTGTAGGTCCATCTGAACCTGCCCCACCATATTTTATTGTGTTGCAGTCTTCGGGCTCGGCGATCGGGATCGCAATTCGAATTCAAGTCGCTTAAAAATACCTTGTCTTCATTTAGGTATCTATCATATTCACCACGGAGAAGTCATTGATTGTCATGAGATGTATTCATATTTCGAGTTTGGTATTGTTTATGTTTTACATGTTCATGTCTCATTTTTAGCCTTACCTGCATGCAAAAGAAAATATGGTGTTGCGCCACATTGGGCGATAAGCGTTGCTTTTTCATCCGTGATAAACTGGAGCTGGGAATTTCCAGCCAGACTAAGGATACGAATCGACGCACTTACACGATACCGGGCAACCCCGTGTTCGACTACAGGCTGAGGGACAAAATTGTGGTCGTCGTCACTCTATCAGGCGTAAAGTCGTCGAAGTCATTTGCATTCGGAATCATACAGGAGTAGGCAGCAAATCGTCAGCATGGCCTGGCCTTGCCGCAGTGACGACGATGTAAGTTTCCTATAACGAAGATGGTGTACATGTGATAAAGTCGTTTTCATTTTTCGACAAGACGACCTTCCTTCGTAGAAGGCGAATACACGGAGGCGGCCCCTTGTAGAATTGATGCCGCATGGGCATGCCGCGCACAATTTACGGCGATACAGACTTGAGGGTGGTCTTGTTTACCGACTTTGTTGCATCACTACAAAAAACGACAAAAGTAGAGTTGCTACAGAAAACAGATGAGTTCTGAAGACGCAAAAGATGGTGAGTCAGGCTTCCGCCTCATCCCCTTGATTCAAAGTGGCATGTTCACTGAGACGCTTTTGCACAGGATAGATTCACGCCGGCGTTCTGGACGCAAATTTTTTTCTGCACGACGCCAGCCTTCCCCTTCCGCCCGATCAGGTTTCAAGCGCGGAGAGCATCGATCCGAATGTTGATTCTCCCGCTTTGGAGACGCTGTTTCAAGTCGAGAAATCCATCCCTAAACGCACGTGGCTGAAACTCAGCCGGTCCATATGGCTGTTGACACCGTCGCCGGAGTGGAACACTGCGAAAATGAAGTACGACAAAATGAATGGTGGCTGTTGTATGTTGGCGAAGAACGGGAATTGTCGGTCAGCATATTACCTCGAGTATGAGATGGGACAAAACCAAGACGACAGGTGGCATTGTCAACACGCCCGTGCCATCAGTCTGCCGCCAGAAGCTGCTGAGGCGCATCCGGTTTGAAAATCACATCCCTTCTGCTCTACCTTGCTTGTTTGGCCTGAACTACGAAGAGAGCGAAAGCTCCGTGCCAGCTCTGTGTCATTTCATAAATACTTAATAGCACAGAGCTGTTGTGATGGCGAAGCATAGTCATATGTTAGTCATTTTATTCTACTTGGCGTCGTCAACTTAATGGACATCGAGCGGCAAAGGAAAAGCTCAAGTCATCACGTTCTAATAAAAAGGAAGTAAGTACTAGGTCTTCCGCCTACAGCAATCTGTTGTACTAGGTCCGTGTTGAGTCTGCGCCTAAAGCAATGTCCAATAGGGTACTTACTGTACTGTGAAAAAAGGATGTCATTTGATATAATAACATGAACAGGATTTGTTTCTTACTGTCTGAGTTTTACTTATTTGATGCCACGTGCCGACAACTGGATCTGGACGAAGCTTGTATGAAAGGTGTATTTTGTTTTCAGGCTGCATCCCTCTTCTGGCTTTCTGGCAGCTTGTTTGGGCGCCGTCTGTGTGGTAAAAATCTGTGTGTGTTCGCCTTTGTCTGTGTACCGCCAAAATTATTATGGCATTTGTAGTTTTTGCCGATGATTTTTGATAAGTATCTTTATAACGCGAAAGATGATGTCGAAATGAGAGTGTGGGTTGCTGAAGAGGCGAGATCAATAGTAGAATTTGGCTGGTTCTTGAGATAGTTTTATTTTGCACCCTAACAAGTAGTTGTAGTTAAAGTTCTAGTTCTAGACACCTGGCCCGCGAGAGTGCGGATCATCGTATCACGTCAGCGACTAAGTGTTGAGCCTCGATTATAGCGCAAAATCTGCCGCTGGTAAGCGTGCAGAAGATGGACGAGGGCCTCACGCGCGGCCGCAAGGCAAGAGAGGAGATGAGAGGTATCTTTAGTACTAATCAGACAATTCCAAGATAATTTTACTGGTCGGAAGAACACGATCCAAAACTATTTATTGCAGTGACGAAATATCTGTCGTTGCAGAGGGGTGGTAACGCGGTCGTTTGTAAGTGTAAGTAATGTAAGGTATCCCTATTCGGCAGTTGCTACCGCGTTCTTGTACTACAGCTGGCAATGATTACATATCAAAGACGAAAACCACATGCAGCAAGGTACCTGCTGATTTTATCATGACCTGAAGCATTAGCCTTTTCTCGGTTAAAGTCTGACTCTTGTCAAAAGATCTTCTTTAGCTTAGTAGCGAAAGCGAATGAACAAACTACACTGCAAGTATCAATTTGGTACAAGGTCAGAATCTCAATCCTGCGATCTACTTCCGCCGGAGAGTTGAACACGATCCTGAGGCTCCTGTGAAAACGTAGAAGTCGTTGTCACCCGGCGACCTAGACGGCTAGGAAACTGCAGCTGTTTTTCCTTTCAAACGGAGCTGTTTCTCCTCGACCAGCAGCGAAATAAAAGGAGAAACTGACAACGCTAAGTTAGTACATACGTTTTGATTTATTTTGTCAATTTGTTGAAGTACATAGTTACTCAAGTAGTTCGACGTCGACCTTTATTTAGCTTGTCATCGCTTCATTTTTATTAATTTTTTATTTGGGAATTTTCTTATCACGACGACACAAAGTAACGTGGTTTCTTTACAACTCTACTCGGAATAATGTGTTACAGCGCTTCTAAAAAATGAAAATGAATCGGTGTCGGTCCGAAGAATCGTATCAACAAGTAGAGGAGCTAGGGTCACGATATATTTCTCCGATTGCGATCGAAAAAATACATTAGCTAGGAGAATTCGCTTCAAGGCACGCGAATGCCGTACTCACTCCCTTGGCCATGGCGACGTAGATCCTAGTGTGCAACCGTAAAAAGAATGCGCGAAGACCCGTAGCGGCCGGGTCGTCCGAAACCTGGCTTGGTTTCACGACAGCTGCAGCACTGCAATCACAATAACAGCTGTTGCAGTACTAGTAACTGCCCCAAGGAGCACCGAGGGCAAGATCAAGAAGCTGCAGCACTCGTACTTGCGTCCAACATAAGTAGAGTAGACAAATAGTCCTACTTGTGCTCGTGCCGGAGGAACTGCAGTGTTGGTTTTTTTGGTGAAAGAGGACAAGAACCACGATAACCGGGCGCGACTGCGGCTGCCGACAAAGTTACCACAACCGAGTAGCGGCTGTAATATCCGACGGGCAAAAGCAAACCGAGGCAACTGCTGTTCTAAGTTCTGAGTGACCTACTTCAGAATTATCGAAGTTGTGTCAGCAGGATGTCGGATGGTACCCAGCAGCAGCAGCAGCAGCAGAACAACAGCGACACCGCTGTCACGGACTTTCTGCGCAACCTGTTTTCCCACAGCAATCTCCAGCACGATGACTCCATTACGGAGAACCTCGACCCCATGCTGGGCCTGCACTTCGACTTTGTCTGCGACAAGGTGGCGGACAAGGACAAAACCGATGACGGGGACGATGTGGAAACCCTCAACCCGCACAACAACTTCGAGGTCCGCACGGAGCGCACCAACAGCGAGGACGTGAAGACCGAGCCGGGGGGCGTAATGTCTTCCGGTGCAGCTGCGGGGGCTTTACTATCGGAATCAGATGCGAACTCGCAGTACAAGATGGTGATCTCGCAGAACGAGGAAAGTGGGAACAGCAGCAGCTCTACAGCAAGGAATTACAACACAACGCGCAGTGGAATAAATGCAAATTCAACCACCAGAAATAACAAGTCCACCCGGGGGCGGGTTTCGAACCATAGTGAGGAGTTTCAGGGCCAGGTTTCCAAGGCGTTAGAAGAACTGGCGCAGGAAAACGTGATTGCCTACGACCCGACGAGCAAGCGGATAGCGCTGAAGGTGGAGCTGCGCCGAGACACGCTGCTGCTCCACGACATCCCGCTGAGAACCAGCAAGAATGTGCTAGCAGGCCTGTTTGAGGAGATCGGATTCACCATCGTCTCCAAGGATTCACTCAGTCGGATGATAGCGAACCAAGCTGGTGTGGGTGGCGGGGGTGGAACTGCGAGTAGAAGTACGAAAATAAACAAACAGGCAGTAGAGCCGGGCTCCACGTCATCTGCGGGTGGGAGAGCGTCCTCATCTTCCGCAGAAGTAGAGGCCGGCGACACTGCGAACGGCGGCAATGTGGAGGGGAAAAGCAAAAGCACAAAAAATAACCAGGCAACAACATCTACTTCGGGGACGAAAGACGACACTGGAAAAGCATCTTCTACTGCGGTAGCGCCCACGCTGGCCTTCTGGGGCGGCACGCATAACACGCTCAACAGAACCAGAGTGTGGTATTGGAAAGTTCTTTTTTTTTCTGAGTTGCGCCAGTTCCAGTTACAGTTTCTTAATCTTTCATTCTGCTTCTCAAGGTTGAGTTTGTATTTTCACATTGGTTTGCATAAGCATGGTTGTAGCGGTACTTGAATTTCACATGTTGAGACTCAGCATCTCTACCCTAGGTACGTCCGGTTTTACAACCCCGAGGACGCCATTTCCGCCGCGCTGCAGTTGCGAAACCGAACGTGTCCCTGGGACGATAGCAAGAAAATTCGGGCCAACATGCGGAGTCACCACGTGGTGCAGTCTTTTCACCAAGTGCAGCAAACCTACTTTTCCCCGCTGTTCCCCGCTAACGGACTTTCCATTTCGGGTATGACACGCAAAATTTCTCTTCCATCATCAGCATTTAACACTTGTTCATTGATGAAATTTCTCTTCCCGACAAGACTAGCACATGCGGGGGGGCACGCGTTGTGAACAAGCTGCATATGTTGAAAGAATGGCAAATGGCCGCGCAGTGAATATGCCATGCTGGCGCGGCTACGCGGAGTATCTACTTATTGCAAAATATATCGTGGAGCAGGAGCTTGATGTACCATGTCATTGTGCCTTAGTCATGAAAGACTCATGTATGATGATGTGGCAGATTATGACTAAGAAGTGCTGATGGAGACAGAGACTTGTTTTGAAGCCCATACCCTGACAAGCAAGCGGCGGCACGAGCACGGCGACTGAGGAGGTAAGTGTCTTCACGAATAGTAATAGACGTATTAGTGCGAGCGATTTACCTTGAAATGAATCCTCGATATTGGCATTACGAATCGCATAAAAATTGCATGAGAAACATGAAATATCAACTTCTTCCCATGCCTAAAAAAACAGGTTCTCTCCTCCTTAACGCCGCTCACGTTGGCTACCTTGGAGCAGAACGGTAATCGCAACCGCACGACCAACGTCGGAGGTAACAGTCCGGCCACCTCCCCCTCGGCGCACAACCGCGGAAACAAAAATCTCAATCTAAACGGCCTGCTCGACGGCGAGCCGGCGTCTGGGGCCGGGAAAATGATGGTGCCAGAATTGCGGGACAGTGTGCGGGAAATCCTGCCGCAAACGCTGCCGAGCTTAGACATACTAGGAGACAGGTGAGAACAAGTTGTAGAGAAAATCAAATTGTGCGAACTACTACAAGAACACGGATATGTTTTTACCAATACCGCGAGCAGATGAACCAGCATATGAAGATCCTGATCCCGCACCTGGCTTTCTTGGTGCATGTTGTCATGCTCGAGCCCTGGAAAAGGAAACCAAAAGCAAAACAATCAAAATCCAAGGGCTCCTCCTTAGATTCCACCTTCCAAAGTAAACCCCCCCACGACAGGTCCTACACCGCCGACGTGGTGAACACCGCGCAATCGCCCACCGCGGAGAATCAGGCCAACGTGGTGATGGGCTTGAGCATATTGTGAGGAAAAATCCCCCCTCCCCATATGTATCGAAAAGGCGTGCTTTTCAAAATTTGTGATGCTGATTTGTGGTCACAAATCGAGTCTGTCTTGCAAGAGAGCAAAGCCAGGGCTTCCGCTGCATTTCGCAGGCGATTTGTATTGCTGCTACGCTACTAGGGCAAACGTCTGCCATGCTAAGTACCTACCCCAAGCCACCCTTTTCCGGGCTTTGTATCTGTCTGCAGTCCTCCACCGCAAGACAGATCCGATTTGTGTACACAAATCCTGCATCACAGATTTCCATTTCGATATGGGGAGGGGGGATTTTTCATTTTGATAGAGCACCTCGCTGAAGAAGACCAACAACATCAATCTGCAACAGTCCCCAACCAGCACGTCGCAGCGCGACCGGTTGTTCACGAATAATCTGGACGCCACCTCCGACCAGCTGAGCAATTCCAACCTGAATTACAGCAACATTCAGGACGGCATCTTGAACACCAGCAACGCGTACAACGTGGTGCCAAACTACCAGCCGCAGTACAGCAACGGTGGCTTCATCATGCCCGACGGGTCCTGGGTGCCCGCAAACAGCCAGACTGCGGGGACCTGGGTGCCACCCTATCCTGTGTAAAAACGTCCCCACACCATAGTCAAGATGGGGAATCGGCTAGACAAATCCACAAGCTTTGGCTGTTTTGCATGACAAATTTGGACTCGTAGTGTAGTGCTGTTTGAGGTAGCTCAGCAGCATTACAGATCTAGTATATCATGCTGATTGGAGCATAGAAAATTTGAAAACACGACTAAAAGATGCCTCTCATGGGGCTCCGCATGAGAAACATTTTTAGCATGCAGATTTGCATTACAGCTATGGGGTGGGGACGTTTTTAAATACGATACACCCTATGACGAACCCATGCTAAACGACCCGAACTACTTATCAAAAAGAAAAATCCCCCCTCCCCATATCGGAAACGGGAGATGCGCGAATTTGTGATGCTGTATTTGAGTACACAAATCGAATTGTATTGCTAGAAGGCCAAGAGACGAAGCTGCGGCCTAAATTGCAGGCAATCTGCCATGCTGTTTCCCACTTCCAGTTGCCTCCTGTCATCCTGGAGCTGCAAGGCTTTCCTACGCTAGACAGCACTACAGTCCGCACCTTTTGCCTTCTAGCATCACAAAGCTGATTTGTGGCCACGAATCTGCATCACAAGTTTCCGCTTTGATGTGGGGAGGGGGCATTTTTCATTGTAATACCACTTGATGCAGCGCTACAGCTTCGACGCGCAATCGCCCGGCGCCATGTTTTCCGGTGGCGATAATATGGGCGGCGCGGCGGGGCAATCTCCCGGGGGAATGGACGGACAAGAGTACGGCACTATGGACGAAGCAGGGAACACCAGCACCCCCATGATGTACGACCCAAACACGGGCCTAGTCATGTGGTCGCCGGACGGGGGACAGAAATGGTATTGAGTTTCTTCTCGTTCTTTGTGTTGTCCGGCGATGAAGACGATTTGAAAATCAAAATCGTTCTGCTATAATACTGTTGCCTCGTACTCGTACATCAACTCTGTCATGCTCGTGCGTGACTGGGATTGCATTTCATGCATGATTTCTTTGATGCAACAAGTGCAACAGCTGCATGTTTTATCGCAATATTTTCCAGGTATCCCCAAACCTCAGTAGGTCTGGACGAGCAGGGAAATTTCTTCCTCCCCACCGACGCACAACAAGCGCAAATGCATCAGCAGGGCACGGGCTTCAACATGCAGGAACAGCTATCAAATGCAAAAGCATCGTACTCGTACTAATCGCAGATATGCATGACAAATCTGATTCCTAAGGTAGATCAGCATGATAAAAACCATTTTCCTTTCTGAGGAAATTTCTCATGCGATTTATACTAGTACGATACTTTTGCAATGCATAACAGCAAGCTCCAACCGGCGGCGCAGGCATGTACGACGCATTCAATACCGGCTTCAACAATTACGGCACCGCAACGGCCAGCAGCGGCGCAAAAATGAGCACTTCTAACTGGACGAACAGCAAAGGAGGTCCAGGTGGTGCCAATTTTTTCGCAGGAGGTTCTTCATCCGCCAAGGGAGGTGCAGGTGGGAAATACGGTTACAACCCTCCTGTTCGCCCGTTGACCGGGGAAATCGAGCAAGACGCCATCGCACCTGAGCTGGCGGGCTTCACGCACGAATTTAGAAGGTACTTGAATAGAAGTTTTCCTTCGTGTTGATCGTGCTGCCTTTTCGGATGTTGGCGCGATTTTGCTTTTTTGTATAGTTCGTTGCGATACTATCGTGCTTGATCTTGATGATACAGGAAGCCCTTTAAGTACCTACTTTTTCAAATTGTCAATGATTTATTGCCGTACTACTTCACCATTCAGGTACCGCAAGGAGGATTTGTTCAGCATTATCAACAACATGGTTTCTACCGCGCAGTCCCTCCCCACGAATTCCGACGACCAGAAAACGGAAGTTCCGAAATCCGGACAGGAGACCATCAATACCCCCTCGGCCGCGAGCAGCAAGCCGCGCCAAAGCGGAACTAAGGAGGTTCTGGTGAAGGAAGATATCCTCTTCCGCCCCCACGCCCTGGCGGACCCGAAGTTCAATGACGTGGTACGGGAGAAGCCCAACTGGGGCTTTTTCGTCAACGGCGAGGATTTGTTTAGCAGTGACAATAAAGCGGACAACAAGGCGCGCAACTACCGCAACAACTATAACCCGACAAACAGCACATCAAAGGGCGCAGGAAAGATGAACTCATCCTCCAAGGGCGGGGACAAAAACAGCAAGGCAAGTTACAGCAAGATGACGGATAAAACCTCTACTACCGCGGACCAGAACGACGAGGATGTTCTTGACGAAGATAGAGGCAAAGGTGCCGGGCCGGGGCGGAAGAGAGGGAAATCGAAGAAGAAAAAGGGCAAGGGGAAAGATGGGGACACAACAGATGAAATTGCACCCGCGACGAACAACAAGGAGGATGCAACCAAAGAACAGAGTGGCAAGCAGGACAATGAAGGAGGGAGTACTTCTGCTACGACAGCAGCAGGGGGGAAGGCAAAAACAACATCAAAAGCAGGTACTACCGGAAAGGGCGGGAAAGACAAGGAGGGAAAGAAGAAGGGCAAAGGAAAACACGACAAAAGTAATTACCCCTTCGGCAAGACCAGAACCGGTCCGAGATACAAAGTCACGTCGAGTAAAATCGTGGGGGGCAATGTGAACGAGCCGTCTACAACTTCGGCTGATGGAGGCGGGGAGCCGGGCGCGAACGCACCAGCTCCGGGTAGTAGTTCCTGACCGGTGTGCCGTACTCAAGCCGTGCTTTCACGCGCCTCTGTTCTGTCACAGAATAAAGAACTCTTCTGCTATCTTTAGTGAAGAGAAAGGTCGAAGAAAATTCGCAAATGCTACCCGTAGTGTTTGTGTGTATGTTGCTTATCGACGATATTTTTCGAGCCTTCACCCCAAGGATGGTATTCTGTGTTTCTCCAAATTGTTGTACTCAACCTGCTATACGTAGATTTTACCAGCACCGTTATTTATTCTCGGTTCTTGAAATTTTAAACCCGATGGAAAACAGAATATCAAGCGTATCGCGGAAAAGGTAGTCAGCACATCACTTTTAAGCTTAAGCGACACGAACGTCTCTAATCTTAGTCTGTTTTTTGAACGGACTGTGGACTGCGTACTCTGGAGCTCACAAGAACTATCCTTCGGTTTGTCTCGCAACGATGAATCGAAAGTCTCACACACGCCCCAAAAAGGGGTTCAGTTTTATTTCAAAAAGTTGAAGAGTTTGTAGAGCTTGAACTTCGTACGTGTGACAAAATGTAGTTCTTGGAAATTTAGAAGTTACGCCGTAATGTTATAGTCAGCCAACTTTTGTGACTAGTTCTAGTAGTACCTCAACATCATCAGCATCACAAATGTGTATGTGAGTGTGACAGCGACTTTAGAATCAAGAGCGAACCAAAACCCTATTGTGTCTCACCAAGAAGGTCTTGTTTTCTCTCGTTCACACGAGAAGAGGAAATCTGAAACAAAATTAAGCGACAAAAGCATCAGAAAAAAAAATTGAAGTTTGGTTTTAAGCGCACTAAAATAAATCACATCGGGAGAGAGTTACCATATTAACAATTTAACAAAGTAGCACGAGCACACACAAAAGAGAATTTCCGCTTTTGATACAACTTTGAAAACTGATTCTAGTTGTGCAGCCCGAGCAGGTGGTTGCCGGCTGTTGCCTGGATCTTTGTCAGATACAGAATTTGTGTTCCAGCCAAAGAAGGAGAGGCGGACTAGAGGAGTTTTTTTTTTTGCAACACCACGTCACCACCTTGTTTGTTGGTTCTGCTACGGAGATCGATACATATACATACAACAGCCCTATATCAGGCGTGCTTTTTCCAAAGCCTGCGGCCCCTAGTCTGGCCCTGCTGAGAAATGTTGTACTACAAAAATTACAAATCAATTATCCTTTCATCGGTCTTTTTTTTCATGCATTTTCCTTTGCGCACGGCTCCTCACGACTGCAGTACCTATACGAAAATGCCGCAATGAAGCAATAACATAAAGTGCATGCCGTCCACTCGGCAGAGGCTCCTGTAGTAGAAGTGGTACTGTCCAAACGATGAAGTCAGTCCGAGAGACGAAGACGCTGTTCTCACTGGTGCCCAAGAACAACTCTGCACATATTCTGCCTTTAATTTCCTTGCGAATTTCCACCGACCAGCCATTTGGTGTTTCACGATAGAAGATTTGTTCTCCCCGCCCTAGTTTACTGATTTCCACCCCTTCAATCCCCATCACGTTCACGACCAAAAGAAAGTGACAGTAGTCACTGGACTTCACCATCTCGACCGAGTTTTTTTGTCACAACAAGCATCTTCAAAAGTTGTATGTTTCAACAACAAGAAATAAATCCTCTATAGTACCTGCTGTGTTTCCTGTGAAGTGGCTGCTTCAGCAAGAAGTACCACCGATAAAAATAACGTCGCGCATTCTGTCAAACACACCTATTTTTTTCGAAGACGTCCACGTTCTATTTGTATGATACGATAAAAACCAAAACTCTCTGTCCATAGTAGATCGGTACAAAAAAGATACACTCGGAAGTGTAGCAGGCTCGTAGTACGAGTTTGGAACGAAGCAAGTGGAAGATCTTGTGACCAATAAAGCACCACTTGTGTAAGTATCCTTTTGGCACGACTCGTTGCTGCAAACTCAGCATAACAAGATGGGCGGAAATCGTCGTGTATGCAATGCAAAAGCATCGTACTAGTATAAATCGCATGACAAATTCCCTCAGCATGAAAAATGGAATTTGTAATGCGGATTTCGGCTAAGAGGGAGATTTGTAATGCATGATTGCGATTACTGCGAGTACGATACTTTTGCACAGGATATCGGGTGCTTATCGTTGGAGGTGGTTTCTCCGGAATTCTCGCCGCGAAAGATCTCAAGTGGTATCCTCAGTAAAAACGTCCCCACCCCACAGTCGAGATGGGATATCTGCTAGACAAATCCCCAACTTTTGGGAGTTGTGCATGACAGGTTTCCATCTGCAGTGTAGTGCTGGTCAGCAACGACAGCCGCATCAGAGACATGCCTGCTTATGCGGTTTACAGCATTACAAATCCCAGATCACGGCTACAAATTCCTGCTCTCATCATGCGGATGCGCATTACAGGTGTTCCTGTAGATGCAAATCTGCATGACAACTATAGGGTGGAGACGCTTTTGCTCAGGATAAGTGGGCTTTCGACGTAACCATCGTCGATGCCAAGGACTTCTTCGAATACACACCCGGTACTAAGAGTGGTTGTTTGTCATGCTGAACTCCCTTTAGACACGTCCACGTGCTTTATCATGCGTGCTTTAACTATACAAAATCAACAAAAATGATCCTCTCGAAACATAAATAAATCGAAGGTATCCTGCGGGCGTTCGTGAAGCCCTCCCACTTCGATGCCCTCTCCTTTTCGCTGCAGGGTGTCATCGAGAAAAAGGTGGGCGTGAAGTTCATCTGGGGTGAGGTAAAGGGCATCGATGGCGACAAGTGCACGGCCATGATCAAGCCGAGATGGAAGGATATGCAAAGAAACAAGTCTTACAGTTTATTCACACCTGTTGTCATGTTGTCCACTTAGCAACACAAATACAAATTCGCTCCTCACGCAAAAAAAGAGAGAAAATTTGTAATGCAGAGATGAGAAGAGTAGAAAGAACACGTTTGAAAAAAGGCTCCTAATCCTATGCCTGCCTGGCATGACAGAGCTTGTTTGTTTTGCTTGGCCTGCAACACAATGTGTATACTGTGAAACTTTTTTCTTTGCATAAAGAAGACGCCGGAAGAACTGGCATTCGACTACTGCATCATCTGCTCCGGATGTATTTTTTTTTTGGATGAAGAGTTTGTGATGCATAATCCGCATCATGAGCATTTTGATTTTCGCACTCTGCTCCTATTTCTCATGCAAAAACAGCGAGACTAGGACTACATTTGTGATGCAAGGAACAAAACAATTCCAACGACATCTCAGGCAACTTCAACTTTCTGCACAAGTGGGGTGAGTCGCTGTGGTTCCCGACCATCTACGAGGAGGCCCGGCCGCACTCCAACTGGAAGCACTTGGACGAGCGCACCATCGAGGGTCGCCGCCGCCACATCTGGGAGGAGTACAACAAAATCAAGGGCTTGGCGGAAAAAAACGCGAAGATCCTCGTCTGCGGTGCGGGATTCATCGGAGTCGAGTGGGCCACAGAGCTGCAGTACTTCTTCCCCTCATATGAACTGCAAAAGCATCGTACTCGTATGAATGCATTACAAATTTCCTCAGCATGAGAAATGAAATTTGTAATGGTGATTTACCTCTAAGAAAAATATTTGTAATGCATGATTGCAATACGAGTACGATGCTTTTGCACTGGATACCTCACTGCAACTGACGATCATCGATTTCTTGCCAAACTGCCTCGGACCCCTCCCCGTGGATGCACAGAAGTATCGAATGATGGTTCTTCTTCTTTCATGTTTTGTTCACTCTAAATGATTTTACTTGTGTTGCAGGAACAAAGACGATGCTGATGCGTTTGCGTGCTTGTGATACATAAAACTGAATTAACTCAAAACCCAGCTACTGCGACAAGTACATGAGAAGTAAGGGTATCAACACGGTCTACGGCGTCAAGTACGAGCCGAACTCACCCGAGTTTTGGAAAAAAATCGGCCTCCCCAACGGCGCAGACGAGACCTACATCTGCATGGGCGTGAAGGCGAGCAACTACTTCATGCCAAAGGAAACGTTGTCGGATAAGGGTATAATAGAAAGAGTTTTTTTATTTTCTGCAACTGGTCAATCTCAATAGAATTTCAATTTGTCTTGCGAAAAATTGGATGATGCATGCATATTTTTGGATCCACCATAATTTGATTCTCACCCTACGACTGAGGATGTCTTTTGACGGATCATATATTTCGATCGGAAATAACAAATCAAGGTCCGGGCGGCGGCGGCTGGATTTTGGTGAACAAGAAGCTGCAGGTTACCACGAAGGACGGCAAGCCGTGGGGCAAGGGGACGGTGTTCGCGGTATGCATTGCAAAAGCATCGCACTCGTCGTATAAATGCATTACAAATTTCCTCAGCATGAGAGATAAAATTTGTAATGCGGATTTACCTTTAAGAAAAAGATTTGTAATGCAAGACTTGCATTTAATATACGAGTGCGATACTTTTGCACAGGATACGCGGTGGGCGACTGCAACTTCGGCTGCGTCGGCGGGCCAAACGACTGGGTGCCGGGTGGCAAGGGTAGATGGTTTTGTTGCTGCTTTTTTGCATCACAAATTGATCATCTCGATGAAAAAATTTGTCATGCTCAAAGCGAACAAAGCCTATTAGATTACGCGGCACGACTTTGTCATGCACAAACACAACGCCAACATTGACAACGTTCACAACCAGGTATCCCGCCAATTCCGAAGATCTCCTATCCGGGCGAGGAACAGGCACACCATGCTGCCGTGAATGTCAAGTCTCTGGACTACCAGGCCCACGGCGACCCGGGCGGTACTAGAAAAATTTGTGATGCGTAAATTCGAATGACTGTGACTGTTCTTTGTCATGTAATTTATTATCCCTTTCCATCAATTCAATCCAAACGCAAACACTGGTCTACAGGTCTGTTCTCCCTGTGCGTCCCGTCTAAGATGATGGACACGTGGTGGCCGTGGGGTGCCGGTTATGCAGTGCAAAAGTATCGTACTCGTATTGCAATCATGCATTACAAATATTTTTCTTGAGGTAAATCAGCATTACAAATTTTATTTCTCATGCTGAGGAAATTTGTCATGCATTTATACGAGTACGATACTTTTGCAATTCATACCGGTATGTTCGCCACCTCCCTGGGGCCGAAGGACGCCTGCTTCGTGCTCGGCGCCAACAGCACCCCCGGGTCCTATCAAAAGGAAAAATACCCCCTCCCCATATCAAAACGAAATTTCTGATGCTGGATTTGAGTACACAAATCAGCTTTGTATTGCAGGAAAGCATTGCAGTCAGGCCCCCAGGCTAGGTAGGGGCGTATGCGTCTAGTTGTTCAGCATGGCAAGCGGCTCCCCTTTAGGCCCAACAGCATGACAAAGCGCTTCCATAATATGGCGAAAGCTTCTGCATCTGCCCTTGTCTTCTTGCAAGACAGACGCGATTTGTGGTCTCAAATCAGCAAGACAAATTTTCGGAAACAAACCTTTTCGATATGGGGAGGGGGGATTTTTCCTCTCAATAGGTCCGGAATGCTGTTTCTGTGGGGCTGGACGAGTGTCATCCTGAAGGAGTTTTTGGAAGCTTCGATCGTCGACGCGAAGAAGGGCGGGCTCGTGTGCCAACTGATCTGGTACTTTGTCCACCACACCCCGATCCACTTGTGGGGTGACGGCGCGTGCTGGAAGTAAGGCAGAGGCGGGGTACTACAACTTGTGGTCATGCGGGAACAAGTAATAGCGACTTCTGACAACGCGCATGATGGTAGGTAAGTCCAAAAATGGACTTTTAAGACAGACGAATTGAAAAAGCGAAAAAAAAAACACAATCCGTGTGTAGATGTACCAAAGACGTATGATGCATAATGTCTAGAACATCAAAACGAAAAAACTTTACGATTTCTTTGACTACTTACACCAAATTTCATCTCAAATCTTCACACCCCGTAAGATTCATTTATTTTCCGTTCTTCAATGCAGAAGACGAGCACTACTGTAAGGAGTGTTTGCTCTTGGCTGGTATTCGATTTCAAGAGTCCATCGGACAACCCTCGTTTTACAGGAAACCTAGATTCACAGATTATCACATCACATTTCACCTTGAAAAAGAAAGTTTCAGAAAAGGTTTTAAGGAATCACTCAACAGGAAGAAAATCCGCGCATCAATAAGGGACGCAGGATTTAGATGTTTTGTAAGGTAAAACTTTACTTGTTTTTACAGATCCAGATTCTTAGCATGTTGTTGTGATTAAATTGAGGATGTTGTCACGGTTTTACCTTCAGCAAACCGACAACGCCACCGTACTGCAGGATCACATGAAGAATCTTTTTTTACACTCGGCATCCTCCCGGTATCTATGCCAACTACGTACGTACCCCAGGCATGAGAGGCCTCGACCTCGATTGCTGCTTTTTATCCTCGTTCTACCTATTCGCCTGTTGTTATGTCTATGAACACAATGCCCGGGATGAGAAAAAGCCGAAACCGCTCTATCCGAATGATAATTTTTAGGATTTAAGTAAGGGAATCAGATTTAGTTTCATCATCAAGCACGATCGAGTTGTTGAAAGGGACGATGGTCCTCTTCCTATGTTGTTTCGATAGCGATCGCGAAGATGTGGAGGGGGCGATGGGAAGCAGGAGCAAAACACGACGAAAAAATAACTCGATCGAATTAATATCTCTTCAACATTTTCCTCTTGTCAAAAGGAGAATCAACAGTTTTTGAAAATCACAAGAAATGGAAACAACTGCGCTTCATTTCTGTTCGAGGTCGCGCCGCTCTACAGCAACGAGGCCAGATCGGAAAACAAAGATGGACTGTTGTCGCAGTTGAAAGCAAGATGTTCTGGCGCCAGCTCTAGCATAGGAAGAATCAAAAGTGCTGTTTGGCAAAGTCGTTGTCGTACTAGAGTCTTTCCTCTATAGAAATATACAAGAGTCTGAAGGAAAGCGAGCCGTTTTTTCGAGGACCCAAAGAAAAAAAATCCCCACCCTAGTGCCCCTTTGCCTGAGTGACATCCAAAGAAGTCGTGGATCAGCCTGTCCGAAGCATCGAGGATCGAGCACAGATGATAATAGGATTTGAGGATCAATTGGCATTGCTTTAAATGAATTCGCAGCACATCTGCAGAGCTGTCTATCTATAGTATTTGCTAGCGTGCTAAATTCAAAATTTCTTTGAATTATATCCCGCCCAACAGTGCCCGCCCTGTGTAACTAAGTAGCACCGACCCTGATGTAGAAACCTTTTATTTCTAGTTTCATCTACCTGAAGTAGAAGTTGTACCCCTCTTCCCTTTTAGAGTTACGAAAGCCCACAAGTCCTTTCACTTTCACGACCTTCCTTCACTATCCCCCCACGACAAGAAACATCAAAGCAAAAAAATGACCGCCCAAGTCCTAGACAACCTCGGGTTCGCCTACCACCAGCTCCGGGCGAAGTGGTTGGGCGACTCGTTCTCAAGCGAAACCGTGGTGCCCATCGACATTTGCCATGGGACGGGAGCGCCCTTTTCGAGCTTCCTCTCGCCAATCACCAGTTCTTCTTCTGCGACATCATCGTCCAGTTCCAGCTCTAAAAACTCCTCCATGACCAGCGCACTAAAACTTGCCCTCTACGTCCGCGGCGACATCAAAGGGAGTCAAAAAGCTAGCTCCTACGTGAAGTTTCACGGTGGGTTTGTACAGAAAGCGTTGCTGTTTGAAGTGACCGAGGCGCTGGAGAGCGGGGTCTGCGGGAAGACACTGGAGAACACCTGCAGCGAAATTTTGCTCTGCTGTTACCAGCAAAACGCGGTCGGGCGGACGGGGTCCGGAATTTTGAGGGAACTCTTTCTGGCGCTCAGGGAAAGCGGCACGTTGACAATAGAGGTAAGCAGAGATTTTTATTCTAGTATGCTTTTCTTGCCTGAAGAGTTTCGAAGTTCTTGAAGATTGATGATAGCACAAGGACCACTGAGAGTGAGACGCCACGTGTGTCTTCAGGACGGACTTTGTTTATTTCATCTGCGCTAGAAAAATGTAGTAGAGCCGCGACTTCTGATTCGGATTCATCACATCCACAACCCAGACCGCCATGGACTCGACCCGCGAGCAGCTTTTTGACATCGAGACGGAAGCAGTGTACGCCGGTTTCCAGCTGAAGCACTGGACTGCGGTCGCCACCGCAAAGGAATACTCGGTCTTGCAACTAACCTTGGAGAAGCCGAGAAATTTCGGAACGGTGTCGTTGGTAAAAGCATTTTCGGGGTCAGATAATACCGACACTTCTGTAGCTCTAGCCACACCGGAGCAAACCACGTCCGCTTCCAGCAGTTCAAGCAGCAGTACTCATTCGGAGCAAGAACTTGGCACGGGGGCGAATGCTGAATACGGCTCGAGTACAACTTCACCAACGAACACTAGCACTACTTCTTCTAACCAGGTCGTGAATCTGACTGGTAAGACGAAAGCGTTCGTGTCGAAACGAACGACGGATTTAGACGCGATAATCAAGTGGCGCCAGACGGAAATGCGGAAGTTCAACAAACAGCTTGCCAGAACGAAGGCGAAGGTGTGTGCGCCGCCGAAGCCGGGCGACAAGAAGAAGGCTTGCGCGAACTGCAGTTGCGGACGAGGGGAGTTGGAAAAGAAGCACGGCGTGGAAAAAGCGAATGAGATGCTCCGGACCGGGCAGGTACAACAACTTGTCGGCTCCTGTTTGAGTGTGGACAGTTTTAGTTTTGTCTCAAGCTACATAAACACCAGCAAATGGAAGTACAAATACATGTAGCACTGCTGTTGGTGCCTGACGAGCCTGAAGATGGTCTTCGTCCTATGTCGAAAACTACTGGTCAATGAATTGCATAAAAATTCATCCCAAAAAATAAATTCTTTATCAGGTCGAATCGAAGTGCGGAAACTGCGCACTCGGCGACGATTTCCGCTGCGACGGGTGTCCGTTCCGAGGGATGCCTGCTTTCGAACCCGGAGAGAAGTTAGTTTTGAAGGAAACCACACAGAACGAAACGGATCTCTTGATGAAAGCGACTGGTGGGCAGGTCGATGGCAATGTGGACTTTAAATCCACGGATTTGTGAAGAAAAGGCGAGTTTGGTCGACCACGACGCTTTTTACGCACTGTCGGACATCATCATTTGCCGTGAATGTTGTCAGTTGGAGTTGCTGAAACGGGACTTGATTCGTGCCGCTGTAACTTGCGACTTGTTGTGTTTGTGTAGCGAAAAGCGATGTAAGGGGAATCTGTATACCCGTACAACTACTAGTACTATACACCTTTATCTCTGCGGACGAAAAAAGAGAGAAACGACTTCTGCGCCGCAACGAAAGCGCCGCCACGAAAGCGGCAAGGATCGAAGTGTAAAACACGATTTCAAATATAGTTGGAGTGATCTACTCAGTGTTCATAGCAACTTCGGCGGTGTTGTTCAACAAACATGAGAAGCACGCTCCCAGTTCTGTTTTTGTGTATACTGCTTCCACTTTATCCCGATGGTGCAGAGACATCGCGAGCGGTTCGCGGAGTGACGCAAGGTCTTAGCAAACTAGACCGATGCGCGCCCACCGCGACGGCCCGCCTCCTATGTTCGTGATCGGCCTGAAAATCGAAGCGCCGTGACTGAAGCGCATGGCCCCGGGGTGGAAATTCGTGGAGGCCCGTAGCATGGGAAAAGGCGGCGCCCCGGGGAACGCCCGGGCGCCCAACAGGTGCGCCCAGGAGGGCGGCGGGCCGCGTTGCCTTGGAATGGGCTCGGAGGCCGGGCGGGGGCTTGGCGGCATTTACCGAGGGGGGCCCGCGCGTGATTGTAATCAGTGGCGAGGGTTTGGGTTCTCGGGGCCTGTGATGGCCGGCGCCCGCCGCAGCAGGCCGGGCCGCGCCCCGCTTGGCGCGCGCGCCGGCGGTCGGTGGCGCGCGAGCGCCGTCCGCCTTCCCGGGGCGCGCGGGGCGGGCGGCCGGGCCGCGGCCCTTCCATCGCTCGGGGCTGGCGCCTTCTGGGGGCACCCGGCCGGGAGCCGGCCATAGAGCCCCACGACATCCATTCCGCAGAAACCGGGCCCCATGCATGAGGCCCGGAGGCAATGTGCAGACGGCCGAAAAAGAAGAGCGACAGGCCCGCCCCAGGATCCCCTGAAGGTAAGTCATCGCTGGAAAGGTGATGGCGGAAAGGGAGAAGTGGGCCAAGGCGACGATAGCACCCGCGTCCTCAGCGGGTGGGGAGACCATCCTCAAGGTATACCCAGAGCTCATGCATCTCGCTGGGATGCTCCGGTCGAGCGAGAGCGCTACGGAGACCCACGCCACCTACCACCCCCGCTACTCTGGCCCCCGCCCCGGCGCTTCCCTTCCTGTGTTGCCAAAACCCCGCGGGCGCGCCCGCAAGGTTGTGGCGCGCGGGCGGCCGGCCCGCGTGCCTCATTCATTGACACGGGGCCCACCTGCATCCGGCGCGGCCGCCTTCCCCCGGGGCCGGCCAGCCGTAGGCTGCTGCGCGGGCGCCCCTTGGCCCCTCCGGACCGGTGCTTGAGGCCCTGGCTGGCTGCCTAGCTGCGCGCCAGCCCGGTGCGCGGGTATCGTATGTAGCCGCGGGGCGCCGGGCTCTCACTCGTCCATGGATTTTGCTTTCAGGTGTATTTCGATGCGCCAGGAGGAATGGGGCCCCCGTGTTATGTCAGTAAGCGCATATTGTCTGATCCGGCGCGGCCCTCAAGTTGAGCTGCTGCCGCCCCCTTGTGGTGCGTGCGAGCGGGCGCCGTCGTCGTATTGCAATAAATTGACTTCTTTGTCTGTAAATGAGATTGTAAGGGACTCGCTCCTGAAGCAGGCAGCTCTCGGCGTCCGGCCCGGTCGTTCCTGCCAACTACCCATGACTCGTTCATCTCGTAGGTGGTCCTACAAAAAACAATATAGGCCGGCAGCTTCTTGTGTTTGCTCATGTTCCTGTGTCGATGTGTATTGTTGAAATGTAGCATTCAGTGTGTCGAGCGTGTTGTAGGTGTTGTAACTGACAACGCAAGAAAGGCGCGCTGCGTTAGCTCCCCGCCCACAAAAGTTTTGATTTTGTGCAGGATAAATCATGATGATGATTCTGTGAAGTGGTAATTAGGTCTGGGTCCGTTTATCCATCAGGGCACCATAACATCGGTGAGAAACGAAACAAGGCACCAGGAGTGTCTTGGAGACCCCGGCCTTGTTTCTTCAAGGATGGATTGATAAAGTTTGAGTTTCTGAACAATCGTAGTTCATGCTGATGCAAAGTCTTACGGCTTTTATCACGAAAACCGCATGGAAGCCTGTTGAGTGGTCACAGAGTATTGAAGCATCGCAAATCTACTTCTTCACCCTCATTACATTGTCTTGGAAGAAGTAGCTACCAGAAGCGCCGCCGCAACTACAGGAGGGCGTGAGTGTGAGTTGCCTCTGTCGAAGTTGTGAGAACACGGGTAAGAGTATACTGGTCTATATTATTGTTCATCAACATCGCCAGGCGCAGCCTGTTTGCAGCGGCCAGCGACCTACCTGTCGATTCTCAAGTAAGAAACGCAGCATCATGGTCTTTCTGATGGCAATGGACGATCCTTTCGCAGCAGCGGCGGTGAACGACGACCTGGAGCATTCCCGTCATACCGAGCAAATCGACGACCAGAGGCAGTTCACCACGGCCTCACCAACACGAGATGGGACGCGATGGGAGGCAGGGGGTACGGAGAAATATTGTGTGTATCTTCAGTGTGGATTAGGAACTGTTTGGGAAATGAACATACAGAAACAGGAATGCTTTTCAGCATGACCGCCGGTAGCCAATAGTATCCATTACTACTTCCTTCGGATCCTGAATGTGCTGGGAGCCGAAAAATAATAAACCCCAGCACATGTTGATCGCAGGTTCTGTCAACGACGACGAAAATGTTACCGACGGTGAAGAAACGCGAAACGACAGGATGCGTTGGGGTAGCGAAAACCCGCCACCGATTCGACAGTCGCAGACCGCTGCGGCGACGTTTGCAGGTCGCGCTCACAAACCACTCGGGGCGCAGGGCTCCGCCACATACGACGACGATCTCGAAAATGTCGCCTACAACAACCGCACCAGTGGCACTTCGGTTTCTTCCCGAACCGAGTATCCCAGCATATGGAGTTCTCAAATGTTACATTCTCAACTGTTACATGGATTTGTAATGCAAGACTGGCAAAACAAGTGAAAGGAGGAAGATTGCGCCTTTTGCATTACAAGTTTGGCGCAGATTTAGATGCTGTTTAGCCCTTCCGAAATTTGTCATGCGAAGCAGCTCGATCATGTGCCGGCTGAAGTTGCTTTTGCATGACAAATCCATGTAACAGTTGAGAGTGTAACGTTTGAGAACGCCATACAGCATCAAAAAGAGCTCCGACTACGCCAAACTCCGCACCTTCCGCACCCGGTCCTTTGCCACGAACGTCGGGTTCACGCCCGGCAGTGCGACTAGTTCGACGATTCTTGGAAGCGGGAAGAAAACGACGACATCCGCTGCGTTGGCGCACCAAGCGAGCACGGACAGTGCCAATCGGTTGTATCCGACGGGTCGCGAGCAGCGTTCTACCTCCAAAGACCAGGAACTCTCTGGAGGTCTAACAGCAATCCAGCCGGACTTCAGCGCAGAGGGCAACGCAAAACAGGAGGGGAGTTCTACCTTCTCGTTCTCCGAAGCGACCGCTACTAGGGGTTGTACTACAATATGGCGTTCTCAACTGTTACATTCTCAGCTGTTGCATGAATTTGTGATGCAAGAATGGCAAAAGTCAAAGGGGTGACCTTGCGCGTCTAGCATGACAGATTTGGCACAGATTCTCAGCCTGTTTGGCTCTTCGAGAATTTGTCATGCGGAGCAGCTTGTTCGTATCAATTCTACTTGTGATTTTGCATGACAAATCATGTAACAGTTGAGAATGTAACGCTTGAGAACGCCATATACAACGGCGCTTAGTTCGAGCGGGCCGCCAGGGGTTAGTACAACAGCAGCAGCTGCAGTTCCCGCAAGTGCTTCTAACAACTACGGGGCGACGGTAACACGGGACATCGGCTCTTCTGCCCCCCTGCCGAAGAAGGAAGCGACGCAGGAGACAATCTCGTCTATCAAATGTAAAAATGTCTGGGTCTGGAAGATTCCGAGATTTGTCATGCAGTTTTTCCAAGCTCCACTAAGTCTGGAATGCAGGACCTAGCATCACAGGAGCTGCAGCCCCTTTGTGATGCCTGCTGTTCTGCATAAGAAATGCCCCCGCAGCATGGCCAGAAATGAGCACCTTTTGCAAGTCACGCAACACAGATTTTTGTATGATGCGCAACATGCATCACAGGTTGCATTCTTCCAGACCCAGACATTTTTGCAATCCATATCGTCGGTCGAGGAACGAACGTCCTCCCGCGATAGCTCCGCACCCTCTACCGACGAAAGTAAGTCGAAAAAGATGAGCTTAGGGGCAAAAATTTTGCGGACCATGGGCTCTTCCGGGCTCGCGAGCAGGTCGGATTCGTCGAAGGACACGACGAGCAGACACCCCTCCAAGCACTTGAAGGACGCAAAGTCGTTCGGGTTGTTCTTGAAAGACAATCAGGTGGATGTGAAAAAAATGAAGCAGGCGGCAGAGAAAGCGCACGAGAAATCGCTGATGAAGAACTATCGGGACTTCTTTTTGTTGGTCTCCAAATACTCACCGGACGATCCGAACCTGGTATATTAAGGGTTGTTTGTCATGCGATCTTCACATGCAAATTTACGTTTTACGATGATGAGTTTGTGTTGCATGACTGCAACTTGATGAAAATTAATGTCCTGAAATTTATATATGTTCTCGAATGACAATCATCCAGGCCACCCTGGACGAGGTCTACCAGTCTAACGAAGCGAACCAGAAGTGTTTCGACTGTCTCCAAGACAATCCGCAATGGTGCTCGCTCAATCTCGGCATTTGGATCTGTTCCTCCTGCTCCGGCCATCACCGGTCTTTCGGGACGCACATAAGTCGTGTAAAGTCTGCTGCACTGGACAACTGGAGCAACGAACACTTGAGGTGGATGCGCGCGGGAGGTAAGTACTTATGGTTATTGGTTTGATGTTCTTTCACTTTCACTACATATACAGTTGCTATACACCCTGTGTTGCAAACGAAAGTTCTATGAACGTCCTCGCACAACTCCATCAAAAATGACCCCCCACCACCACTCAGGCAACCACATCCTGGAGGAGCTTGTCGCGCGCTACACCTTTCCCGACTTCTTCACGGTGCACGAGCTGTACCACTCGAGGGTCTTAGAATGGTACCGCCAGTACCTGTCGAAAAAGGTGCAGACGGCAATCGCAGACGAGACCAACGAACCGCCCTCGCCAAATTCCGGTATTGAGATGATGGAGGGTTTCCGCCCGGCTATCGTCCAAACGCTCGGCCACGCCGAGTTGCGGGCGCTCGCGGCGGAGCTCGGTGACAGCAGAGCAGATCCGTCGAGTGCAATGAGCATAAAATCGCGGGAACCACATGGCAGCACGTCGAGAAGCAGTGGCTGCTGCGGCTTGTTCTCTTTTGCAGGTGGGAGGAGAAGTAGAAAACCAAAAGAACAGCCGGGCTTCCACCACCTGCAAACCATGACACCAGTGTTGCCGCAAGCCAAGAAGAGTTCCAGCGCGCCGGCCGTTACAAGCGGGGACGCGGGAAACGTGGCGAAACCGCCGTAGAGGACTTGTGGATCATGCTGGTGGTCCAACGTGCTTCCCGACAGTTTAACATAGAATGAGAAATCTGATGAAATTTAAATTTCTTAGTGGTCGTACTGTGACATTTGCATTTGGTACCACATGACCTCGAGAACGATGAAACATAAAGAGAAACTACGCGCGCATGATGTGATAGATTAACTGCAACATACGACATGACGCATATGATGATCTTCTTCTACGAACGCTCTTGTTGTCCCGTTTGTAGTTCGTAGCCTCCTGTGCAGTTGCCGTCGCACTTGCACTATGCATTGCAAAAGTATCGCACTCGCATAAATGCATTACAAATTTCATCAGCGTGAGAGATAAAATTTGTAATGCGGATTTGACTTAACGAGGAAACTTGTAATGCATGATTGCAATGCGAGTGCGATACTTTTGCACAGGAAGATATGCACCAGCGCACGCAGGCTGCGTTCTTCGCGGTGACAGAAGATAGAGACTACGCAACGAGGGTGTATTCATCTATTTCCAACAACGGTAAGAAGAACGGCGCGAAAGTACTGTTCAAGGTCTTCGCACAGCATCTCATTCCGCGGTATGGTTCCGCAGATGAATCTTGTCGTGAGAGCACAGCCGCGTGTCCTTTTTGTTCTTGAAGCACAACGTGCAACTTGTGACGAGACGGACCTTCTCGTCGCTGATTGTTCACTGCAGGGCTTGGGTGCCAACTGCAGCGCGCTGAAAAGATCTGCTTCAGGAACACAGGCAAGGAACAGAAGAAGTTTAGAGATGCGCAATGAAGAAGAATTGACTGAGAGTAAGTACGAACAACCGTCGAGACAGATGACGAGAATATCTGGAGGTGGATTCGAAGAGAGCAATTGCACTACTGCTGCAGCAAGAACGAAAGAGCGAGTGGTGATGAGATGTTGAGGGTCTATTTTTACGGAGCAACACACGACGGTGATGTCCTGGAACTGCCTGTCTGTGCTGTGTTAAAACAACTGAAATCGAAATCCACGAGACAGTTCTTGCATGAAAACACATGACCACCGGGCGTCGTGGACTGGTCGCAGCGTAGCCCTAGCAGCAGGATCGTGGTCGTAGTAGCTTGTTCCGCGAACAAGAAGAACAACCGGAAGCTGCACGACGAGCAGCCCGTCGTCCGGCGTAGACAAAGAATGGCGTCTGACGCAGGAGTTGCTCAAAACGGCGGGAGGTAGTGAGAGTTGTTTACTTATTTCGTTGTGTGCATGTTGTCGTGCACGTTTGCGGTTTGAAAGTATATGTCTTCTTGTATGACAGAATGCGTTGTGATGTAAGTGAACCTGTAATGCCGAAATTCAGTTCGACTACGGCCGCCGCCGCGACACTGGAAGACAAACCGCCCTCTCCCTTGCTCTTCAAGACTTCGGCGTCACAACCGCAGCCTTCGACGAGCGGCGGGGGAAGCGGATATGCTGGGTATTTATTTTTGCGATGCGGCTTTCACTCATTCCTCTCCTCGGTTTTATTGCGATTGCCTTTGAAGATGGTCTGTTTATCGTGCTCGTCAAACCTCGCGTATATTCCCCCACTTTCAATTTCAATTTGACGATGCTATCTGTTGATGTGACAGAAGATCTCGCCTCTAGTGATTCGGGCTCGAGCATGAGATGAGTTTGAGTGGTGAGTTTAGAAATACAGGAGAAGACCACGTGCGCCATCTCGCAGTTGTATGTGAAGATGTTGTCGTCCTTCTATCGCTCAAAGTTGCCGCAAAGTAGCCACCTTACCCTAAAGCGCGCAGATGTCCACATCGACTGAGATCAACCAGATAACAGTCATCTTTTTTTCGAGTTTTCTTTCTTTCAGCTTTTGAAGGAGGAGAGCAGTTACTCTGACTTAGACTGGTTCTGCTTGTGCTCGTCCTTCTACACAACTAGCTTTCATACCACATCGTGCTTACTGTACTACAGCTGCCATTGGCTATTTTATCGACGCCTCCTCGTACACTACTTTCTTTGGACAGTTTTGAAGTTCTTTGAGTTTCCTAAATCACGTTGACACTATGCAGCGCTGCAATTACAACAGAGTCGGAGATCCGCCTTTTACCAAGCTCTCTGCAGCAGAGAAGCTGTATCAGCTAGAAATCATCAATGCCAGGAGTGGCATGATCAAGAGTGGAAATTTATCCTGTGCAAAAGTATCGCACTCGTAGTAATTGCAGTCATGCATTACAAATTTTTTCCCTAAGGTAAACCCGCATGACAAATTTTGTTTCCCATGCTGAGGAAGTTTGTAATGCATGTAATGCATTTATACGAGTACGATACTACTTTTGCAATGCATAAAATTTTACGCACTACGATTACGAGCCAGAGCTCGGTACAGACGAGACAGTCAGAAGAAACCTGGAATCAATCCAGCAGAGCGGTTTTGCGTCTCGCTTGCAAGCACAAATTGAGCTTGATAAGAGCTTTGCCGAGAGAACCCTTGTGCTGCAGCAGCAGTTACTGAACTTGCACGCATTTCAACTCTACTCCAGGGCCGCCGGCGGGAATGCTGTTGGTGCCAGCAAAGTTGCCACCGCGGGGGCAGCTGCCACTGGCGAAACAATTGCAGCATCTACAACCGCCGGAGCTGCATCTGCTGTAACAATGCCCGCCGCCCCCGTTGCAACCACGACGAGGACCTCCAGCAAAGGCGGTGGAAGTAAATACAACTCCGGAGCAGGTGGTGGGATGAAGTGGGCCTCTACTTCCGCATCATACAACAATTCCGCTGGGAAAGGCGCAGCTGGTTACAACAACCACGACTACTATGGCTACGGTTGTAACGTGGCTGGAGTGTCGAGTAAGGGGTACAACTACGGAGGTGGACATCACGCGGTCAACACGGGGCCGATCACGAAAGGAACAACAGGAGGTGGTTCTTATCACAACTCCTACTACAACACGAATACAGGCTTGTACAGTACTGCAGCTGCTGTACATCATCATGACCACACCAGCGGCAATTATGGAGGTGGTGATCTTCACTACGGAGGTGGTAACGGCGCAGCTGCAGCGGCGTACGGCAGTTACTACGGAGGTGATCTTCACGGGGGAACAAGCGGAGGTGGACTACATCAGTACGGCACAGCGGGAGGTGACTACGCAATAAACGCCACCACAGGATCTACTGCCGCAGCTTCCGCCTATTACCACAGCCAGTACCACGCAGGAGCAGCAGCTTCAACGGCTGCTGCTCTTTCCGCTACCCGCACGTATTCCTCTCACTCCCAAGCCAGCAACACTGGTGTCGGCGGTCAGGGTGCAGCAGCTGCAGCCGCGCAACATCAAGCCGATTCATCATCAAGCGCGGCAGGAGGAGCCGTCGACACATCAGCAGCTATCAACCCACTGACTACCGTACCTCAGGCCCACCCCATGGTCCCGCCGCCTGTCCAGAAGCACGCGCCGCCACCGCCGCCACCGAAATCGAAGGAGGACTCGGACGAGAATTCCAGTCCGAAGAAGGCGGAGTCGATGAAGAAGAAGCAACCGAACAATCCGAAAGCGGCGAGTGTTACGGGCATCCCCCCGACTATGACAGTGCACAACTCCCCCTCCCTTTTTTTTTGTATGGCATGAACGGCAATACAAGCATCAGCAAGAGTGCCGGCTTTGCATCACAAATTTGCACGAGAGTGTAGCGCTATTTGGGCTGCCAGAACTTGTCATGCAAAAGTGCCAAGAGGCCAAGGGTGGATTTGGTATTTTGCATTACAAATGAGGGACAGAGGGGGTTGTGCACTGTCACACCGCCGAACACGGGAATCATCAAGCAGTTGTCGCAATCTTTGGACCAACAGAAATTGATCAAGCAAACGACCAACGTGTGCCTGAACACGATCTCCCCGACGGAACTGCAGAAGTTGCTGAAGAAGAACGGGAACCCGTTGTCCTTGTCAACAAACTATCCACTGCAAAAGTATCGTACTCGTATGAATTGCAGGTATGCATGACAAATCTGGTTTCCTACCCAAATCTGCATTACAAATTCCAATTTTCTTTCTGATAAATTTTGTCATGCGATTTGTACTAGTACGATGCTTTTGCAATGCATACAAACAGCGTGGATTTTATCAAGCAGAAGGGGGGAGATTCCTTCGTCGAGCCCAGTCCGCTGGACATGAAAATCGCACAAAGCAGCGATCCGAGAATGAAAGCGTTGAGGGAGAAGGTATAGGTCTGGTTGCTGGTTACATTTGATGCATGTAGATAAGACGACCACAACGTTGAGAAATGATGGGACTGCGTTTATATGCATGTTTCACATGATTGGTTTTAGGATTTAGGTTTTCCTATTCCCACCCGTTTTTTACCATGACAACAATTTGTGCTTTTGACGTCGTTTTTTTCAGGTCGCCAAATCAAACGACCCGTCGCTGCACCAGCTAAAGCAGCACATTCAAGTGATGGACGCTAGTTTTGGAAAAAAAGAGTCGCCGAAGGTAGTGGAACGAAAAGACTACACGAAAATTCAGATGGAGAAGGAGAAAATGCGGAAGAGCGGACGGCTGGTTAGTAATGCAGCTTCAAAGTCGAAGAAAACTGGATCTGGTTCGGCGAGTACCAGTGCCGTCCTCGCGGCGCCACCGTCGCATAAATCCGGAGCGTCGACGACTACAAATCGGAAAGCAACCTCCAATTCAGCTGCAACTGGGACTACTACAACTTCTACGACCAAACGCTCGTCAACAAATAACACAGCGGCTACGTCGGCGGGAACTACGACCACCAGCAAGAAGAAAACTAGTGAGCAAAGAGCCTCCGATCTGAAGAAATCAAAGACGGCTGCACTGAACACGACGGCAGTTGCAACAAAAAAGACTACCGGAGCTGCCGCAAGCAGCAACGCCGCCTCATCGGAACATCAAAGCAATCTGATTTCCCCATCCTCCGGGCGAGGAGAAGCGGCGGAGTTATCCGCAGCATCTTCTTCGCAATCGGACGCCGGCAAATCTTCACCGTCGCAGGAATCTTCCGGCGCTTGTAGTTCCGACGATAAATCTCCGGTTTCGCAAGTAGATTCGCATGACAAATCGCCGTCGCAACAATCCTATACGAGTTTGAATCAGACCACGGACGAGGAAATCATCGAATCGCCAAAGCAGGAACAGGGTTCTTGTGGTGGAAAATCATCGAGTGAACTTCTGGAGTCGTGCGGACGAAATCGCATCGACGAGACCGAGAGCAACTACCCAGTGACGCAAAAGTCCGTCAGTGCGCCACCAGCTGGAGCAGGACCACCGTCGTGCACGAGCACCACTACAGCAAACAACACGAGGACCACGACTAGTACTACTGCACCAGGCAAGCAGGAAGCCATGCAATCGGACCCAGAACAACTGCAGCTGAATACCACGGCGACGAAAAAATTCATCTCCCGTAAGAACTCGACGATCAAAGCCAGCCCACTGGGCGCTTCGATTTCCACCAAAGCCAGTCCGTTGGACTGCACGAAATCGAGCCCCCTGGGAACAACAGATTGTTTCTCCGCAGACGATTTGTTAACCGTGACGAAATCTTCTCCGGACCCGTTGACCACGACCTGCAAGACCGTTTTGATCCACAACTCGGACGAAAAATTGATCTTCAACGACGTAGTTGTCACACCGGATTTGCTCGAAGGCGAAGGGACGAAGAGTTCCAAAAAACAACCCGTTGTGATGAAAACCACACCAACGCCGAAGATATCATATGTAAAAACGTACCCACCCCATAGTCAAGATGGGGAATCGGCTAGACAAATCCACAAGTTTTGGCTGTTTTGCATGACAAACATGGACTCGTAGTGTAGTGCTGTTTGAGCTAGCTGAGCAGCATCACAGATCTAGCACACCATGCTGATTGGAGCATGACAAATTCCAAATCACGACTAGAAAACGCTTCTCATGGGGCTCCGAATGAGAAACATTTGCAGCATGCAGAATTGCATTACAACTATGGGGCGGGGACGTTTTTGAAAACGATAGAAGAAGGTTTTGGTTTTACCGGACAGCCCGGTCGCGCCGAGGGTAATTTATCGAACGAAAAAAGTGTTACAGTTACACATTTGTTGTCAATTCAGCGAACACAAATTTCTCTGCATGAGAGAGAAAACTTGCAATGCAGAAATCCTACGGGAAAATACCTATGAAAGGAGGCTCCGATGCATATCCGGCATGACAGAGCTTGTCTGTCTTGCTTGGCCTGCAACACAATGTGTAACTGTAACACTTTTTTCTTGCGATATAATTCATGCGAAGACTAGTACACAAAGCAGCGCGCCAGCATCGGGTAGTTCTGCAGCTGCTGCTGCGGCAACATCGTCCCACCACCAGAACTTCTTGGGTATCACAGTAGCTGCAACTGCATCGATCGAAATGAAGAATGCTTTCCATGATCCTGTCGTGCTGTCATCCTCTGGGACGACAACTGGTGAAAAAGCGGTTTTTCTCCAAGAGGGACAGGAGCCAGACCAGCACACGACAGAACCGCATAACCTGGTCCCGGAAGATGAGGCATCATCAAAAACCTGTGGCGCCAACACCACAACCGGAGGACAGACTACTTCTGCTTCATCACAGGCTGAGATGAAACCGCAAAGGAGGTTGGTTTTGAACCGCACCCGCTCTCCGAACTACGGGTCTGCGGAGATAAAATCCGTTGATGGGAACGAGAACGTGATGTCGTTGGTCGAGACGATGAGAAGCCGGGAGGAAGCAGTCGAGAAGGAGGCACCAGCTGCTCTAACTACTGCTGCTGTAGAGCCGGAAGCCGCGGCTGCAGCCGACAGCACCACCACGACAACCACCTCCCCTTCGGACGAAATGAAGCTCGACGAGTTGCAAGTTTTAGACTCTTTGCAGTCCGAAGTGCGGAAAGAATCTGAAGTGCGCACCATAGTTGGGGATGCGAGTAGAAATTCGACTTCTATATATGATGTTCAAAGTGAAAGTTTACTTTTTCAGTTACAGTTTCTTGTGATTTTGTCGATGAGACGAGTGTGAGTGTCCACGACCTTGCGAAAAAACAAAACTCGAATCTTGAGGCGCCGTTGCTACCGAGGTGCTTCCCCAAATCGACGACCAACTGCGCTATTCGGGCGTTCTGAAGCGCTTCATGAAGGAGCATGGGCACGGTACTTGACACGACCCACGATATTTCCTTGTATGCAGCAAGATTTTTGATTACGGAAGACGACGAGTCACGAGAGCATCTGATAAGTGAAAGGTGGTCTTGTTCTTGTGCACAAAAATATACACACAAAACGAAAACATTCTTACCCTATCAGGTTTTCTTCGCTGCCGTGAGCTTTACGCACAGACCGGCCGGGATGTGTACGTGAGACTCCAAGACTTGCCAAAAAGCGGGGAGGGCGTGGCCATTGGACAGGTATCTGTAATGATCGTGTGTTTCTACACTTCTTTAACTTGGCGAAATTTGTGAAGCACTTTGTACCTGTGCGCGTGCTGCGGGACGAGATTTGTATTGCATATACTGCATCAACAGGTTTTCGAATTCAATGTCGTGGGGTCGGCGATGAAGTACGGACAACTCCGAGCGACGAACATCTCCCCGAAGGCCACGTTGCCCATCCCGGCCTCGACGTCCGCAGGGGCAAAGGGGAACGGGAAGAAAGTTGCGCTTTGGATGGGAACCCGGCGGAAGGGGAGCTTTGCTTGCGATAGTGATGAAGGTATGATTTTTAGTTCACAGTGCTTGTTGGGATACTTCAATAAATTTGTGGTGTTCTTGTTCTTGTGCATGACCATTCGTGGTAGTAGTTCCTGTCTCTGCATGACAAAATAAACCACAAACAAATTGTTCGTGAAAAAACCAATCAGGTAGCTGTTCCAACAGCAGCCCAGAACGGCCTCCGATCCAGCAACACAGAATCGGCAACTACTACGGGCTCACGCAGAGCTACGAAAGCTACTACACAGCCCAGTACGCCGCGTCCGCACGACAAAACGCAGCCCAGCTGCAACAACAGCAGCAATTACATCATGCGCAACAACAGCAGAACATGAATCACAGCAACGTGTCCGCGTCGTACCAGAAGCACACTTTCCAACCAAACAGTCGAAAGAACAGCATCAGTATGACCAGTTCGGCGGAGGAGTTCGTCCCAAGCAAGTACCACAGTTACAATGGCGAAGAGCACAAGTATGGGGCGAGCAAATACGGTGGAGGAAATAGTAGCCATTTGCACCATAATTCCTGGTCCTCGTACAACCGGGCCGCCGCTGGGTCGTCCAACCATGGTAGTGCTGCTGCTACTGCGGCGGCCACGAATAACTCCGGAAATGCTGCAGACCACTACATGAGCAGCGCCAGCAGTGCGTTCTACGGCTACAACGCGAGCTGGGACCTGAGCGACTCCTGGGATAGCGCCTACAACTACGCCGGAAGTGGGGCGGGGGGTGCTGCTGGAGCGTCCGCGACGGTGGCAGCAGCCGCTGCAGCAGCAGCTGTTGCAGCCTCTACGACAAGAACAGTCACCACTAGTACGACCGAGGGACACGCTACGAGCACTGCAAGCACGAATCAGCTCGCGGAGAGCGGAATTCTGGTTCGGGCGACGAGCACAGGCGGGGCGAGTAGCTACACGATGGAACATGACACCAGTTTCACTGGAGGAGTTTTTGACCAGCAGCTGCGGGCAGTGTAGTGGCGGGGGCAAAGTGTTTCAACGAGAGGAACTGCATGCAAGAACTGTACGAAAATTTACAAAAATCGACTGTTTTTCATTTTAAGATTACTTTCGAAGGAGCATAATTGCAAGGATTGTTTCAGGTTTTTCTTACGACGTTTCTATTTCGTTTCTTGATCTTATGTATGATCGTTATCCATCGCTATGATAAGAAAGTAGGTAGTTGTTTCTTCCTCGAGTACTTGTCTTCAAAAATGTAAGACCAACGAATGCACTTTACGAAATGAGATCATTTTTTGAATCGATAGAATATAGATGCAGCTTGTCCTGGCAGCTTTGCGTATTGATGTTCCATCTACGGAAACCGAAACTCGTTTTGGGTTTTCAAAGTTGGGCAAAGCTGCCTACGGATGATTACGGTTTTTCATTTCACGAATGAACCCGCCTACTGCGTTTATGATGGATGCAGAAGTTGAAAGGTTTTTAAAAAATGCACTCGCCTGGCAGTAGTTTCACAGCCAGAAAGCTATACTTCATGAATAAGGGTTTCTTCTTTGCTAGCTTTATTTTTGAATGCCTGAGCAGGGTCGTGATGCTGATGCCAAAGCCAAACCCAAAACTCCCAATCGATATCGAATGAGCTGTGCCTGTGCGATAAAAAAGAAAAAATCTAACGAACTCTGGTGATGAACTATCTAGGTCAACTTATGATGTTTTTACTTCGGAATCGAATGAAAATTGTTTTACATCCTTGTAGAAATTGAGAATAAAGTACCGCAAGTGCGTAACACCGGATGGTTAAGAGAATTAACAGTATCAGAATCAGATTTCACTCTCACCTACGAAAACCACACAAGCAACAAGAAGATGCAGTCGAATGAAATAGCAAGTGATAAGACAGGTCGTTGCTTCTCTACCACTGGTCTAGTTCTATTGACTGGCCGCTCGAGACTTGGAACTATGTTAGGATTGTTGAAAACGGTTTTTTCTCAATATGAATGTGAATCAAACTCCAACAGATATACTGACCGATCTAAAGGTAAAGTGGAGGTGGGACCATCCGGACCCGATGCAGCTTTCTGGGGGGCGAGGCGCGGCGGGTTGGCAACTTCGGTTCGCAATCGCGAGCCGTTACAAAGTTGGTAGTTCGAAAACAAGAACGACAAGAGAAGTCAAAAATTACTGGTGGCAGCACGTAGAAGTTTTGAACTTCGCGATAATTCGTATAGAGCCATCTTGAGTGAGAGCGAGAGGTGAATCAGTCTCGTTGAGAAGATTGTGATTCAGCGAGCAAAGCTGCTTTCCGTCGTTGGTGTTATTGCAGTTGAGTTGTATTTTGTGGTGCTGGTCACATCAAGCAATCCTCGGAGGCCCGCGGCCGCGGTCGTTGCGTTTTTCTGCAAAACTGCCTGAACGAATTAATTGCACAAAAATTCTAGTCTTATCGGTACGTAAATTTTGCACTTTTGCGTTGCAGCTATAACCAAATCTAACGACATTTTCTTCCTATACTTACAACATCGAAACGCTGAAGATTTCGATTTCCAAACCCATCCAAGAGTTCTTTTGGAAATTGCGGCGCCGCAGAACGACCGCGACCAGCAGAAAGAACACATAGCAACTCAATGCCAGCCCGTCGGGTTTGGGAGCGCATCTCGGCCCGCTTTCGTTGGTCGCCCTTTGCGGATTTCAGTTTCAAGGAAGTGAAGGACATCTTGTTCGGGCGGAATTCCGCGAATCTGTGCATCACCAACTACTACTTTTTCCCGGACACTTTGCTTTTCCTCCTCTGTCAATACGTCCACTACTACTACTGCGCCCAGTTGGAAGAGAAGTATTTCTGCCAGGTGTTTTTCCGCACCCTCTGGTGGGCGACGTGTTCGTTGATTTTTCTTTTACCACTGTTAGTTGACGAAGAGGAGGAGCTGGAGCTGATTCACGCCCTAGTCACTGACGGAGCACGGATCGCCTGGGGCGCGCTGGCGTAAAAGGGGTGTTCCCTCCGGTTTGTCAATTTTTACGCTCCGACGTCGCAGAAGCCGTCTGATACTAGATAACCAAGCTGAAGCTGGAACAACTTCTTGAACATCGATCACACCTGCTACATACAACACCGCGACGTCCGAAAAGAAAAGAAGAGGCATCTTCTGCAACATTCGCTCCTGCTCCCTCGCGTGGCGGGTGATTTTCAAAGTCGCGAAGATACAAGGCGCATAGCAGCAGCTCCTGTACAACCAGGCGAATAAGCAAAACACCTCCAAATATATTAAAAATGCCGAGCACCCCCTCCTACAGCTCCACGGGGCCTGCGCCCCCGTTGCTGCAAAATTCCCGCGTTGCGGGCAATCCGCGGCCGGCGTCCCCTACTTCCGGACTAACCCGGGCGAACACGGTTTTGGGCACTGAATCGAACCGAAACAACTCGCCAACGGGCGGCATGCTCGAAGACCTCCCCCAGACTTCCCGCGGGTTCGGGATAGCGGCGACCCCCGCGTCAATCCGTGACAAAGCGGAGTTGCGGAATTTGGTTCAGAGGAACGAGAAGTTCGCGCAAGTTTTGGAAGAAACGACGAACACTGCGATGAGCAAAATAAAACCGAACGTCGATGCTGGACAGGTTTTGAAATTCAATGCGGAATTTATGTGGAAATCTCTCCTCCTCATGTGGGAGGTGGAGGGAACTCTGGACGAGCACAACAAAATGCACCCGAAGCAAATCATCGAGCAGTTGAAGGAGGAAAACGAATTGTTTCGTGATGACTTAGATGATTGCCGGAGGTCGTATTTGAAGGAATTAACCGCGATGCGAGACCAGATCCGGGTCTTGGATGAGAGACAGCTCCAACACATCAAGGAGTTGGTTTACGGTACGGGCTATGAGCTGCAAAAGTATCGTACTGGTACAAATTACATTACAAATTTGCTCAGCATGAGAAATGGAATCTGTCATGCTGTTTTACTTTGAAAAGAAGATTTGTCATGCATATACTGCAATTAGTACGACTACGATACTTTTGCACAGGATACAGGCCAGCCCGACGAGCAACCGGTGATGTTTTACGAGCCAACTCGGTTATCCTGTGCAAAAGTATCGTACTCGTATTGCAGTCATGCATTACAAATCTGTTTCAATTCAATTCAAGGTGAATCAGCATTACAAATTGTATTTGTCATGCTGAGGAAATTTGTAATGCATTTATACGAATACGATACTTTTGCAATGCATATCGGTACTTACCGGACAATCTCCGGCATTTCGTCGCGGAGGTCGTGGAAGAGAAATTGAAACTGTTGCTATTCCGCTATGGGACTCTCAAACGTTACATTCTCAACTGTTATATGAATTTGTCATGCAAAATTGGCACCAGCATCTAGATGAGCAAGCTGCTTCGCATGACAAGTTTTCGACGCGCTAAATAGCATTATAATCTACTTCAAACCTGTAATGCAAAAGGCGCAACCTTCTCCCTTTCACTTTTGCCATTCTTGCATAACAAATTTCATGTAACAGTTGAGAATGTAACGCTTGAGAACACCATATCCGCATAGCGGAGGACGAACAAGATCCGGTGGAACGGGAAAGAAGACGGAGCATGATGCAAATGGCCGCGGATGCGCAGAGTGATAAGGAAAAAGGTAGAGAATAAATTTGCGTTGCTGGTCGGTGGTTGACGCATGATAGCAGGATTTTGTCATGCATTCAACGCCATGAATAAATTGAAAAACAAAAGTCAACATCTCCACACCAGCTCCCACCGAGCGCGAAAAGGCTCTGGAGCAGCAGGTCGTAGAACTGGAAGAGCTCGCGAAGGCCTATGCGACAGAACTGGAAAACATCGGTGCTGGTATGAACAACTTCGCGAAAGATAGCAAGAAGAATGAACAGTCGGCCGCGGTTACCAGGATTGAGCACAATATTCAGGCGTGCAAACTGAATCTCTCTAGGCACCACGCCGCGAAAGACATGGTGCAGAAGAAATTAGACATTATCAAAAGTAAAAATGTCTGAGTCTGGAAACTTGTGATGCTGGGTGGCGTCTCATGATGAGGCTACAAATGCTGGCTCAGCATGACAGGTTTCTGAGCTCCTAGGTGTTGCCTATGTATTCTGCATAACAAACTGCGCTTCTGCATCACAGAAAAGCGGAGCTCTTGGGTAACGTGCATGACAGATTTAAGAGTCATGCCAGACAAGCATGACAAACATCAATTCTTCCAGACCCAGACATTTTTACATTTGATAGACATGCGAACAAAGCAATTGGAACGGCAAGCGGGACACCTCGAGCAGAGGAGGAAGGAGGGCGCGGATCCCAGCGAGATCATGCAGCTGAGTCAGGCTGTGGAGGAGATTGAGACGGAGATCAGTAGGGATAGTGATTTTTCTTGATTCATCGTCCTATTATAACGTCCTCTACGCATGCTAGAATCGCTTTTCAGGAGTGTAGCGGGTTTGTGCATGACAAAAAAATAAAAATCCTCATCAGAATCGCTGAAAGAGGAGCTCTCCAAGATTACCGAGGCGGAAACTACCGAAAAAGAGGAACTGCAACGCCACGAAGAGGAGCTGGAAATGCAACTGAAGAAGGAAGTATGAGAGTGCAAAATTTCCCCTCGTTCTCATTTCTCATGCAAAACATCTCATTTCCGCTTTCCCTCCTGTCACTATTATGCATGACAAGTTCTGGCAGCTCAAACAGCACTACAGTCCTGTCCAAATTTGTCATGCGAAACCTGTATTCTTGCTGAAGCTTGTCTTGCTGTTCATGCAATACAAACGAGGGAGTTGTGCACTGCCATAGGAAGAAGAAGACGCTCGGCGGAAGGAGGAAGCAGACCGGGCGAAGGAACAGGTACCCTGTGCAAAACTATCGTATTCGTAGTAATTGCATTCATGCATTACAAATTTCTTTCTCAAGGTGAATCAGCATTATAAATTCAATTTCTAATGCTGGGCTAATTTGTAATGCAATTTATACGAGTGCGATGCTTTTGCATTGCATAACAGGCACAGCAGGAGAAGGACATGGCATTGATGGCGAAAGTATCCACAGGAAATTTCCCGTACACGACGTACAAATGTGGTTTCTGCATGACAAACTTTTCTTCCAATGCTATTCAGCATGACAAGTGGCATGCTCCAACTTGGTAAAATTTGTGATGCATTTTGTACATGAACATGTGCAGGAAAGTTGTATTGCATAGAAAGAGAAGGAACTGGAAGAAGCCAGGAAGTTGCAACAGCAGCAGTCCTCCGCTGGTGGAAAAGTGTCCGTCGAGGGTGGAGCAGGGTCTGGCGCGGGTGCAGCAAATGCGCCCGTGCAAAGACAGGATACGATATTGCGGAACGCGGTCGGGAAGATGTTGCCGAAGCCCGGGTCTACTTTTAAACAGTACCGGACGAAGATGTTGATGATCCGCGCTGTCATGTCCAGTATGCACCAGGGGAGGAAGGAGGCGCTGCAGAAGGTAAGTGCGAACTGTTCTTGCGAATTTTGAGTTTGACTGTGCGATATCTACATGACAGAACGGACTCTTGGCACGGTTTGTCCATGACAAGTTTGGTCCATGACAAGCTTTAGCATCGTCACGCGATTTTTTGAGGAAACTTATCCATACCACTCTATCGCCACGACAGTGCGCCGACCTCGAAATTGCCTTGGAAGCTGAGCGATCCCGCGCGGAGCAGGCTATTGCGGAGATGGAGCGGATGGCCATGAAGATGTTCATGGCCAACGCGAGGAAGAAAGGCATGAAGGGGAACACGAGCGATGTGGATTCCGATACGAGGAAATCCGTCGAGGACAAAGTCCGGAAAGAAATGCAGGCTGAGATGGACAAGTTGAAAAAACAACTTGCCGTATCAAATGTAAAAATGTCTGGGTCTGGAAACTTGTGATGCTGGGTGGCATATCATGAGGAAGCCACAAGTGCTGGCTCAGCATGAGAAGTTTCTGAGCTTCTAGGTGTTGCCTAGTCTGCATGACAAACTGCGTTTCTGCATGGCAGAAAAATGGCGCTCTTGGGTAACGTGCATGACAGATTTGAGAGTCATGCCAGACAAGCATGACAAACATGCATTCTTCCAGACATTTTTACATTTGATATGCCGACGGGGAGGGCAGTGAAGCCGCGAGGAGAAAACAGGAGGATAGGGAGAAGGAATTGCTGGAGATCATCCGGCAAAGGGATGAGGAAATCAAGCGGTTAAAAGCGGAAATTGAGAAGCTACAGGCGGCGCTGCAGGAGTTGCAGGTACAAAAATAGTATTTTTTTTTTGTGTTTTTCGCTACAGCAGAAACGCGCTTGTTGTGATTTTTGATGCGAATAAAAATAAAATTTTGAAATTCCGTGGATTTGCTTTTTCGATAAAAATGAAATTTTGAAATTTCGCGGATATGTTTTGAACAAGGTTGTGAGAAAAAAGTCCAGAGCTGAAGGCTTGTATCCCAGCACCTGGTTAGGCTTTCGTTTCACGTAGATGGAGTGTTTTGACAGCTCTCATGTCTTTCTCCTGTTCACAGCTCCGATAAAAATAAAATTTTGAAATTTCGCGGATTTTCTATTGTGTTGACATTTCGACTTCCGCAGATCATCACAAATGCCAAATAATTCCAAATGAACTCCTCACCTTCTCACCACAACAGATGCAAATCGAAGCCCTGCTCGCCGACCCGAAGAAAGCCCGAGAAGGAGCCCTTGCGATGCGCAAGAAGCTCGGTGAGCAGCTGAATTGGGTCGTGAAGAACACACACGAAAATGTCTTCGACCGCCTCTACCACGATGCCATTGACCGGCTGACGAGGATGGAGGTGCTGAGGCAAACGTTTATGAAGATGCAGCGAGAGCTATGGAAAGAAAAAAGTTTGTCACAGTCACTGCCTTGGAAATTTTGCATTACAAATTTTTTTAGCATCACAACTTTTCCTTGTATTGCAGAAACACAAGGGAAATCCCTTATGAAGTTTGGCTGTGATGCATTTTTACGCATGACAGGCATTTTTTGTATTGCAAAAATGCCGATGAGTGATCGCGACGAACTTTTTTCTTTTGATAGGAGCAACTGGTCGACTTGATCCAGTACGAGGACGACATGGGTATCAAATGTCAAAATGTCTGGGTCTGGAAGATTCTAAACTTGTGATGCTGTCTCTGAATTCGAAAAAGATTTGCATTGCATGACCACCAAGGGGAGTAGATTTTGTGCTCCGCCGAGATGGCATTTGTCATGCGGAATAGGCATGAGGAAGCGCTCTAAAAATCTGTGAGGCTAGGCCATGCATTACAGGCGTTATGGATCATGCAAAATATGCATGACAAGTCTTGCAATCTCCCAGACCCAGACATTTTTGCATTTGATAATGGGGCACTTGAAGCGAAAACAGGAGAAAGCGGAGCAGCAGGCGGCCTACCAAATCTACCTGGCGGACGAGTTGGCGAAATTAAGGAAGGAGCAGAAAGAAATTTCGCAACACAACCGATGGGGGAACTCGCTGACAGACGTATACTTCAAAAGTTGATGTTTTGCCGAGGACATGCTTGAAGATTCTGTGCATGGCAAATAATTTTTCTCGGATCGTCGATTCATGCATGAATTTGCATATGCAAACTCAAACTCTACTGAATATGAAAAGAACTATCAGGGCGAGCTTCTGAAGCGTGCCCGCGAGCAGCTCGACACCCTGTATCCGATGGGTGTGCCAACTCAGCTACCGGAGACGATAGGACCGCGAGTGAGGCCGATTTCCGGGCCGAGTGGGACGTTCACGAGTGAACGGGACAGGCCGTTGACGTATTGTTACGATTTATTTGAGGATTTTGATTTGAAGAAACGCATTTAGTGCACTAGATCGTATGTCATACGATCTAGTGCACTAAAGCTCTTTTTTGATTTGATAGATTCAGAATCTATGATAATTTTGTGCAAAATTTGTACTGTACTATCACAAAAAACAGTGTGGACGACCTCCATCGCTACCCGGTGCACAACAACTTCATGCCTGGCGTCGCGAACTTCGGCCCCCTTGACTTCCGAGAAACCGCCCAGAAGTTTTCCTCCGAAGGCCGGTCCCGCCCCAGCTCTATGGATTGCAAAAATGTCTGGGTCTGGAAGAATGCAAGTTTGTCATGCTTGTCTGGCATGACTCGAGAATCTGTGTTGCATAGGTACGAAAAAGCCCTCGTATCTGTCATGCAAAAACGCAGTTTGCCATGCGGAATACGTAAGACATGGCAGCCAAAAAATTTGTCATGCATAGCTGCTTGTTGCAGTGCGTCTATCATTCATTCTTAGCATTACAAGTTTCCAGACCCAGACATTTTTGCAGTTCATAAGCTCCTCCGGTCGCCCGGGGTTGAGCATCACGAGCTACGCGCCCCGCGGGAGTAGCCCGCCCGCGCATTCTATCGCAAGAAAACACTGTTTCACTGTAAACTTGTAATGCAGAAACTGTATCTCAGAAGTGTTTGTCTTGCTACACATGCAAGACAGGCGATTTTTAGCTGTGTTTTCCCTTAGGAACCTCGCATGGCAAGTTTTCCCTGTCATGTGTAACGAACTTGTCATGCCAAACTTGCAAAATCCTTACAGTGAAACGCTTTTTTCGTACGATACATTCTCCGACGATGCGAGGAGACACAGTAAAAGGTGACCCGGGCATATCCCACGAAAAAAACGTTGTTAGTATAAATTTGTGATGCGCAACATGCAAAGTGATTGCGTCTGTCATGCTTGGCATGCATGGTAGGGTCCATTAAAGGGCGTTTTCACGTACTATCTGCGCATGACAGGTTTTTGCTGTCATGCCAGACAGATTTGTAATGCTGTTCCTCCAAAAAAGTTACACCTACAATGTTTTTTTCTTGGATAGGGCACGAACTTCGGCGTGATCCCGCAGTTGCGGACAACGCCGGTGCGGGGCGGGCCGGTTTACACCGGTGAGGAGCTGATTTGGGACAAGGCGGACATGATCAGACCGCCGTCCGCGAGTAGGAGTCCAAGAGACCGACACAACAGCACCATGACGAGGGGGTCTTCCTCTCCGCCGACGACGAGGCATGGAGGGATGAACGGAACTTCTGGTGGTCCAGATGGGGTGTTTCAAAACGCAACCTTGCAAGTCCATCTACCGCAGGCTGGGACGACGGATGGAAGTGGTGGAACATCAAGCGGTGGTGGAGGTGGTGCAACATCCTCTTCGTCGGCAAACAACCGCCTCATGTCGGAAGACAACTTGCTGAACGCCCCGATTTCCCAGGTCTTGCAACAGTTCAGCTACCCGAACGGTGCGAGGGAGCCGGAATTAGATCCGAATGATGAGTACGAATTCAACCTGCTGGGGCAGCGGATGCCGCATTTGACAACAAGTGCTTCGAACAGGAACATCGGAGACCACTTGAGCAAATACCGGGCTGCGGGGACCTATGGTGGTGGTAGTTCCGGAGCTGCTGTTCCTGGTGGTCATGGTCAACACGGCGACAGCAGCCGCGGATCAACTCGACCCTCCACCGCGGGCGGAAATCTCTCCTCTGCCGCGCCGAGTAGACCTTACTCCGCGGCGACGTCCACCGGAGCAGTCGGGAGAAGGACGTCGATGAGATGGGCCTTGGATCAGGAATATGCAATACAAAAGTACCGTCTGAAGTCGGAATTGCATGACAAATTTTATTTCCAGATGCAAAAATGAATTCTGTCATGCAGAAAGAATCAGGTAAAGAGAGCAGAGCATATTGTCGTGCGCGAGCTGCAGTGCAATACGTACTTTTACGCTGGATAACGAAAATTCCGTCTCCGGAAAATTCCCGTTCACCGGCTCCAGTGGACCGAATTCCGGGCAGTCAAGTCGCGCCGCGTCGAAGAATCGGACGGGTACTGGGATTATGCATTGCAAAGATATCGTTATCGTACTAGTATAAAATGCATCACAAATTTAAATTTTGGCAAGAAGGAAAGTGGAATTTGTAATGCGGTTTCGCCCTAGGAAAAACAAAATTGTCATGCATATTTGCAATTAATACGAGTGCGATACGTTATTTGCAATGCATAGGGATGTCCAGCGCGATAGACGGAGGAGGTTACACGCCGCAATTGAGCAGGAACCCCTCCGCCGGTATCCTGTGCAAAAGTATCGTACTCGTACTCTTTGCATTTATGCATTACAAATCTCGTTCCTATGGCAAATCCGCATTACAAATTTAATTTGTAATGCTGAGCCAATTTGTATTGCAATTTATGCTAGTACGTTACTTTTGCAATTCATAGCCGGGCATGTGAGAAGGGACAGTGTGAACTACAAGGCGATTCCGGAACAAATGAGTGAGAAGTCGTATCATTTGTAAAAACGTCCCCACCCCAGAGTTGTGATGCAAATCTGCATGCTGAAAATGTTTCTCATGCGGAGACCCATGAGAGGCAGTTTCTGTTCGTGTTTTGGAATTTGTGATGCTAGAATCAGCATGCTATGCTGGATTGTGATGCTTCTGAACTAGCTAAACAGGGTTACACTACGAGGGTAAACTTGTCATGCCAAACAATCAAAGCTGGCTGATTTGTCTAGCAGATTGCCCATATTGAGTCTGGTGTGGGGACGTTTTCAATCAGGATAATTCTCTGTTTGAAAAGAAAATGCACGAACTCAGAACGATGGAGCAAAAAGGAGGGACAATGAATGGCAGCCAGTCAGCAGCGAATTTAGGTGGACCAAAGCAGAGGAATTCCGCAGGACCAGTGTTGTTCTACCCGGGAGATGGTTTGGACAAAATCAACATCGAAAACGACCACGACGCCAGCTCCCCGGAAAAACTCCGCGGGATGGGCGCTCCCCCACCGAGCTCACTCTGGGCGCACAGCGGATGGAAAAGCAGCACAGGAGGAGCTGGTGGTAACAAGCCGATCATGTCGCGACCTAGGACAGCTGGCGGTGGGGTGACTGGTGGTAATACTGCTGGGATGAAACGGGGAGGAAGTAGCGGCCTCACGCTGCCGGATGTTACGTAAAAGCCAGCTTGGTTGCTGCGAAAATATTCATTGCTATTTTTTTTTTCAATAACGCCAAGTCGTTCTTTACAATTTTATCAAGTTCATCGAGTTTGTTTCTGTTTCGCTCTAAACTACTGTTAGCCGTTTCTAAATCTAAAGAGTTTCGCTCTAAATCACAAAAGATGTTGCGCAGAAGTACGTCCTGCGAAAAAAAATTGCAAGTATCGCTCTCAAACACGAATAAAAGCAGTACGAGCTACTGGTGCGAATTAAGAAGTCTTATAAAAATCCGTATACCAAAAATTAGTGAGAGTAAAGGATTAATACGAAGATGCGAGCTACTTGTGATTTAACAAGGTTCATCTCCTGAGAGACAAATCTAACGATCCAAACAGTACTAACGAAATTTTAACCCGTATACTAATTCAAATTGGGCTGTGAAACCTTTGGAGATCTTCACTGATGATGTGTGAGCTAGTGTTAAAATGCAAACATGTATTTGGATTCCAGTCTCGGTACGCCTAGTACGCACGAGTAACTGCGCGAGCTGCTGGCTTCTGACCGCCTTTCTGGTGGAAACAAGACAGCTTTCTGAGGTACAAAATGCAATGGAAAAAAAGAGTGCAGAAGCTCCAGTTCTACCCTAGGTAGACACAAAACAAGAAAAAAACTCAGCGCAGTACTATTGCTGCTACTCTGAGACGAGAGCGATCTATTTTCTGCATGATGAGGTCGCACTTATGCCTAGTATTTGGCTTTGTTCAACGCGAGGATTCATCACGCTTGTATAGATTCCGCGGAAAAATTAAAATAAAAACCAAAACGGAAAAAGGATCTCAATCTCACTTCAAAAAACCCTATGTTGCATGTTGCGAACGTGATTACCTATCACAGGCACGTCATTTGGTGGAAATCAAAGTTATTTCGTAGTTAGACCAAGTACTTATGTGCTGTATTGTGAGGCGCATTTCACAATACACATAGATTGATGTGGACGAAAAATTAAAGATTTTTGGTGGGCGCTGTTCTTTCGAATAGTGATTTTGGTACAACACTATGTTGTAGTTGTGGAAAAAAGCTAGTTTTCATTCATCTTCAAAGGAAGCATAACCCGAATCATAGCTGTTTCACCCGACGAGAACAAAATTAAAGAGGATATTAGGGCACTAGTGCAGAACATTATTCGCAGAAACAGATTTTTCATCTCACAGCACGCGACAAACTATTCATCTGTCTTTGAGCAAGAAGTCTCCTGGCCCCAGTAGGCTTGTTCTACCATGCTGTATTTCTTAGCCGTCTCTGAACCAGCTCGGTGAAGCGTCATTTCACTTCCCTAACTGCTTTAGCGGAGTGACCATCCACACGGGAAGAATACGAAGAGCTGCTGGGTGGTTTTATTTAGCGGGACGGCAAGGAGCTTTTTGGAGAAGAAAGCGAAAGACAACGACTTTTCTCAAGGACAACCACAACGCGACCAGCCAGCAACAGTGGATCGACAGAAACATCTTTCCGAAAATTTTTGAAATTTACAGCCGGCGAAACGTAAGTAGTGAAACCCACGACAACAAACAACGCCGAGCGGTTTTATAGGGAGGAAACTGAAAAGATCGGGAAAGAAACATCAAATCAGGAGTAGGACCGCCGCAACCTTAGAACTGGCGACCGCATTAACATTATCTTCAAAACTGGGTTCTTCGCAAGAATTGCGGATCGATTTTTGAGTTACCTACGCCTCCTATACAACTCTATTGCGCGGCGATCAGTGAGAACAAACGAAAATTGCGGTATAACGACCCTAGCATCTACTTCACGAAGATGATGCACCACATGCGACCGGAGGGTGAGGCCCGCGGCGGCTACGGTGGTGGCAACTATGGCTACGGAAACGATTCCTATGGTTACAGCGACAAAGGAGGGGGTAAGGGACCCAGCTACGACTCCTACAGCACTGGCGGATACCAGCAGAATGGTAGGAGTTACTATAGCAAGATGAATGTTGAGAGTGTTGCAACATGACGAAACTTAAACTTTCAGTCCATTCGATTTTGCATGATTAGAGTCAATGAATAGAGTCATAATTAGAGTCAACTGTGAGCATGCTTATTCTATTGACTACAAGCAAAACCAAATTGAAACTATTTCTTAGGCCCATCATCTAACTCCGCTCCCGGCTACGGAAATTCCGCACCAGGTTACGGCGGCTACAGTCAGGGCGCAACATCTACCTCCTACCCCGGAGCTGCTGCCGCTGCACCATCAGGTGGGAAGTGGGGAGCTCCTGCCCCCGCCCAGGGCGGTGGAAAGGACGGCTATTCGCCAAAAAGCGCTGGCGCAGTGAAGGGTGGCGGCATGAAGTCGTCGTCCTCAAAAGGCGGAGCTCCACCTGCTGGCCCTGCTCCCGGCTACAGCGCTGCCGCGGGCTCTTACGGTGGAGGTTCTACTTACGGCGCAACTACATCCGGCGCGCCGAATTACACCCAGAGTTACGGCCCCGATGGCGGTTACAGCGACGGCGGTTATGCGCATACCAATTCTGTAGGAAGCTCCTCACACCACCCGTCGCCAACGGACAGTGGGTACTCCGCCGCCTACAGCCAGTACACCGGTCACTACAGCGCGCCGCCGAACCCAACAGCCCCTGCAGGCTACCCGCCAGGGCCCCCCGGATCCTCCTCCCACCACCTCAACGGAGGTAGTTCATCTTTCGGTGGAGGTGCCGCGCCGGGCTACAGCAACAGCGGGGCCCCACCACCACCCGCTATGCCGGCGCACATGCAGCAGAGCAGTCACTCCGCCTACCCAGGCAACTACGGCGCGCCACCACCGCCAGGCACGACACCCAGTCACCACACGCCAACCCCAAGCACCTCGGCATCCGCCCCGATAGCGACCGTTTTGGGCACGGCGAATAACCCGGCGAACGCCCTGAATTCGCTCGCGTTGCAGCCACCCGCCATTCCGCCGCCAAACCATCTGCAGGCTCAGTTCATGGCACCAGGCATGTTGAAGGGACCGCCACTGCCACCCCTGCCCGGAGCTGGGGGGAGCCCGCTGGACTCGAAATTGCCAGGGTACAGTGAAGGGTTTGTTCTATGCCTAAACACAATATCAACATTTCAACAGTTTCACATTCTTTTTCTTGCATTTGGCATGCGGAATTATATTGAGCTGGCGAACAGCACCAGATATCCGATATTAGGATCGTATAGTTTTAGTTCCATAAATGTACTACATCGCTCATCAATATGAATATCAGGTTTTACGACGCTTCCAACAATTGGATCCCAAAATACATTATGCATTGCAAAAGTATCGTACTCGTATAAATGCATTACAAATTTTCTCAGCATGAGAAATAAAATTTGTAATGCTGATTTGCCTTAACAAGATGATTTGTAATGCATGACTGCAATACGAGTGCGATACTTTTGCACAGGATATACATGGGCTACCTGAAGAGTTACAACAAGGCGCAGGGTTTATGCAAGAAAAAAACTGTGTAAGTGTAAATTTGTGTTGCAGAAGATCCAACAGAGTTACACCTGTCATGCCAGACAGCCACGAAGTCCTCTTTTCATGTGTGTTTTCCCTTACAAACCACGCATGACAGGTTTTCTCTGTCATGTAGAGCAAATTTGTGATGCTGTTCCTCAAAGAAAGTTACACTTACACACTTTTTTTCCTGGATAGGGTTACGGTTTTATCTACTGCCTGGAAACTCACAAAATCCACAACCAGGACGTCTTTATCCACAAGTATTGAGTTTGAATTGATTTTCATTTTCCGATGCTGCATGAGTTGCAAGATTTCGATTTGATAAGGTTGCCTGGTAAAAACTACATGTTGACTCGGAAGAACTACTCGTCCAAGAACTTTGTTATGTGTATAGGGTCCCCAAGGGTAAAGCACTAACACTTGGAAATCCCAGGGCCCAAGTCGAGGAAAAAAAGGACGGCGAGCCGGAAGTTGGGCAGTGGGTAGAGTTTGTCGTAAAAACCAACGAGAGAGGCCAACCCCAGGCGCGGAATGTGGTCTGGCTGCCAGGTACCCGATTCGTTTGCGTGGCAAAATGGAAATTGCATCACGAAAAAGTAGAAAAAGATGAACAGATTTCTATTTGTGATGCATTTTTGCAAGAGCGGTAGCGCATCGACTCTTTCATGCGTAGCAGACGGACAAAAGCGTAACAGAAAAAAACACAAAACATCAGGTCGAATTGATCCGAGCCAGATGGAAGGCGCAGCTGGAAAAGACAGTTCCTCACCCGGCGGGAAGTCCAAAGGCGGAACAAGTCGTATAATTTGACTTTATTTCATCAATCTGTGAGCTTCGCTCGACCTTGCCCAACCTGTCAAAACCAAGTCGCTCTCCAATAGATACCAATATTTGCAGCACTACATCAACGCATTTGTTATATGCTGTTCATGACGAGCATTATCAACAATCTCTAAAAACAGCGAAAGCCAGTGGTGGCAAGAGTGGCGCGAAGACACCAGGGGCAACTACATCGAGCGAAAACAAAGACGGTATGATTTTAGGAGGCATGATTCATTCAGTTCTGTAAGTTTTGCATGACGACTTGTAGTAGTAGTACATGCAGGCAGTAAGTAATAAATGTGCATGAAGATTATTATATTAATGACGACTGCTAATCGTAAACGTAATCCAGACAAAAGCAGAACTTCGGCAAGACGAGGACAAAAGTTCAAAAATGAAAAATCACAGCTCCGAAGCAAGGCGCAGCAAACGGATCATCTTCGGGCAAAGGCGGGGAAGAAAATCCGGAAAATAAAGTGTACCACGGGTCCCTAAAGTCGTTCAGCCAGAATAGCGGATATGGCTTCATTCACTGCCAACAGCTATGGGACCTCTACAAGCGGGACGTGTATTGAATTTTTTTTTGTTTCTTCAGCGGAGAGAATCAATTGATTTTTCACTTACATTCTTTGAGCCACCTGGAGGTGGTGAAGCAGATCTTGAACTTTCGACTGATTCGAGACTTTTGCCGCATACAAGTAGTATGAAAGTACTCGTGTGCACCAGCTGCGCCGTCCAGCAGAGTGGTAGGTGTTGCGTCGTCGAACGATAAAATCGCTGTGAAACTACAGGTACGTGCACAAATCCGAGATGCCTGGCGACGGCGATCCACGGACCGGCATTACGTGTGATTTCCAAGCGACACTTAACCCAAAGGGACAGCCGCAGGCGAAAAATGTCATTTGGAACGAGTAAGACGTGGAACAAAACAATAAATCACAACCAAACTACCGCGCACCACGATGCCAGGTCGTTTGGAAAAAATGCCGAGTCTGACCGTGTTGCGAGTCGTGTGTACATTAATAGTAGAGCGAACACGGTATCCGAAGATATCGGTAGCAGGACAATCAATGTTGATTTTCGAGAGAAGTCAGTATCGCCATGTTCGCGGTTAGTATGTGCGAAAGTAGTAGAAGAAATGCTGCAGAAGTCACCGTGCCAAAGTTAGTAAATTACGACACTGAAGAACAAGAGGCTGACTTCGAGGGAGCAGAGATGGGCTGCAGTATATCTTAGTAGAAGTAAATATAGGTTATCTCCCTTTACTCCCACACGAACACCAGCAGCCGCTGCCGTTGCCGATGATCGCCAGACTTATCATCGAGCTGCGTGGGTTTCTTTTGCAGTCCCTGCTCCTTCCTGGATTTAGCACACAAATGAACAATATGCTTAGTGCCGGTGCTGGGTATGAATCTTCGTCGTTATTGTATCGGATGTTTTGAAAATAAACTCAAACACGTACTATCGGTATCTCTATAATCTAACCCTAAAAAAGAAAACACGATACCCTATCTTGTCGGCATTGAATAAAGTAGTTTATCAGGTTTTTTATGGTCGAGCTCCTGTAGTGGTAGTTGGGCGTACCTGCTTCGCAGCCATCATGCGGCGCGGGGGCAGATCTACTAGCTCAGAATATCGACCTACTCAATTCATAATGTCCTACAGGAGAGTCTAAAAATTGTAGGCTCTCCTACAACCCTTCGACTGTACACGAACTCTGAAATATTGGTCTGGAGCACTACTGCGACAAGAGGCTTTGTTAATGTACCTACATTCTGAACAGCGACACTAGACCTACTCACCTAGATGAGTGTCTTTATGTTGTACTAGTACTACCCCGCGCGCCCTCACTCGTACTAAAGTTGAAAGTCCGATTTGCTGAATACTTTGCTATTCACCATGACCATGGCCCCCAATCGCGCTGTGATCACTACGGTCGCAGCGGCGGGTCGCGCACGGGCCCATCGAAACTATTCGCTGCCACAAAGCTGTTTTCTTTTCCGATTTTTTCATCTTTTTTCCCCAACACTGGGTTTTGCCCAAGTGGTGGTATTGTTCCTTCTTTTCAACTACTGTCACCCCGCCGCGAAACACGTTTATTTCCATTTACAACTACCTCGCCTGCTATCGCCGAGAAAAGGAACGGTCAGAAAAGTAGAGCTGGTTTTTTTCCCCAGATTTTACTCTGCACTACGACCTTTTTACGGCGGCTAGTAGCATAAATAAAACAATCTAATCTGTTGTGCATCCATGGCTGGTTTGCGTTCTCTACTGCAATTTTTGACAGGAGTTAATTTTGGTATAGAAGATTGCTTTTTCAACAGAGGAAGCAAACTGCGTAGACATGATCCTTTCTAATTGAACAAGAGGCAAAGCTTACAGTTTAGTTTTGTCAGACGAAAGTTTTTTTGTCTTGCAAATTCTAGAATCATCTGTAGCTTTACGACCGCGCAACTAGATATGGTTTCTCTACCCCGCCTGTGCATTTCTGATTAGCAGTTGTTGTACTTCTATGGCTCTGTAGCGGCCATAAGAAAAAACTGAGGTGGTAATAAGGGTGCACCAGCAAACTGATGCATCAAATGATGCGTCCGCGACCGCGTCTCGGTTATGGCATTGAAATAATCAGAGACGACAAGAAAGCCGCTAAGTACACCTAACTAGGTAGCGAAACGCAAGAAAGTGGTTAGTACGGTATAGTAAGAAATGAAGAGGAGTAGAAAGTGAGAAAACTGCAGCGCTGTATTTCTCACAGCTTAGGACGAGGTGAACAATGCGATTAACACGAAAGGAGTAGGTGGAGATTGATTCTATAATCGGAATATTTTTAAAGCCGCCACGCTACTACAACTAGTTGTTATACATGTACTTATCAAAAAAATCAACAGTCTCACTCTGAAACGGTCTCAGACTCTGTTTTGACCTATGCGCGCCAGCTGTATCACTTTTATCTTCTTTCCACAAGAAAGCTACAAGACGCGAGAAGCTGCAGAACAGCATCCGATGGGACTGTCAGTTTTCAGACGGCGGACCTCCGGGCAGCTCTTTTTTCGCAGCACGTGCATTTTTTCGACGTATGGTACGAGACTAATATGAGAGAGCATAGATCTTCAAAAAGATAAAAACAGCGAATGTAATGTGTAGCTTCTTAGAGTGGCCGTGCCGGAGCAACTACAGCATTGCATTTCTGAGCGAAACTTTTCAGATCCCGAACGAGCTTTGTCATCAAAGGATCCTGTTTACATCACCTGCCTTGCAGTTTCATCTTCTCCGACCGTTCTTACCATGATCTTTTATTTTTCGTCTATGATCTTATACCGTCCAAAGGTGATTGCTACGCCGAACAGCAGCCCTCAGTTGTAAACTTTTTGAAGACCCATCCCCTTAGCCTCAGCCCTCCTTCTATGTTTACATGTTTTGCCATTTTGCTGTGTTGGTTCGCCTTTTTTTGAATCTTTCATTCTTGTTACCCTGGTTGCGCATTTCCACTTTTGGAATTTTGATTGCAAAGCGTTGAAATTTTGCGTTGAAATTCTGTTGCAACTCGATCACAATGGCCTCGTCCTCGTCAAATATCAATTACCGCACCTCCGCAACTTTACCAGCGGTCGAGTTCGTTGCTCAGATTGTCGGCCACTGCCGAGCGGATGAGGTTGATTTTGAGGGGAAGACACAAGACGGTACTGAGGACGAGCCGGGGACGACGACGACGTCCTCAGGAGCAGCAGCAGCGAATGCGAACAGCCTTAACGATGCTCCTGAAGGCCGGCCAAACTCTCCACCACCACCCGAGGATCTTCCCGAACCCAGAAGGTGTATTGGTAAATCCTTCCTGGCCCCCCTCCAGACTGCTGGTAGAAGTGCTTCAAGCAGCGCACCAGGCTCTTCTTCTAGCACCAGAAATAAAGACACAGCACACACGGTGTACAAAATCAAAGTCACTGACCTGTCGACCGCGAAGCAGCACTTCGTCTACCGGAGATTCCGGGAATTCCGAACGCTCCACGAGCACATGAAGGTGAAGTACCCAAACAGCAACGACAACTACCCGGGTAATTTGTTCCCGAGTCGGAGGCTCTTCAACATCGGCAACAAAGACCCGCAATTTTTGAAGAAGAGGCAGCTGGAACTGCAACTGTACTTGAACGGAGTGCTACTTCTCGAGCCTGACTGCAAGACGAAGTGTCTGGCGAATTTTCTGCAGTGTCCCCACGCGCCGGAGGTTTTTGACAAAACGGAAGCGGGGCGGGAGCGGAGGCGAAGTGCGATGGGTGATGTAGTTCGTGCGCAGGACGAAGAGGAGGGGAGGAGAAATAAAGGGAGCGTCAGTCGGGGTGATGGACGAGAAAAGGAGAACGAAGCCGACGGCTCAGCACACGACGATCATGCTGGCGAACAGGATGAACATCTTCGACATCATCCTGATGTGCACGGTCGTGCAAGAGGACCACATCAAACTGAATCGACGGGGGCCAAGAAACCGCCGTTGAAGATTCTTGGACAAAATACACCGATCGTCCTTTCCGATTGGGACGATCCCTGGTCCGCGCCGAACGGGGTCTTGTACAAAGCCCAAGCGAAGTTGATCGACCTGGCGCAGTCGCCCGTGACCCTGGACGACCAGGAGGTGCAACACCGCACGCAACGGTACGGACTGGCGCTGCGGACTCACATCTTCGAGCAGCCGGTGGATCCGATCTTTTTCTTGAAGTACCTGTCAACGGGGAACAAATTGCGGGTCGTGTCACCAGCGACGCCGGCAGCTTCATCGCCGCCGTCCTCGCAGATATTAAGTGAACAAACACGAACAAACAGCAGCGGCGGGTCTACATCTTCCAAGGCGAAGAAGAAAAGTGTTTTGTGTGATGACTTTCATTTGGAGTTCTTTAGGAAACTGGCACCGAGCGTGGACATCGTGAATCCAGAACTGCTGATTGTACACTTTCCGAAAGACGAGGAAACAGAATTGGTCGTCGAAAAGGATGGCATAGGTGCTGCTTGAGCAAAGTTTGCAAAGTTGTGATAAGCCCGACTTTGTTGACCCGTTGGGCACAAGTCTTGCTGTCGTCGGATGCTTTGAAGGTGGTAGAAATAAGTAAGCGGCTCTCATGATTATAGAAGATAGGGACACGAATAGAGCAAAGTGGAAAAGTTTCGATACGACTCTAAACGAGCGGAACTGTCCGCAGTATTTGGCTCGAAGGAGAAATGAAAGTAGCTTCAGGTGTTCGCAAAGCAAGAATGAGTGATCTGATGCCTGCTGTTAGGTTTCGAAAAGGAGACGAAGCATAATTTTGCGTGTTTTTTTGCTTTAGATGTGGGCGCAACTCGTTTGCGTAGCCGCGCACCTCCTGGGCTCGGCTGGGGGCGGAGGCACGGGCCGCCCGACCCCGACGCTGGGCGGCCGACTTACGCGCGTCCCACCTGAGAAAGCGCGGGACAATCCGGGCGGATATGTGTGGGACACGCGGGGCGCTAATTGGGCCCGGACAGTGGGCCAGCATGTGGCCGCGCCGGGGAAGAAATTGCCCCCGGGGTTGGTTGGTTGTGCTTGATTTACTGACCCAAGCAGGTGGCCACGCAGCGTGGCGCGGTGTGGTAGTGGGGCGCCGCGAAGAAGAAGGTCGCGAGGCTTCCTTCGCGGGGGGGTGCGGTGGCAAAGAAGCCGGCGGCGCGGTTTTCTTTTTCCCTGGGCCGGGGCGCTATCTGGTGACCTCCCGCGGCCGCGCCGGGCCACGCGCGCGCCCGCGGCACGCATCCGGCGCCCGGGCGGAGCTTGAGGCGACCGGCTTCGCCGCCGCGCCCTTCGAGGGCGTATCATGTGCGGGAGGCCCGGGGGGGCGCCGGGGCCGCGCATCTATGTATTCCAAGAGCGTGCATCTGTGGGCCACGGATCATCACGGCCGACGTGCAAACACGAACGCAATGAGCCAACGCCTCGCCCCCCTTGTGCCTCCCTGCTTCCCTTTCTCTCTGCGCCCCGGCCTGGGCCCGTCGGCTGGCCTTTGCCTTCCTACCTTGCCCAGGCAGGTGCGCGAGAGGTTTCCCCGGCCCTGGGGCTGGGGCCCGCCCTCCCGCACCTCGCGCGCGCCTTTAGTTTGGGGCGGGGCCGGGCCCCTTTTGGTCCGTGGTCGGTGGGCCCCGGCCCGTTTTATTTTGGATGGCTCCCTGGCCCCGCGTGTTTTCTTTCCCGCCGGGGGTATGTGCCGCGCGCGCCCACGCTCGCAGCGCAGGCACGCATCCGTGGCACCCGCGCGCCGACCCATTGGCGCCCTAGCTATTTTCCTTCCGGGCGGCCGGTGTGTGATAGATTGGTGTGCGATTGCGCGCTCGTTGCTGGCTTGTTGGCGGGGGGGGGGCAGCATCGACCGTCGGCCCCACGCTAGGACATTCCTTCATTGTGTAAGTAGGGGTCTGATGTGCGCTCCCTCGGACGGAATGGCGCAGGTTCGTGTGCAAAGTGTAGTACGCACCGTGCCCACTTTCCCTCGGAAAATAAATGCGTGCCGCTCAGGCGGCCTGCCAGCGGCCCCGCCCGGAGGCTTGCGCGGCTCTCTACCTATCGCAATGGATTTGAGTTGATTTTGTCGAAAAAGGCGCATGCCCTTCCTTGTTGTGTGACGGAGGCACAGCGGATCTTGCGATGTTCGTTCACAAGAAGGCCCGAAGCTGTATGATGATCCAGAGGCGGGACAGCAACGTGATGAACATGTTGCGTTGAATCTGCTAAAGCAAGATCCTAGATGAACAAGTTCTTCTTTATCATGATCCTGTTTTTGAGTAGGCGCGATTAATTCATGCCCAAGTATTTGTATTTTCCTGCTCAGCGGTCGTGAACGTGATGGCGTTGCCTTTTCTTTTTGTCGTGTAGTGAGTAGGGACCAGCAACACCAACGCGTCACACTCTTGGATCTATTGCTATTGTATTGATGCTCGAGCTCGACATTTTCATGTCTTTTGTGACCCCTGGCGCGATGTGGATATTTCATGTAGATGTAACTACTTTGCGACCACTTCCTCACGTTTGTAGTCCATGTTTGGGGCCTTTGATGCAATAGGCTTGTTGTCGCAGCCGATGTCCGGTGGTACAAGTAGCATGCCGATCGTCCTCGCCACTATATAACTCAGCCAAATACGAGAGAATATGGAATATTATCGTTTATCAAAATGAACATACTAGAACTAGAACCGCCGGGCGACCGGTCTCCAGCTCATTAACATGTCGCCGACACGACCATCACACCACTATCTCACTTTTCGCACATCAGACGACAAGCAGCCACGTACTGCTAGCCTCTACTTCTCGTCGGCCTCGTGCACCATGATCCACGAGTTGTGAGAAACACATAGATACAAGAACCGCAGCACGTCGACCAAAATGGAGTTTGTAATCGAGAAGGCGAACGCGAAGGTGTTTTCCAAGGCCGCGGTCTTGATGAACAAACTCGCGGAAGATGTTATGTTCCAAATTCACCCGGTCGAGAGGTCCTTGGCGATGCTGTGTTGCAACCAGGCGAGCCAGTCGAACGTGCTGAAGATGTACTTCAAAAGCGGTTTTTTTCAGGAGGAGGTCACCGTCACCGATCCCACGCTTTTCGCCGATGTGAACCATTTTGCGGCCAATGCAGCGAACTCAATAGGAGGTGCATTTGGCGGGATAGGGCTCCTGGGGAACAACAATAGTTCCTCCAGTTCATCTTCCGGACACCAGCACGGAATGATGAACAGCAACATCATGAGCAATTTACCTGGGCAGCAGCAGCAGTTTTTCAATGCTGATACCTCTGATGGAAATGCAACAAACATGATCCCGCTGAATAACAAGCCCTACGAGTGCAAGATGCGGCTCAAACCGTTGATTCAGTTTCTCCTCGGCACAGCCTACAAAATTCGGCAGGGAGCAGATTTAGCGATCAGATTTGAAGAGTCCAGGTGCCAGTTCACCTGGAAATGTCACGCGGCGGACGATTTTTTGCAAATGGAAGTGGAGGGAAATGATGGGGAGTTTTTGGAAGGACAACAAGGATCTACGGAGGGTGGTGCTGGGGGTGGCACAGTGTCAGGTCTTGGTGGCGGTGCGGGGGGAGAAGGAGGAGGAGGAGACCAGATGAACGAGCAGAACAATGCGAACAGTGACGTGAGTCTGCATTTGAATCCCGTCAACCTTAACATCAGCGGTTCCTCCTCAGCTTCCTCTTCCTCCTCGGCGTCTTTTTTTCACTCCGCAGCCGCACTTACCGAAAACTTTTCTTCCACCCCGTGTGAGGCGCCACTGTTCACGCGAGGCTGCGAACTGTTAGAACCCCTGACGGTCATGGCTAACCAAGAGTGGGAATTGGCCCTCGACGAGTGCAAGACGAGAGTTCAAATCGGGGACACGGAGGAATTGATCGATAACCGGTTCAGGTTGAGCTGCCGGGTCCACGTGCTGCAAAACGTGCTCTTCGGTCTGATTCCAGACCACGTGAGAGGACATCAGGGCAGTGATTTCCCGGACATTGCGATTTGTCCCGACACAAAAAAGCAAAAGATTGTCTTCCGAAATTGGACGCCGGGAATTATGGCCGCTGCGGCTGGGGCGGCGGCGGCGCAGGACAATTCTTTGCAGCCGAACGACCCCAGTTTCGATTTTACGATGAATGAGGGCACTAGTAATGGAGTACAAAACCAAAACCAGAACGTCGTTGATCGTGATCCTATGGATCAAGATGGAAACGAAGACCAATTGCCAGATCCTTCTTCGTCAAAAGGGCAGCACAGTCGCAAGGAAATTGCGCTCGACCCGACGGAATTCGTGGATGCGACAATATTGAACCGGGGGAGGTTTATCGCAGCAAAGGCAAGTTTGGCAAAGAACGGTGTACGACCTCCGCAAGAAGGAGGGCAACTACAGCAGGGCCAAGGACGAGGTTTATTGTTGAGTCAGAATCAGAATCAATCCCAACAACAGCAGGAACAACAAAACGAAAACGAAAACCAAATCGCCTTCTTTGAACCTGGGAAGCACGACTTAGTCTTGTCGCCGAAAGCTCTGCAGTATCCTGCGCAAAAGTAGCGCAATCGTAGTAATCGCTTTCATGCATCACAAATTTTTTTGCCAAGTCAAATCAGCATTACACGCTGAGGAAATTTGTCATGCGATTTATACTAGTACGGCTACGGTACAGTACTTTTGCAATGCATATGCAGGAGTTCATCAAATTCTTGTTTTTGGAGTTCCAGGTCCACAGATCTCCGAGCCACGCGGAGAAACTACGCCAGGAACAAGGGCTGTTGGGCGGGGCCTCTGCGGCCGACGGTGGTACTGGTACAAGCATAAACTACGAAGAAGGAGGTGGACCACAAGATCAGGGGGCGTCACATAATTCTTTTAAGTCCCAAAACGCTCCGAATCCGTCCTCCGCACCGCTGCGCGATGCTGTCGAGCTGAGGTTCTGTCACCCTGGGCAAATTGTGGAGGTGGCGACCTGTGGACATGATGAGTTCTTCAAGTTGAGTCTTTTTCAAACCACGAGCCACTTTCCGGGTATGTGCGACGCGAACTGGACGAGCTGCAAAGAGCTGCTAGTTTTTCTCGAGAAAGAAAAATTGGTGCAACAACAGCAACTGGCGATGCAGTCGGGGCTTGGAATGCATCATGCGATGATAAAGCAAGAACAACCACATCAGCATGAACAGCAGTTGCAACAACAGCAAAACTTCAACAATCCGCAACCCTCGCCCGCCCGTGCGGGAGCGGGGAAGCCGTTTCAGTTCGGCAGCGCGAGTAGGCAAGCGAGCAAGAATAACAAAAGGCCCCTGTCCAGAAATAACAGCAACAATGTGGCTCCTGGTGCAGCTGGCGGGTCAATGCAGGCAGGCGGCAGTTCTTCTTCCTCCGCAGCGAACCCGAATGCGAATGTGGATATTTTCGCCGGCTTTCCGGGAGCAGGAACAAGCTTCAACGCGAATTCGGCGGGGGTCCAGGGGGTTCAACAGGGACAATTTTCACAATTTCAGCAACAAGGCTCTGCCGGCTACTTTCCTCCTGCAATGCCTGGTGGGATGATGCAGCAACAGCAGGAGCAAGTTTCTTTTTCGGCTCCAGGTGGAGCCGGCTTGGACACCACGTCGTTTGGCGCAGGGGCAGGTGGGGCTGCTGCTGCAGCTGCTGCTTCCAACGTAGTTCCTGCTGCAGGTGGAAGTGCGGCAAATGAGAATGCTATCTCGCGCGGCCCTCCGGAAAAGATGATCAAAGTGGAGCATCAGAATCCAGGTGGTCCTGGAGATTCTTCAAGTGGTGTGAGACAGATGAACAAAAATCCCTCTTTCTCCGAGCGACGGATCAGCGTTTCCGAGCTTTTTGATTCCTACGCCGATCATTATGACCAAGTTCATAATCGTGATATCGACGTCGACATGGGCGTCGATAATAGCCAGCAGCAGGACAACTTGATGCCCGGCACTGCGCGAACTGATCAGACCAAGCTCTTTCCGCAAAGTGCGCCGGAGGGGGGCGATCCGTTTGGTTTTGAGTCGCCGGTGGTTGGGGAAGGAGGCTTTTCGGGCTCGCAGCAGCAACAGCAGCACGTTGATGGGGCTGGGACAATCGGGATGCAACAGCAACATTCACAACTACAACAATCTGTGATTCAGCAGTCGCAACAAGAAGGCGGTTTTTCTGTTGCGCCGCAGCAATCACAATCACAACTTCTACAGCAAGGATTTCGAGGCGTGGCAGGCCAGAGCCAAGTCGTGCAGCAGCAGCAGCAGCAGCAGCAGCCACCGGTTGCTCCGCCACTCAACGACCAGCCACCAAATTTGGCAACCAGCTTGCAGCAGCAGCAGCAGCAGCACCAGCCAACTCATGCTCATGCAGGAGAAGGGCAACCACAACCAGCACAGCTACAGCAACGACTCAACCAGTTCCCATTCAATCAGGCGATGCAACCTGCAGGGCCAGGATCCTTCCTTCCGCCGGGTTCATGCGGAGCCCCATTCCAATTTCACAATGCACCAAATTTGTCGGTTCCAAATTTCCAAAACACAGGCGTCGGAGGTGGGCTTGCAGGAGGAGGACTACAGCAAGTAGGGCAGCAGCAGCAACAGATTCCGCAGTTCAATCCCTTTCTTCCCCCGCAGCAATTCATCTCAGCATTGCCGCAGCAGCCGCCTGTAATGCTCCAGCAGCAACAGCCGCACGGACACTTTTTGGCACCGAACGGTGCTGCTGGAACATCTCACACAAGACAGCAACAAGCACAGCTGAACCTCCCGAATCTGCAGCAGGAGCAGGATGATTTGAAGAATTACTTCCTCGACGGGCAGGACGATCCCGACGAGGCGATGCGGGACTTGTTACCGAACGGCCTGACCCAGAGCGACGGGGAGATGCCGGAGCCGAGTGACAACCCGTGCGATTTCAACTCGGTGCTGGATGAGGTAGGGTGGTAGGTGAGGCGGGGCAAGCCAGCTGAAATACACGAGGACATGGTCAAGCGCCAGTGATGCTCCAATGCCTTTTACAGGTTTTGAGTGGAGGAGAAATTGCTTTCTGTATCATATACTGCAGCTGGAGCTGGGCTTGGATGTTGATCATAGTAGGGCTAAAGTAAGAGTAAGATAGACGTTTGTTAGTCCTGATTCATTTTCATCTGCTGAGCCCACAGCAGAAAATGTGCGTGCGGGGCTGTTTTGTATGGCTTCGGCTTGACGTCGCTTCTGCGTGCCGTCTAGATGGTGTTTGTGTTCGTGGTGCTCGTGAACGAGATGCGTTCTCGTTTTTCTGTGCGCAATTGAAGTTGTGTGAATAAATGTCGCTCCGCCTGCTGTAGTGTCGGGGCGCATGCTGTTGCGGTTTTTGATGCGAAACGGCGCGCGACGCCCGCGCGGCGCCGTGGCGCCGCTGGGTCTGCCATGCCGCAAAGCTTGGGCACCTGTGGCCCTGCTTTCTCAGCGGCCGCCGCCGCGCGTCGTTTTGCTTCCACCAAACTGCCGAGAAATGCCCCGAACTGCTGAAGCCCTACTGGAGTTTGCAGAACGAGGGGAATGAAAGAAGGCATGCCGGCGACCTTCATGGAGAAAATCCGGGCGGTCTACCCAGAAGCGCGCCCGGCGGGCCTTCCGCGCATGGCGCGGGCACTCCTGCATTACGGTGAACGATCCCGAGGACAACCCTGCTGGAAGTGTTACTGTTTTGGAAATTCAGACGGGCGGACGACAGCGACCAAATGTGCATGCTGCCTTGTTTGCTATCGCGATTCAGTTGCGCTAGTGACTATGTAAATAAATGCCGCGGCTGTGGCATCAGGGCGCATGTCGCGCGGCTACACGGGGCGCGCTTTTTGATGCGAAGCGGCGCGCGGCGCGGCTCGGTCTGTCATGCCGCAAAGTCTTGGCGCTCGTGGCCATTTCGGAGCGGCCGGCGCCGCGCGCTGATGGATTGTTTGCTTGGCCCCAAGGCGTGCGGGTCACCCGGCACAGGCCCGGCGCTGGTTTCCCCTCCGCCCGCCCCCTCGCCCCTAAAAGGGGCCGGGGCCGGCAATTTGCGGCGTCGGCCGGCGGGTCCAGTATGCCCGCGGTGGGCGCAGGGCGGTGCGGCCGTCGTGTTTCGCCCGAGGCCCGAGAACTGCCCCGAGTTTTTGGACTGTTGCATCCGCATTTGAAACGAGGGGAAGGAGGGACTGGGTGCGACCGCCCTAGAGAAAATCTGGGCTGTTTCCCGGAGGTACGTAGAGGCGCCCGCTCCATCTCCGGCGCGCGGCGGATTTTTGTGCTCCTGGTTGCGTGGCCCTTCGCCGGCGCCCGCTGTTGGGCGAACAGCCTGGCACTGTGGGGCTTCCGGCGCACCTGCGCAAATCTGTAGCGGAGGGGGGCGCAAAACGCCCAAAGGCGATGGGCCAGCGCCCCCGCGCAGTTATGGACCTAATTGCGCCGCAACCAGGTCCAAGACCACCAGGCCGGCCGCCTGGAAATTTATTTCTTTGCTGAGGCCCCTGCGGGCCCCCCAAGCCTCGGGCGGCCGGCGCGGCCGCAGGCCCAGGGGGGCAGCTTGCGCGCGGTGGCCCCTCCCGCGTTGCTAGTGTATGCCCCGCCGGCCCTTGGTGCCAGTTCGCCCCCCCCGGGCCGGCCTTTGTTTGGTTGCTTGCTTCGCTTACTAACTGTGGCGCCCTTTTCCCCCGCGCGCTGGCACTGCAGCGCCAGCGCGACCCTGGGTCGCCCCGTGGCGCCTTGTAGTTGCGCGCCCGCCGGCCCGGCGGGCTCGTACGTAGTAGCGACAGAGGTTTGATGCCCTCCTATTGTGTGTGGCGGTAGCGCGCATGTGGCGCGACGTCGCGCCCGCGCGCGGTTGCTCGCGGTGTTCGCCGGCCCGGCTGGGCGCCGGTCTGCCGCAGCGCCATTTTGCGGATGGGCCGGAATACATACTTACTTCGCCCCTGCAGTGAGTATATATCCTGTCGCCGTCTTTCTATTTGCCCGACCCCGACGGACCGTAGGGCCAGGCGGTCATAGGTCTCCCGCCTTCATCCGGGGGCTTACTAACTTGTGGCTGATAGGCTTGGTGGCTTGTGTTCTTGCGTCTTAATTGCGCTTGGACTGCTCGCAAGCCTGATCCTTGTAGCATGTTTGTTTCTGCTGCTGGTCTGTTGTTAGTTTCGCAATGAGCGACGATGTATGCTGGGCAGAATGTGTCTATAGTGATTCAGCTAGAGATAGTGCTTATTGCACGTCGCTCATGACAAGACTTGTAAGAGATAGATCTGCAGTTGTGCGTATTACTCATGATCATGATACTAATTCCGATGGCCAAAATAAAAGAGCGAGATTATGAGTATGAAGCTGAAGCTCCCCTTCCCGCTACCGGTACCGCTACAGCTTTTGAGAAATTTCGTGCGTAGATGTTTTTGAAAAAGTTTTGTCCTTGTCACAAGTTTGATGCTGACCTGTGGCTTTTCAAGATCGTTTTTGAAAATCGCAGAAATTATGTATGTTGCAGATCTTGTTGCGTGCAGCGGCGTTGCTCTTCAAGATCAATGCTAGAAAGCACTCTGGAAATGCTTTTGATGAAGAATCTTTTTCGATCAGCCGGTGTTGTTGAGTTGCCTTTTGTATTCACGCGCCTGGTTTGATGCGACTCAACTTGATATTTGCGATGAGGTCGATCATATACTAACTTAGTTGCTTTTGGACAAAAATAAATTTGAAGACGTCCTTCTCCGGCGCGTGACGATGCTTGTGCATCTTCCGGCACGAGGAACCGTTCATGTTGTTGAGCATGCATTTCTTGCACAATTACCATGCGGCTCAACTTTGCCTCTGAAAAATCGATGAACCGCTACAACGAACTACAGGGAAGGAGATTTTCCATCTCGGATACTGGATCCTCAGCGAGCAGCGACCAAGCGATAGCGACTCGGCAGGAGCTATACGGCCTAGAACTAGAACACTATAGCAGTTGTAGAAGAAGCCTGTCTTTGTACTATCACCTTAGACTCGACTACGCAAACTACTCTTACTCCGTAGAAGTCAACAGCAACCTGGTGCCTTTGTAGAATTCAAGAAATCTCTGATCCGCAACATTTTTTGAAAACTTTCCTAAGCTAAAGAACACTCGATAGCTATTGTACAGTTTTGCGGCGGCGGCAGCGTTTTGAGCTTTTTTTCGTACTTTTTTTTGCGAGATACAAGTGAAGGCGTTTGCGTTTAGCTTTCGTTCTCTCTATCAACAAACCTTGTGAATCAATTGGTTCGCACAAGAATAAACAAAACCGCTGTAAAAGCAAAACTGCTTACATCACCAACTCCAACTGCGCATCAAAACAGGTTTCCTAGTCTCACAGGCTCAGTCACAACAGGTTTGCGGACTTCGTGTCTCGAAACTGTAGTCACTCTGCTGCTTCTAGTGTAGTTTTTTGCCATTTTCGGTTTAAAAAATAACGCTCCCACCTGAGGACTTCTTTACTTTATACTTTTTTTTAAAGTATACTTTAAACCGCACCGGTTGCTTTACTAGCTGCATATACTAGCCATCGACTAGCGAAAATGGTGTATTCCCGTGCCGAATTGTCGATCCGAGTGCCGGTTGCCTTCATGGGCGGCCTCATTGGTTACCAAGGCGATACCATTCGGAAGATTCATAAGAAAGGGAAAAACTTATTGTCTTGCGCAGTAGAACCCTGCAGAAATGACATGTCTGTGGTCTGAACTGTTCGACCAGGTCACATTAATATGCATATCGGACGACCACCATGACAAACACTGTTTGCATCGGCACGAACGCAAGACAAATTTTGCTCTTTCATAGTCTAGTCGGATTCCGGGTCTACGATCAAGGTTTTTCCGCGTGACCCCCGCGTCGTCGACATGCGTCAGGTGATTATCACAAAGGACGTGGAGGCCGGTACTATTTCCATTGCTTGTCGAGCATTAGAGTTTCAGCTTCTCATGCGTAGGTACGCATCGTAAATAAAAACTGCAGAATGAAAAATGTCAATGTGCCGTATTTTTGCATTGTGCTTTATTCAGCATGACAAACCTCTACTTACTCTCGCTCCCCTTGCTTGTTCCTCATCAGAACAAACCCATTCTCGCTCCCCAGGTGTCGAGGCAATGTTCGACGTTTTCGAGCGGGAACTGAAAAACGTATGCACTGCAAAAGTATCGTACTAGTATAGATTGCAACAGAAATTGGCTCAGCATTACAAGTTGAATTTGTAATGCAGATTTGGCTTAAGAACTAGTCTAGTTCTTAAGGCAAATCTGCATTACAAATTGATTGCATATTAGTTACGACTAGGATACTTTTGCACAGGATAAAACGCGACGAAGGGCCAACTCGCGCGCCTGGGCGAGGATCATATCCTGAGTAAAAACGATCCCACCCCAGAGTCAAGATGGGGATTTTGCAACACAAACCTCGAGGTTTTGGGAGCCACGCATGACAAGTTGCAGGCTGTAGTGTAATGCAGTTTAGCAAGGGAAGCCGCATAACAAATCCACCTCCTTATCCTGTTTACAGCATTACAGGTTCCAAAATACAATGGGAAATGCCTCTCATGTAGATGCGCATTACAAATGCTCTTGTGTTTGCAGATCTGCATGACAACTCTGGGGTTGGGACGTTTTTGCTCAGGATAGATCACTTGTTTTCCTTCAAGGTAGACGTCGCGAGCAACCAAATCGGTGCGGTGATTGGCCGCCGGGGTCAGGGTGCGCACTCCATTCGCGAAACTTCCGGTTGCACAGTGAAGATCCAGGGAGAGGGAGAAGTTCAGGTACTTGAAAATATTAATTTGAGAGAGCTTATTGTTCGTGTTTCTTGATCAAGCATGACAGAGATCCGCTCTCATGCGGTGCACGCATTACATGAAAGAATTCAGCATTTGGTTTTCTGGCGAAATCAGCATTATGTTTCTACTGATGCAAAAATAAAACAAAGCACCATGATATTGTCCTATCGCACCATCACACAACTACAGCTGTCGGGTAAGCTGCCCCAGATCCGCGAGGCGATGCGCGCTGTGTGGGCTTCCATTAAGGAAATTCCGTCTTTGTATAACATTATGCGCGTCTCCGAGTCCTTCTACAAATCCCCCCTCGCGGGCTATCAAGAACGAAAATCCCCCCTCCCCATATCAAAACGGAAATCTGTGATGCAGATCTGTGGTCACATATCAGCTTTGTGATGCTAGAAGGCAAAAGATGCGGACTGTAGTGCTAGCTAGCGTGGGAAAGTGTTGCATCTCCAGCATGACACGAGGCAACTGGAAGTGGGAAACAGCATGACAAATTGCCCGCAATGCAGGCCACAGCTGCGTCTCTTGGCCTTCTGGCAAGACAAGTCGATTTGTGTATTCAAATACAGCATCACAAATTTCGTTTCCGATATGGGGAGGGGGGATTTTTCTTTTTGATACGGGCCCGATCATCGAGTGCGTGCTGCGCCTCCCGGACGACACCGTCGGTATGCTGATCGGCCGCTATGCATTGCAAATATGTCTGGGTCTGGAAGACAGTAACTTGTGATGCTAAATCTGAAGCATGCTAAAATCTGTGTTGTATGAGTGCCAAAAGCTCTCCACTTTCGACCAAGTTGGGAGGGGATATCTCATGCAGGATGGGCATGACAGAGAGGACCTCGCAGAGTTTGCCATGCTAGGTCCCGCATTCCAGACCTCATGGGTCATGAAAAATCTGCATGACAAGTTGCATTCTTCCAGACCCAGACATATTTGCACTTGATAGCCGCCGCGGCAACACCATCTCCACCATCCGTCGCGAGTGCACCGGAGTGCGAATCGACATCGAGTCTGGAACCAACCCGGGCGACCCGGCAGCGTTGAAGACCAACCACCACGGAGGGATTATCAACCAGGGCCTCGGCCGAGGTGGCATGCCGGATGAGCCGACGAGAGAGGTAGAATTCGTCTTTAGTTTATTGCAGCATGAACGAAATTTTTTTACAACCGGGGTGTCGTGTTGATTGCGCATCACAAGTTTCATGTGCTCACGAGATATCGTTGTACAGCAGCTGTAGGTCTACATAAGTACACTACTACGTGGAAACTTGTCACGCGGAACTCACAATGCAATGAATCAATTTGCCAAAAATCATGCTGTGCATCAAACTTCCAGGTCGTGTTGCGGGGAACGATGCGCGCCACTTGCCGTGCGCACCAGATGATTGCTGCTTTGGTAGAAAACGACATGCGCAGAAAGAACCGAGCGAAGGTAAAAATTTTTGTGTCTTATCTCTCCTTTTGTGCTTGAGTAGTTGTATGACAAAGAAAGCATTTTTTTTTTGCGAAACTGTGCATGGCAAATTTCATTTGCACTTCGATCTCATCGACCAGGACGCTGCTGGTGTGGAGCATGACGAGCATGGCTGGGCTGCGAGCGAAATGGGCGTCATGTCAAAGGGACCCTTCGGCACTCCGGAAACCGCCCCGACAGAGCGCGAGTCACCGGAAATGTCCAAGGCTTAAGTAATATTGGGCTTGCCTTGTTTTTGTTGTGAATCCGATTCGTTTTCACATCATGAAAATTTAGATTTTCTTTTTCTGGAACCGCGAAATTGGGAAAAAATAAAGAAATCTTTCAAACTAAAAACAGGTTCTCTCAAGGCTAAACGGTTGTTCGAGAAGCGACACGAAATTTGAATAGTGAAGAAGAAAAAGAAAAACAGCAAAAATTATACGATGTGGAGAACAGTAAAAGCCGACAAAACATCTTCCAAGAACGTGAGACTGGAGGGGAACAAGACACGTGGAAGCGACGATCGAGAACAACAATTGACAATTCTTTCTTACCAAACACAGCAGCATTAGTTTTGTACATTACAGACTAGAAGGACTCGACAGGATCCGATTTATTTTCTACGATAATGTTATACTTGTTACGACGGATAGTACGATGGAAAAATTATTTCGAAATAAAGATCAGGATGTTTCTGTCTTGGTCGTATCATTTTCGAAATAGAACTTCTGAGCGCTTTAGTGGGAGTGCCCATAAGGCAAGCTTTACTGAAATATACGAAATTTCGCCACCGAATGTTAAAAATAATTCCGATATATTTTGACCACTGAAGCTAGCTTTGTACTACCTTATTTTCTCATTACAGTGATGTCACTGTAATGCAGCTGATATAGGCTTTTGACCAAGATACAAGAATTCCTCAACTCTCTGCCAACATATTTTTCCCAATTAAAAATGCACCTAGGAGGTTGACTTTTCGATATTGAAGATGATTACTTTTTGGATAAATATGAACTACTAAATGCTTTGTTTCACCGCCCTCAAATATGTATGGTTCTTTATCAGATAAAACTTCTGTATACAGCTGTTGACAATAACTGGCAATTCTCTTTACACAGGGTAGTACAACTAGAACATCCTCAACGATATAAAAGCGGTAGAAATATCGCCGGTGCCTTCGGATATCAAAACGAAGTAAATCAGGAACAAAGCCTAGCGCTAGCGCTGTCTTTGTCAGCGACTTCCCCTTCGTGGCTTTTTCCGTTCGGTCCGAACATTTGCAGTGGGATCGGAAACTCGTACGAGTTTTCGATCTCTCTTCAAGTTTTCGCTCTGGTCACGGAAAATTTCTGCGTTGTGGTTGATGACCACGACGGCGGTCAATAGGTTTGAGCCTTGCTGTTGTACTTAGAGCACCTTGCGATAGAAATATTGCAACCGAAAAATGAAATCCGTACTTTATTGCCAGCACGTTTTAATTCTAATCGTACACGCTCGAATAGTTGACGTTCTATTTTTTGAGTTAGAAATGCCAAAAAATGTTGGTAGAAGGAGCAGAGGCGAGCTAAGAGATGAAAAGTAGTTTGCTGCAAGGAATAGAATAGTCTCAACCGAGATGAACTACAACCACTTGATGGCGTTTCAAGTGAATTCCTTCTCGAGCAAACTTAAGCTTTTTCATACCGATTTATTGGAGAAGGAATATCAACTATCAGCTGCTTTTTGGATACTTGTTTTAGAAGATACGGAATCAAAAACGTCAACCGAAAGAACTACTACCGACGAGAAACTGATGCGTGTACACGTTGATATTATAAGAGCGTTGGAATAGAAGAGATGTCTGAAGAAAGATTGGTAGAGTAGCCCCCCACAAGGACAATAATTACTTTACATCGCTGAGGACTTCTGCGCGATGGATTCAAGGTAATAAGTCTGTATAACACAACAAACCACCACCACACAAAGACTTTTTCCTTGTAGTGCAACTGATGCCAGCGGGAGGAGGCGCTCGCTGCAGTTATGGTAGGAAGGTACGTACGGGAGTAGAAAAAAAGGATACTAGTGATCACATGCGAGCATGACCAAGAACAATACTCAGGGTCGGATAGATTCAGGCACCATACGGCAAGTAGTCACGCGAACAACATCGTTCGCGCGACCGAGCTGCAGGGGACGGGCTAAGTAATATCCATCCGGTTCTAGTGATAGCGCGAGTTTTATGTAATAGTACCTGTACCTGTACCTACCACGGCACCACAAGAAAACTGGATGAAGTCATACTGCTTACACAGGAGCATTTAGATTTCTCAACTGCACCGTCCGCAATAGAATATCTTGTATTCCGTTTCTGAAGCAATAGCAAAACCCTACACCGGTACCCACCAACACAACTCGAAAAACGCCACCATGATGAAGAATTTTAGCTCTTCACTCCAGCCACTCCTGGTGAGGATGAGAGTGTGCTGTGTCCCATAGGATGACGCTTTTTTCTTGCATCTATGGGTTAACGGTACGCAGAGAAATGAGAAAAAAAGAGTCCCACGACAAGTAGGGTAGAGGAAGCACGACAGGACTCCTGGTGTAATTTATGAAAAAAGAAAAGCAGAAAGAGATAGACAGTGGCATAAAACTCCTATCTGATTGCCTATTTGTAGTTTCGTTTCTCGACGGGGTTGTAAGTAAATGCTAAACTTGTTACGGTAGCGAATTTATTGGATAGAACAGGATGAGGATCAGCATCATGTTTACGCGAAACCTCTAGACGAGGTGAAAAAAACATCGAGAATCACTATAAGCTGCCAATAGAGCAGCAGTGGCATGATAGTTCTGGGCTGCTAAAATCGATTAGGTCTACTTCGAGGCGAATAGACACTGCTGAAACTACCACTACACTTTTCTGAATAGACCGACGGCTGCTAGAGAATACAACTAGCTACAACTTTTTGGAAAATACAACACAGAATCTCGGCAGTGCAAACGGGCGGCAGTTGTGTAGTGCGAATAAACTACCTCGACTGCGGAAAATTCGATGACACACTACTAGAGTACTTCTCGTTTGGTCTGCTTCCGCGCAGCACAGGTTAAGGTTTCGTCTTGGTTAAGCTTCAGGAAAAACGACATGCGCTGTTGATATTTCTTGTATTTCTTCAGCACACAGTTTCACGAGTTGGCTGTCAGGTTCAAAATTCGAAACGTATCTACTGACATAAGTATATTACCAGAAGATGCAGCGGTTTTGCTGCACCGAAGAAAAAGCGCTGGTAATGAAACGTCGATAGCTCTCCGATCGGAAATGAATCTTATGTGAACGTGGAAAAAGAAAACTCAAAGACTCTTTTTGTATCACGCTGTTGTGGTTGCTGTCACAAAAAAAGAGGAACTGAAATGAATTCTCGATGTTGTTGATAATGATACAACTGAACAAAGGAGCGTCATCTTTTCCAAATGTTGAGATGTTAAAGTTGAAGTGCAGGAGTCACAGTCAAGGTCTTCGTGCGACCTTGAGAAACAAATTTTTTACAAATGAATTTTCTGAAAAAACAAGCGCAGCAGCAGGCGGGCGAGCAAATGAAGAAGATGAAGATCTACGTAGCTCAAGGGGGTCAACAGCTACCACCAGCACCACGAGCAGGTTGAAAATATTAACCGCCAACTACGCAGCACAGCTTCTGTTTGTTCCTTCGTTTTGTGTCTTCGTGAATAAGTCATTTTTTCATCCGCCATCGGCCCGCAGTGTATATTTGTGTGGCAGTGGTAGACGAGAAAGAGATTTTTCAACCTCGTCTTTATCGTTCTTGTGTGGTTGGGCCGGGCGACGTCGGACAAATCGGTGTGGGTGCCGTATCTTCAGGCCGTCGGAATTGCTGTGATCGTTGCAGCTGCTTCCAACGTCGTTTGGAGGCCTCAACATATTATCAAACGAAACGCAGTAGTCACACTCACACAGACTGGAAAAGAGAACATGTAAGTGATTGATTTCATCGATAACGATAGCTTAATCGTCCAATGTCATTTGATTTGCCCCTGCCGGATCGAAAAGTCATTCATCCATGACCGCAAGTCACGTTTCGTACTTTTTTCGCACGGTTTTGCGAAATCAATTTCATCAAACACTGAATGTCAAAACACTCCTCGTCCCTTATCGTACACGACAAGAGCTTCGCGCTCCACATTTTTCCTGTCAGCACTTCTTCAGTCGTTGTCTTTTCATCGCGTGGTCACACTCGTCCTCTCTTTTCCGTTAGTCTTGTCGTTCGTCTTCAGAAGAAAACCAAAACCATAGTTCAGCACCTCAAGTAGGAAGTCGTCCTGTTTTGGTAGTACAAATTGCCTCGCTTACTACTAAAGTATATTCGCTTTAGTTCAACTTCAAAACAGAGACATTGAACACAATAGCAGTCAGTGCCACATCATGAGCTCTCAGTTTTCCCCTAACCCCATGTATAATGTTGTATCATCTGTTAGTAGCTATGGGTCTCGCTATGGCCGCTAGCAATACCGGTTCGCCACTACGTCTACCTGTATTGCGTGCTACCTATCAATCTGGCGCGCAAGAAGGTGAAGGACGCACAGGTACATCAACTACCCTGGCAGTAGTTTTACCATCCTGCTTAATGTCTTCCCTCGTCTCTCTACATTGTTACGACTCATCCGACGTAACCCGCGTAGTTCCACCCTCCTGAGGCACAAGAATCCGAAATCGAAAAACGAAAAGCGTTCCAAATGTGGTACTTTTTCGCTATCCTGGTGAACGGTATCTGGGAGGACCCCGCGGTCGCGGATCACGACCCGGTTTTCGCCCGTTTTGACCTCATTTCCAAAAAGGCTGGCTTTCATACCCGCCGGGTTTCCCGGTACTTGACGTGGCGGTACTCGTATTTATGCTGCGTGCCGCTGTTCATCATTCTCAAGTGCATCCTGGATTTCTACTCCGTCGCGCGCGAGGGCGACAGCCTCGCGCAGATGCTTTCCGACGCTTTACCAAAGGCGACAGAAGGTTCCGGGCCCGCGAGCTTCGGGGCCAAGATTGCGGAAAACATGCAAGCGTTTTTCACCGCATTGAGCGTGGACAACTGGATCTGGGCGGGGTTAAGCGTAAACACCTTCTTGAGCTTCACTATTGGGACGATTTTGACTTTCGCGCCCAGCTGCTGCTTGGCGGACTACGAATATGTGGAGTTGGATGACCAAGGTTTCCCAGTACAGCAACAACTTGGAGATGACCAGGTCGTGGCCCTCTCGTCCCCGGCGGAAGCAAGAACTTCTACACCAGACGGAGCGGATCGAGATCGTGCCTCTGTGCGGAAAAAGAGTTTGAACAAGCTCCCGGGGGCGGTGAACTTCAGCAGTAGTGGTAAGAATTCGCAAGTTATGACTGCTTCTGGTGCAGGTCGCGCTAGTAAGAAGAAGAACGAATCCGAAGAACAATCGTACGACCTGAGTCTGCTCACGCGGCCCAAATCGCTCGAAGAAATAGAAGACGCGCAGCAGGAAGCAAAATTGCAGGAGTTGCTTACCAAGGCAGCGGCCTCTTCGGAAGATCATTCGGGTGGTGAAAACAAGGACTCGAGTAAGTCGAAGTTGAAGAAAAAAATCAAGAAAAGCAAGTCAAAAGCGTTGAAAAAGAAATCGAATTCTTCAACTACAGGTCAACAAGATGAAGACCATCCTACAGCGCGCCCCCCGACACAAGCCGGAGTAGATTCGGAGGACAAATTTCACCTGTTCTACAACGACAACGAAAGCCCCCGGTCGGCCGGGGATCATATCTCCTCGGAAAGCAGCAGCAGCAGTGATGACGACGAGGATTTTTACCGTGGGGCAATTACCAGCACACGAAGCGCCGCCGGTGGGGTGAACGCCAGTGCTTTGCGGTCCGCAGCGCCGGGATCCACCATGATGTCGATGGCCTCGCGAGGGCCGGGTGGGATCGGTTCGATGCGAGCCGGACCCGGAGGCGCAAGTGCCCGCGGTGCAAACTACACGACGCCGCACTTGAGTCTGCTGCGCTCAGGAGGTGGGGGGCTAGCACCGGGAGAGCTGATTTCCATCACCGCAATGGAAGAACAAGAGACTTCTCCTGAGGCAGGGGGAGCTAACGGCGCCAACGACAGTCTGCTCCCAGTCGGCGCAGGAGCGCGGGGAAACACGGTTGATCACCTAGTACCCGCAGACGGGAACTACAACCATGAGGTTTCGGAGCAAGAGATTGCGTACCGAACTTCGCTGATCAAGCTGCTCCAAATTTCGCAGGTGTTCATCTGGACCTCGTGGGGGATGCAGATTACCTTTCCGTTTTTGTTGTACATCTTGGTCCCGTTTCGCACTTGGATCGACGTGAACGGGCTGAACGAGGTGCTGTGCGAAGTCGGCACGGGGACGCTCTTCGCTTCTCCGGTGTTTATGAGCTCAAACATCAACGCGACTCTAGTTTTAGCGGAGGAAAAAGGGTTTTTCGACGTGGACCGAACAAAAATGGTCATGAAAAACACGAACCCACCGAGGTTTGACCTGCTGGGGACGGAACGGAAAAGAAATACTGGGGAAGATAAAGAGAATGACAGTGAAGAAACTACGAGTGCTCCTGTCGATCTGCTGGAACAAACGTGGCGGCAGGAAAGCCAGGCCGAGTGGTGTGTGCACCACAAAAGCCGGTGGATGGACCATTTAGACGGCGTAGAAACAGACTGCGCGTTGTCCCTCGCTGCAACCTGCATTGCGGAACTGTGCATCAAGGGAAGTAGTCCTGTCACAACTGCTCCTGGAAGTAGTGCTGCTGCTGCTCCCGGAGCTGCAACTTCTTCACCAAGTACAACTTCCAATCCACTCGCCTCCCCCTTTGGCGCTTTCTTCGACGGGGCGGTTTTGGGGGACATGCTCCCCGGAGAGGCATCCTCCGACACCGGCCACTGCTTCGCCAGCAGAGAAGCGTGTTTGGATTACAGCAACCCGGCTATCTTCGAAGCCGGCATGGCCTACATGGAGACTTGCGCGAAACTGGCGTACGCCGAAAGGATGAAGGAAGGCGAAGGCGAACAAGAAACGGAAAACGAAAACGATCCCGGTGAAGCTCCCGAAACTACAGGAGCGGTCGTTCACGCCCATGATCATCCAAATGGGACACGTGAGTCACAACCAATACCCTCCCAAGATTTCTCAGCCGATCCGCCCCCGTTTGGAATGGAACACGTCTTCGAGGACGCGCTGCGGGCCAGTCAATACGTTGGCAGCTCTGAAGTAGACCCAAACGATCCAAATGAGCGACTACACCATTTTGCAACACCTGCAGAAGGTGTAGCATTCTTCCCGAGCAGCAGCTCAAATGCCGCGGCAGCATCTCCTTCCGCAGCTTCGATAGAATCCACCGCTACCATTGCGAACCTGCAACTGATCCCCGTGTGGATGCTGCCCGCGCACGCGGTGAGCCGCAAAGCGACGGACGCCGCGGCGCTGGCTTTCACAGAGTCCTTGAGGAAGAGTAACTACAGCAGCTATTTCACGGAAGCGGATAAGCAGATGGACACGCTGTTGGCAAACATGCGAATGTACAATAACGAGGAAAACTACAACCCGGATATGTCGGAAGATCAAGATGGCTCTAGTACTGAGATGAAGTTGAGAAATGCAACGGAATTGTACGAAGCTCAACTGCGCACCTTGGAGCAGCAAATCGTTGACGCTGCGGCGGAAAAGGCGAAATCACTCGTCGACATGTTGAAAGAAAAATTCCTCGCCATGGAGGACATCGAGCGGGGGCGAATGGAGATTGGTGGCGGCACGGCGCCGGAGATCATGGGCATGACTTCTGCTGCGCAGGAAATAAAAAAGTCCGGTCTTCTAGTAACGCCCTCGCCGACCACAGTAGAAGAAACTTCAGGAGCAGACCACGACTTTTACATTCCGTTTGGCAACTTTCCGGAGAGTAGCAACGTGATGAATATCTCCGATTCTGCTTCACACGTTATTCGCAGTAAACATAGTACAGCGAAGATCACGCCGTCAAGTCCAAGTGCAAGCAATCATGATGAAGGCTCCACGACCAGCTTAACTGCTCTTGATGCCCCTGACGCAGATGACGAACCACTTCATCAGGAGGCTCAGGGAGGTACTATTACTATCGAGGAGGCTACTAGCTTTCTGCACCGCGGCCGCCGAGAGGATCTGCGACCAGGAGGGGAGCACTATCTCGAAACTGATCCTGGTCTGAGCCACGCATCTAGTTCTACTCTACTGCGGGGACCGCAGTCTCCACGTCAGTACTTTAACCTTCGCGGGGGTCGCAGTCGCGGAAAATTTGTGCAACAGAGCAGCTCCTTGTCCATCTCGCCCGATACCAGTGAAGGTAGGCGCGGCGGTTTGTTGCTGCGAAGGAGTAGGAGAAATTACCACGATGGCCATGGCCATCTTCCGATCACGAGCACGACCGTGAATGGATACGCGGGCACTACTAGTGCCAGCGGATCTTCGACAATTGCGGCAGCTGAGACAAGTGCCTTCACCTCCCTGGGAGCACACCAAGTAGACGGAGCCGAAGTGCTTCAACATTCGTCAGGGGCAAGAAAAACAGTAGCTAATACCCTCTTCTTGCAGGACCAGGAGGTGCAGCTGGGCCATGCCCCGGGTGGACCGCTGACAAGTCATGTGGTTTCTGGACAAGATTACACGACGAAGACTGCGCAAGCGCACGACGTTGGAGCAGGACCAGTGCGGCAGCAGAAAATGCTTCTTTTTCCAAAGCATTACGCACCTCCAGGTGCAAGTGCTGGAGTTACTGGGCCACGATTTGAGGAGAAAATCATTCTAAGACACGGCGCGCCGTCTGTCGATCTGAACAGACGTGGAGGTGGAGCACAGTCACAGAATGTTGCAGCAGCAGCCCCGCCCACCTTTTCCTACTTGGATTACATGACAGAGAAGAGAGCGTACGCGAAAAGGGAAATGGAGAATATGTACCACCTGATGCAGATCCAGATCCGGCAGCTAAAATCCGCGATGCTCTGGACCCTCGCTCGATCGGACGACAGCATCGCGATGGCTTTGTCCTTGATGGTGGCGGGCACGACGTTTTTCTCGTTAATCCCCATCGCCGTCCCCCTCGCAAACGGTTTGGCGGAGGCTTTGCTGAACCAGAAAGCCATGTTTCCGGGCAGTCAACACGGATCGTGGGTTTTGATGCTGTGCGTTTTGATTTCCGTCCCGCTCTACGCCTCCGGACTGGCGTTACTGCAACAGTTTATCGGCGGCGATTGGGTATTGACCGCGGTCTTGCTGCTGATTCTCATTTGGTTTCTCTTAGGTGCTGTCACGGCAGTGAAACTCCAAAAAACGAGATTTGACGAGGGCGACGACAAGGAACGGTGGAAGATGTACATTATCATCTGGTTTGACTACGGCGCGCGAGCGGTAGTCATCATCCTGATTGTGTCGCTCGGTTTCTGGTGGGCGGTCCGCGCGGTGCCCGAGGACGTGGAAATTGACGTGGCGGGCATGGTGTTCGGGAATCTGACCTTCACGAAAGTGTTGTCGCTGATCTGTGACTTCATGGTGAAAAAGATCCAGACGGCGATAGCCGCGACGGACCTGATGGTTTACGCGTATTGTAAAACCGAACTGTGGGAGATGATGCATTTTGCCGCCGGGTCGGAAAGATTTTCCCGGAAATTGTGGAAAAGAGAAGTCAGGGAAGTCGCGACGCTCATGAAGGTGCCCGCGCCCTCGGCGGAAGACTTGGGGATCGCGGGGTTTATGGGCCCGGTAGAGCATTTGCAACATCACCACCATAACCACGATCACAACCAGAGCAGTAGTCCTGGTGTAGTTGCAGGTGGAGTTGCACCTGGTACTACTCGTGGTGGTGGGGAAACACCGAATAAGCCATCTGAGACTGTTGTTCACCATCATCATCACTACTATACGACGACGACGACGACTACAAGTGGAAACGAGGAGGACAATATTGGGCGAGAAGGAAAAACCACATCAAAACTAGAAAAGGTTAAGGTGTTGTCAACTACCAAGGCAGCCTCGTTTGATTTGCAGCCGGTGACATCGAGTACAGGCTGAAGAAAACTGTAAGTACGATAGCAAAGATTAACAAGGTAAGCTCGTGAATCTGAATATGCATACATTTATTTCAGAGTCGCTGCTGCTGCCTCGTCTTGTTGAGCTTTTGCTTTTCTCTGAAAACAGTTTTTGTCGATTGTCCATTCCGATCATGCGGGTCTGTATGTGAAGCTGTCTGGTTACGACTAGCGAAAATCATGACACTCGATACCAGGTGGGTGCTGTGTTGTTCGAGCTAAGCCGCGTTCTTCTGGCGTCTCTGTCCGGTTTGCGGTTGTTTGTCTTCAGGGACAAGTTCTGTATCTTCGTCTTTCGTCAATGGTCGATTGTTGCCGCAGTACTACTTACTTCAATCGTCTTCTTCGTGAGTTTTGTGGCCTATCTTCATCACTGCAGCTCGTCCACCGCACACAGTATTGGCCAGCATAGCCCTGTCTTGTCGTTCGCATTCATTTCATGGTTCGTCTTCGTTCAAAGTATATGAATTTCGTTCTGCTGCCTGCCCCGATCAGCATTATGATGGAGAACGTCTTGCTCTTGCGCTTGATGCGTCAGTGACTCCTCCAGCACCAATTCGTACTATCCGCAGCGCATTTAGGTTTGGCGCATTTATTTGATGGTATAGCCGAGAAATAGGTCGTTCTGGGGCCAGCAACCAATGTTCGCAAGAAAGCCAAGTAACATGTACAACATCAAACACAAAACATAAACAGTTAAGAAGATGCAGTAGTACTGCAGCTGCTGTTGAATTTTCATTTTAACCCATGGACTCTTCTGATAGAACCAACTGTAGAATGAAAACCCATTTGCAAAAATTTGGCACGCTGCAGCTGCAGCGGCGGCCCCCTGTTCGTCCCCAGAAACCTCACCCCCCCCACGGTCGCAGCCCGCCCTCTTCAAGCAGTTCGGACTATCAGATAAACTTCATCTCTGTTCTTAAGGAACTAAAGGTAAACATATGAGTTGATTTCGAGCTGCTCCCACGGCGACCCGTCCAGCAAGAACCTCCCACGATGTTTCACCCGTTCGCCGTCTTCCTGAACGGTCTGTGGGAAGACCCCGCCACGGCGACCCACGACCCCGTCCACGCCAGGTTCCAAAAACAGTCCGACAAAGCGGGTTTCGAAACGAAACGGGTTTCGCGGTATTTGACCTGGCGCTACAGCTACCTTTTGTGCGGCGTCCCGTTGTTTTACTTCATCAAAATCATTTTAGACTTCGCGGTCGTGAAGTCCGGGCACCATCATGATTTGGCGACGATTCTGGAAAGGGACCTACCGGGCTCAACCGGTGGGGGGCCTTCCGGCTTTGGGGCGAAGATCGCGAAAAATTTGGAGAAGTTCGTCACCGTGCTGGTTGTCGATGAGTGGATTCTGTTCGCGGTGAATTTGGTTTCCTTTTTAGGAACGTGCTTCGCCATTGTCCTAGGGTTTGGGCCCAGTTTTTTGTTGGCGGAAAGTCCGAAGAAGGGGGAGTATAAGGAAAGCAAAGACGAGCAAAAAGATGATGATGGTCCACCAGCGGCTTCCGCTCTCCGGTCGCGTGGGCAACATTTGCTGGACCAAAACCCCGAGGGCAGCTCAGCGTTGAAGCTTGTAAGTGGCTTGAGTGTCGCGAGTCATGGGAGCATAACTAGACCGAGCGCAGCAGGAGGTGCGGCCATCGTTGTGCAGGAGCAGGATCAACGCGACGTCGACCAAGACTACGACACGACAATCACTCTCACCGCCACCGGCGCGAAGCTTGCTGCGGGCGCTGCGGGGAACAGTACGACCAGTTCATTCCTGCGCCTTTCGCCCAGCAACAAGCAAAACAGTAAGACGTTTGACTTGAAGACGAAAAAGTGGAACACTGTTGTTCCTGCCGATTCCAAAGACGAGACTAATGCTTCAGCTTTAGCGGACAGAAATGCACCAGCGGGAGCAGAACATCATCACGATGTCGACCCATCAATCGATCACGGGCAAGCCCTCACCGGCACGTTTCTCGCGTCGTTGGGCAAGTCCGCGTCGAAGTTTAAATCTTTGTCGGCCCGCGCGAAGCGCAGTGCGGCGGCGAAAAGGTCAACCCCCCGGGGGCACGACCACGATGACTACGAAGACCATTTGTTCCACCACGGGAGTTGTACCAGCGACGAGAGTAGTAAACAGGACCATGACGCCCACGTTACGAAACAGCGGGAGGACGGGGAGCAGGAGGACAAACTGCACGCTTTAATCCACCAAAGTTTGATGACATCGGCAAACTATAAAGATCTTCCGGGGCGGCGGACGCGGAATATTGAGGGCGGGAATAATGTGAACATCAAAGCTGCTGGGTCCGTGAAGAGGAAAGGGACCGCTGATCGCGAAGATCATTCGGGGTTCAATATCGAAGGCGAGCATATAGCCGCTTTTCAGTCGTCGTCACAATCCGGTAGTAGCAGTAGCTCCAGTAGTTCCTGTTCGGGTAATAACTATGACTATCTCGAACAGCAGGACGAAGATCAAGATTTGTCCAGTTTCCTGATTCGGCCAAGTTTTTCGGGCAGCGAAAGTGGACAGCACGTGATTACCGCAAGAGTTGCATCAACTTTTTCATCGGGACAATCCTCGGCCAACATGACTTTTAGAACAAACGACGGGCGGCCCACGACAGCAGCAGCGCCCGGTGCAGCTGCAGCACTACCTACAGCTTTCGGACCAGGAAGGAGTGACTTCTACATTGGGACGCCGGAAAGACTTTTCGAGGAGTCAGACCAGTCTGTAGTGGATGAGGTGGTGGAAGTAGTTTTGGACGAGGAGCCACAGTGTCGTGTGACAAGAACTTCTGACAATCTTAGGATACAACCAGCTTTTATGTTCTCCCGTCGTACTAGTGCGGTAGAGGAACCAGGACCGGCGGCCGTCGACTACAATTTCTATTCCCGAAGAACTACAACAGACAAGAACCCGTTCCATTTCTACGACGAGGAGACTTCTGATGTCAACCTTCCCCCAAACCCCTCTGGGCCACACGCAGCTGCCGCCGCGGGTGTGTCGGAGCAAACGGATGTATCCGAATACAACTTCCCAGTAGCAGCTACAACTACTGCTGCTGCACCACCATCGTCCCAGCATCGTCAGGGGAATATGACTCCCAACTTGAAATCGGATTTGATCCTCCCGCCGCAATCCGGCCACGATCTGCGCTCCGCGCCGCAAAGTTACGACGCGTCCATTCTGGCTTCCAACCGCGGAATGCACGGATTTATTTTGTCGTCCACGGAGAACAGCCGTGCCGGCGGCGGCACGACGTACCCGGAGACCATAGCGCCACCTGGCGGTGGTCCCCGTGCTGACGTACTAGGTGGAGAAGCAGGCGCTCCCGGGACCATTGCGCCAGACAGCAGTAGTCACCGCGGAATCATATCCGGTCTAGTGCAAAGTCAAAGGCAGGGCACGCAAGATGTTGAAGTAGACCACGCCCAGCAACAGAGTCTTGCTCATATCGCTGCAGAGCAGGATGGTAACGTCACCACCACAGGTGTCACGACTTCGCCTGACGGTCGTGCAGATGGGGAGCATCAAGATCCCGGGGGTCCTCCAGGTGGAGACCACAGAACGACAGCCAGCAACAAACAGGAGAAGTACCGAAAATCCCTTCTGAAACTTACCTGGTATTCTCAGGTGATCCTGTGGATTTCCTGGGCCCTCCAGATCGGTATCCCGCTCCTTTTGTATTTAGCCATTCCGTTTCGCTCCTTCATCGACCGCAACGGTATGGACATTGTCTTGTGCGAACAGGGGCTGACCCAGTTATTTCACACGCCGATTTTCGCCCGCGCGAATTTGAACCACACCTTGGTGCTTGCCGAAAACCTCGGATATTTAAAACAAGCACAGGAGGAGAAAAACGAAAAAATAGACGTCGAGAATAAATCCAACGCCCGCTTTGACCTCCTCGGAACGAACTCACTTTGGCTGCGGGACCTACCGGCGCGAGAGAAGTCGGCTCAGGAGGGTGTGTATGAACTGCAAAAGTATCGTACTAGTAGTAATTGCAATACAAATTCGCTCAGCACGACAAATTGAATTTGTCATGCTGATTTGCCTTGGGAACCAGATTTGTAATGCATGAATGCGATTACTACGAGTGCGATACTTTTGCATACGATAGTGTGGAAGTTCCCGCGGTGGCGACCAATCCCTTCTCCGCTTTGACGGTGCACGTCGAGGAGGCACAGAACAATTGGTGCACGTACCACGGGAGCCGCTGGCTGGACGCGTTTGACAACATCAAACTGGACTGCGCACTAACGCTCTCCGCAGTTTGTATCACGGAGTTGTGCATCCACGATAGAACTACTTCTACAAGCTCGAATAAAATCGGTTCTACAACAAGTAGTGCAGCCTCATCTTCATCTATGGAGAGAAAAAAGTTTGTCACAGTCACTAAGTTGCAGGTTTTGCATTACAAATTTTTTTAGCATCACAACTTCTCCTTGTATTGCAGAAACACTAGGGAAATCCCTTATGAAGTGTGGCTGTGATGCATTTTTACGCATGATAGACAATTTTGTATTGCAAAAATGCCCATGAGTGATCGTGACGAACTTTTTTCTTTTGATATCATCTCTCGATGACCCGATCGCACTGTTCGCGGACGCGGTCGGTGTGGAAAGAACCACGTCCTCGATTCCCATTCCGGCGGAGCTCACGACGGCGTATGAGCAGTGTTTTGAGCAGACAAGCACGGGATTGTCCGAGATTTCGAATTCCGCGGGGAATCAGTGTCTGGACTACACGAACCCGGTGATGTTTGAGGCGGCCATGAACTACATGCAGGTCTGCGTCGCGTTGGGCTACGCGGAAAAGGAAGAGGTGCAACTCGCGCAAGGCTATTCAGAGGCTGGAAAGAGCCCGAACATCACAATCCACCTAAATCCTATACCCCCGGGGTCTACTCCGGCGCACAGAAGTGTGGAAGAAGATTTATCTCTCGCGCCATCAACGGGAGATACTTCTGGTCCGGTAGTACCGTCTACTCGGTACCACCGCGGTCTTCATGGCAAGGGCGAAGATCCCGTCGCAGGGGGGAAAGGAGCTGATACTTCAACAGGTTCATCGAGGAGAAACAACATTTCGCCACAGGCCCCTCCTCCAACAAGCGCGCCGCTGCAGGAGAGTGCTGGTCTGCCCCCGTATTTGAGTCCCCCGGCGGGGAAGGGTGGGTGGCTCGGCGACTTGACCGGGGGACGCGGTATGGCGGTGCCGAAGGTGGTCTTGGGGGAGAATCATGAAGCTTCTGAGCAGGGTGATAAAGCATCTCCAGTAGAAGTTTCAGAGAAGCGTGCTACGAACAAGAACTCTGTCAGGAGCAGCACAAGAGGATCTTCATCAGGCGGCGAGAACGATACTGATGCGGTCTCGGGCAGCTCTGGTGTGGGTGTCGCGGAGGAAGCGGATGTAGTGGTTGCGCCAGTGTTGGAGAACGAGTTGCTTTTAGCGCCTTCCCATCAGGTAGCAGCAGGGCGGCCAAACGAAAAGACGACAAAAAACGTCGAAGAACCACTGGCGCAGCAAGCGCAGCTTGCACTTGCTGGCAATGATAAAGCGGAAGGAGAAAAAGCAGAAGACAAAATAGACGACGCAGAAGCTCAAGCTCCTGCCACAGCAGCTTCTTCGCTGAGCAGGCACAGCAACCTGAAAAGTAAACGCACCTACCTCAGACACAGCAACAATGCACGGCACAGGACAAAAATCGAAGAGCCAGTAGAAGATGTAGCAGTTCTACTTCCAACTTCCGTTCCAGAAGAAGTACATCCAGCAGATGCAGAGGGGGCGCAGGCTGGAACTACAGCTTTCCTGGAAATAAAAGCACGTGACGCAGCTTCCAATCGCACCCGCACGACCCACGGTGCCGACGCCGATTCCCGTCCGGACCGGGAGAGTTCGGAGCAAGTCCAATCTCTCGATCTCATCCCCACCTGGTTGCTTCCCCCGCACTTTGTCAGCAGAGGAACCATTCGCCAGGCCACGTTGGCGTTCCGGGCGACATTGGAAAAGGGGGACTTTCCAACGACCAGGAGCAAAGTCGATAGACAGGCGGAGTCCATCGTGTCGACGATGATGAAGTTCACGGAAGTTCCGGACAAAACGGTGCCAACAACGGAAGAAATTGAACAGATGGAAATGAGTATCCGGAAGAACGCGGAACTGAAGGCGGATGAGTTGATTCTCGCGGTTGAGAAGGAAGTGGAACGGGTGGACAGGTTGTTAAACGCGGAACAACACAACAACCCGGAGTCATTGGTCCTTCCCCCCTCCGCACAAGAATTGTACTCGCCCTTGGGCAGGAAGCTAAAGAGGACAACGGCGAAAAAATTGTCGACGCCGAGTACTATTGCAGCTACGGGATCTTCAGTAGAAGAGGGTAGGACAACTACAGAGCTAGGAAATGTGGTGGAAGATAGTGAGGATAGACTTCTTGGATCTTCGTTGTCCTTGCATAGTGCGCCAGATGAACAGCCTAACGCGGGCGTAGCCGTAGCGGCTGCAGTTTCTCCACCTCCTGGTGGCGTAGCCGATAGCAGTGTTGACGCAGGTGCTGGTTCCACGACCTCCTCCACGCGAATGGATGAAGAAGGAGCCACATCACTTGGTGGTGGCACTACAGGACCTGCATCGACTTCTCCGAGTTCTGCTCCTAATGGAAATGAAAACCCAGAAGATGTTGCGGGTACTACTTCTAGCGATCAAGACAAAAACCTTCTCCGGTGGATTCGCGCCGTAAACAACCACCACGCGGGGCGACTTGAGGCGGAAGAACAGAACCAAATTCTTTCCTCTTCCAAATCTTTTCTCTCGAAGAGACAGGACTTCTCTGCGAGTCTTGGTTTTTTGGAACACCAACAGAACAGTGGAAAAATCCAACAGACAAAGACAAGCAAAAGTCCATCGCTGCCGGGTGAGATAAAGGAGAAGCAGACACAGGAGCTGCAGATGCACAGCAGAAGCATCGTAAAGATGAACCATGATCAGGAACAGAACGCAAAGCCTGCAGAACCTGTAACTGCCGACTCGTTGTCCTCTGGTGGACTACTGGGTTCTTCAGCTGAAAACAGTGTTTCGACTGACCACCCGCTCCAACAAGGGCTCCCGGTCCAGTCGTCATCCTCCCGAGGAGGACCACAGCAAAACAAAACCTCACTACTTCACGATGCTGATACGCCCTTCGTTGGCCTACCCGCCCCGAGCCCGAATGTTGTTGTGTTTTTCAAGGACGAAGGAACAGCAAGCGGTACTAGTTCAAGCCCTGGAAGAACAAGCATGGAAAATAAGGAAACAACAATATCAACAACTAATCCAGCAGGAGACCACCTGCCTACGCCTCTACCTCTAGCGAAAGAGGAGGGCAACAAGGTGGGTCACTATGTGAGTCAAAATTCTGGCAAAAATGAAAATCAACGCGAAGATCACTCAACTTTGCACGGCGACACGACTGCAGGAGGTAGATCAAATGTAAATCCGACGAAGAACACCAACCACGTTCTACTTCCCTCTTCGTCCGCAACTGGTGAACTGCAAGAAGATGGCGCAGCAGCTTCATCTAGCAACACGACGGATCTTCACGATCCACAGTTTTTAACCCTGGAAGAAAAGCTGGCCGCGTACGCGGAATTTGCGCAACGGGAGAGAGAGCAGGCGATTCGGAATTTGGAGGAGGACTTCCACAGTGCCCAGAAAGATATCCGGCGGATGAAGTCTGCGGCCCTTTGGTCCCTAGCCCAGACCGAAACCGCGATCACGTCTTCGCTCAGCCTGGCGGTGGCCGGGACCACGTTCCTCTCCTTGCTGCCCATCGCTGTCCCATTGGCGAACGGTTTCGCGGAGGCGTTGCTGAACCAAAAAGCGCTCTTCCCAGGGTCGCAGCACGGGGGATATGTGTTGATGCTGTGTGTTTTAATACTAACCATCACCCTCTACGGCTGCGCCCTCGCTTTGGTCCAGCAGGCCACGATGGGGGGAGATTGGGTGCTGACGCTGATTTTGTTACTGATTCTGTCCTGGATCGGCGCGACGTTTGCGACAGCAGGCAGGTTCTTGAAGACGATGCGCTCTGATAAAAAGGGCGACGACCAAGAGAGCAGATGGCAGGGGTACAAAGTCGTTTGGGTAGAATACCTCGTGCAGACGCTCATTCTAATCGCGCTGATCGCGTTTTCCTTGTACTACATCAAGCGAACAATGGAAGATCGGCTAGACCTCTCTGCGATCCTCGCTAACCTGACCGTCCAGCACTTTTTCTCGCTGACTTGCGATTTTATAGTGAAGAAGACGCAAACGGCGGTCGCGATGACAGACATGATGGTCTACGCGTACTGCAAGACCGAAATGTGGGAAATGTTTTATTCCACAGCCGCGTCCGAGAAAACGGCGCGGAGACTGTGGAAGAAGGAAGTGCGCGAAATCGGGGCGTTGATGAACGTTTCCCTGCCAGACCACGTTCGGAAGGGGATCAACGAGAGCAACAAAGGAAAAGGTAGCAGAGGAGAGGACGGACTCTCGAAGAACGGAAGTAAGCAAGGTGAGGACTCCACCGCCCGCTCTAGTGCTGCTGCACGAGCAGGCACCGGGTCTGTAACAGACGCGGGGCAGACGCAGATGAAGGGTGATCGGTTGAGTGTTTCGGGGTTCGAGAACTTTCTTGCAATCTCTAGTAGCCAAGGTGGTGATGGGGAAAATATGACGATTGGCGCCGAAAAGATGTTAAAGCGAGGGACGAATGAAAGCAGCGCGGCGACCGCGAGCACCGACGCGTCGATCGATATCGCTGGTGTGCGGAAAAACCAAAAGAGGAAAAATGGTTACCCAAATAGCAAAGCCAGTGTGGATAATTACGACGGAACGCACGTGGCTGCTGACATCAGCCACATGGCGAGTATTGCGGAAAATGTTGCGAGAAAACAACAACACGATCGGGGTAGTTTTTACGACGAGGACGTGGTTTTGAATGTCAACGCTTTATCCGCGCGCGGCGACCATCAGCAGACGTTGGCCATTAAGCAGTTGAAAAAGCAGAACACGCGGGATAAAGTTTTGAAAATACAAGAACCGTCGTCGGAGCGGCCGGAGAACGATCGTGCTGGTGGGGATCCTTAATTGATAGGCTTTGAATCTACTTTTAAGGAGACTCGCTGTCCGCTCATGATCAACCATTTTCTATTTTCCCAGTTTCGCAATATTTTCCACCAACAGTTCCAGTTTTTAAGTAAAGTTTTTTCAATGTACTGTTTGTGGAGGCCGAGGCTGCAAATATCTTTATTTCACTAGCAAGCTTTTCTTTTGATCTCTTCATCTCCCGTTTCCCCATTCTATCCCTCTCAAGAATTAAAGCAGCTTCTTCTAGTAGAAGACCACGCTATAGAAGTGTTAGTGTTTTGTCGTACCCGTAATATTTCAGCGCTCGTCGTTCAGGACCCGTTGCGGTTCTGACAGCGGAGAAGGAGAAGGCTAGCTGCCAACAGGCAACAAGGGACAGATCGATTCCAGCAGATTGCTTTCCCACCCAAATCTTTTCGTTGTAGCTCGTGCCTCTTCGACTATATGGAGGGCCCCCAGACGAGTCTTGTTCTTCGCGATGAGGGAATAGTTAGAAGTGGATCGTTTGTTTGGAAGAATTTCAGCGGACGTTGTGCAATATGAGTGTGCATCAAAGTGGCATGCGTTCTGCATCTGATCATGAAAGTGAACAAGATCCATCGCCTTGTTGGAATCTGCCACGGAATGTCATTCTGGTTGTGGTCGTTTATGTTTACGTTTACCATTCTCAAGGCTTTTTTTGCTCGTGCTGCACGACCACGTCAACGCAAGAGATCACGACATCCAGCACTGCTTCATCGTGTCAGATCAAGATCAAGATATACTAAAATGATCCGCCACAGAGCTTCAAGAGGGCATACTTACATGACGAAGCCACTAGATAGAAGATGAACACGCTTCAGAGTTCTTTTTCGATTCGCGTCGACGTGTTCACTGGTCGACAGTACTTTTAGGGATCATGACGAGTCTCTTGCTTCTCCGTGGCTTAGCCGTGGGCATCTTTTTCGCATCCCTTGGCGTGCTTGTGACCACAGTGTATTGGACGCATTTGGAGGGGGAGCTCTGCGACCACGCCGAGAACAGCGCGGCGCCAAGTGAGAGTAGCGACCGTGGTACAACAACCGGATCTTCATCTGCTCTCGTTCTTCCAACTCAAGTCCATTTGGAGAAGATAAAGACCCCAGGATTAATATCCGCCCTCCCTAGTATGGAAGACCTTGGCCCCGCGCAGCAACGAAAAACATTTGTTATCATCGGCGCAACAAGATCTACAGGCGCTGGCGGTGGAGCCGCAGATGTAGATGGTGGGGCGACTGGAAGGTCCTCCCCTGCCCGTTCGTCTGCAGCTGGGTCTGGCAGTGGAAAATTGAACAGTTTGGCGAGGGATCCTGTTCGGCTCTTCCGGGAGCTGTACCCTGACGGAGAAACGTACAACGTGGTAAGGATAGCAACTTGTGATGCGAATTTCAATCAAGTCGTGGGAATGGGACCGCCAGGAAGTAGGCGCGCACGCGATCGGGAACTCGAACTAGAGGAGACCACACATCGTCCTCGACACGCCGAAGCCGAACCAGATGCAGATCTTCATCCCCTTCCTCCTGACAAAGGCGTCCAGAAACTGTGCTTGACGCGCGAATCGGATTTGGCAAGGGTTGCGAATTTCTTCTCAGCGAGGTTTTCGAAAGATAGGGACCACGTTGTGGTGCTGATTCAAGGTAGTCATAGTTTGACGACAGCTGTATCTACTTCAAGTGGTTCCAGAGCGAAAAGTGAAAGTGGGTCAGTTGTACGGGCAACGAGCGCCGCTGAGCAAGCCGGAGCGCCAGCAGGCTCATCCCAGTCGCAGTCCTCTGACGGTGGGCCCGCCGTCGAGGTGACAGCTGGGTCATCTGCTGCAACAATGGCTGCGGAGCCACTGCGTGACCCGAGTCCGCGCATACCGGCCCGTGACGCGAGCTACTTTCTCCTCCGGCACTTGCTTCAAGCGGGACTTTTTGACGAGGGGACCAGAATCATAGATAAGGTCTACATGCGTGATGCTATAGTGTTCGGAAAGCTGGGGGCGACAAAAAAGAAGAAGAAGGCGGGCACAGGTGCTGCTAAAGACAGCGGCAACGCACGAAATCTAAAGAAATCTTCTGCGACTGATAGTACTTCATCGCAGCAAGATACAGCTAGTGCACAACATCGCAGCTTTTCTGCTGCTTCGTCTCCGCCCCTTCAACCACTCGACACCTCGGAGAAGGCAGAGCTGATCCTGAAAATCCTCCAAACAAGCGTACCGCTGCTTTCCTGGAGCCCAGATTCGTTTCAGGACGCCTTGGCTTTGGCTGTAGAGGAGGTGCAGAGATTCGGCTCTGGTAGTACAGCAACCGCGATCGCAAGTGGGCGTACAGGTGGAGGAGCTGCTCACCAACCCAACGCCGTTATTTCCTCCGCCACCACCTCCGCGTCGAATGCTGTCGCGGCCAAATTAAACACTTTTTTCCCCAAGGCACAGCTGCGGAAGTGTTTTGGCGTAAGTGCCGGCTCTACTTCGGGCAATATTGATGGAGACAGCGGCAGCAGCAGTGCTCCTCGCAGCCACATCGCTATAACGGCGAAATTAGGGATGAATGTGCAAAACAATTTACGGCTCACCGGCGTGCTCGTGCAGTTGATGGTGTACAGTATGGACAATTTTGAGGACGAGAAGGAGAACTACACCAGAACCAGAAGCCCAAGCCGCGCCGCCGATGGAGGAGCAACTGGTGTTTCTCCAGCCTCCGCCTCCACTGCAAACAAGTTAGAGAAACCTAGCACTACTGCGGGGGCCCATCAATCAAGATCATATGCAGTTTTCTCTCAAGAGGAGCTGAAAAAGAAGAATTTGCAGAGCAGCACGAGGTCTTCCTCGTCATTTATCAGACGAAGCAAACTTCGCGCTACCCTCTTCGTGTATCCGGTTTTTCTCCTCGAGCACCCACAAATTCTCCAGCTCTGGACCCAGCAAGGCTTCGACCTGCAGCCACGCGGCGCGTACAGGAGCAGTGAAGATGAGAATAGCCAGCTGCAGTTCAATCTGTTAAGTCTAGCGAATGGCGTGGTCTCCTTGAAGCAAAAACTCACGAATGACATCATTGCGACCTACCGGACGTGGCAGAAGCTCGGCTTGGGACCGCCGAAATTTGTGTTGCCAGAACTTCAGCAAGACAGTTCGAAACTTGCGGCTGTGGTGGCGAATGACGGCGGGGGCGGGGGCCAAGGTACTAGTTTCTACTCTAGTTCGCAGCAGATGAATTATGGGGAGGCCGGGACGACGAGCTACGACCAAACAGAAGCTAGTACCTCTTCCGCGCAGCAATCCACGGATGCGATGGCCGCGGAGATCTTCGCGAAGTTGAAATGGACGGTGGTTGAGAAGCCGGTGTTGATAAACAGTGATTTCTTGGCCGAAAACAGCATCTCGAAGAACGGTGTTGGCTCGAACCAACAGGTAATCGAGGAGCAGACGGTGGAACGGCTAGTACTGACGGTGACACAGGACGACGAAGAGGACGAGCGGAATTCAGGTAGTGACTCAACATCTACATCGTCCTGGGTTGGATCTGTAGCTTCTTCCGCAGCGAGCGCCGTTGCTGGTGTGTCAACATCTGCGTCTTCGGAAGCTGTTGGGTCTTCTTCATCTTCTTCCGGGACGTCGAACACAGGAGGCGCTTCGGGGGAATCTTCGGAGTCTGACATTTTGGTCTTCGACGCCGAAGTTGGGCAACCGGTGGCGAGAATAGCAAGCCAATTTATCCAGCAGATCACAAATAGCCACCTTCCACCGCGGCCCGGGCGCTTTGATTCCTCAGCACCAGGCGGAGAAGGTCAAGATCAAGACCATCGTCGGAACAAGATTAATATGCCACAACAAAACTACTATAAAGTTCCCCTGATTTCCCTGCACGAGTGCAAGAACCTGGCGCACATTTCTGCGATGGAATCATCGCTCTACTGGTTCAGCATCAGTTTTGGCTGTTTGCTAGTCTTGCTGTTAATCACCTTCGGCGTTCTGTTGAAGACTGAGGCGACGCAGCACAGCTTCTGTTCGGTAACTACCACAGGCGGAGGTGGAAAGAATACAACAACCACACGGGTGGAGCGGCTCTACAGTGCGGTGAGAAAACAGGCGCAGCGGGCAACAGGAAGTGGAGCCGCGTTCGGGTCATTCTCGAACAGAAAAACCCGCAGCAAAACTTCTGTTGCGTCTCTCGGCTCGGGGAGGGTGAGCAGGAACCGGAGTAAGGAAGAGGCGGAGTTTGGAATCATGGATGATGGAAGTGTAATTGATGGTTTCAGTGAGCAGGAAGACGAGCAAGAATTTAACTTGTTCGGCGGCACGGGAACAAGAACATCATCAAGTAGAATACAGAACCAGCGAAGTAGTCGAGGGTTCGGCTTTGGATCCTTCTGGCGCGAGGATTTTAGGTATGTCTCCGTAAAGCAGGTCGACCCGGGGGGCGGAGGCGGCGTGGTGCCGAGCGTCTATGGGGGAACGAGTGGTGCGGGCGGTGGTGTCAGTCTGTAGTACTCTGTCTAGAAGGCACGCTCGGCTCGTCGCGCAAACCGGTCGATAAAGTGTTTTTAGGTCTACATTGAGCAATGAATGGATTCGCAAGAACAATATAGTATTTACTGCTCCGCCCTGGTACTCGCTTGTTATTTCCTGCGGGTGGTGTTGTAAACAGTGTTGAAGATTCAAGTTCCAATGAACGGGTGGGAGCTCGTCCCATTCGCCTTCCACAAGCATCAGGAACCGCACGCGAGTAGTAGATTGATCACCTTCATCATCGTTGTTTTTGTTGCATCCTTGATGTTCTATGAGACAGTGATTGCAGTTTTAGTTTTTCTTTTTCGATCCCGCTCATCTGCTTGCCAAATTCTTAAGGTGCGCGCGGCCCTAGGCGTAGCTGGTGCGCCGCAGCGGCAATAAATAGAGATGGAAGTAGGCCAAGCCAAACAGTGGTCATCGTCATGTGACGACTCGTACTGAGGCCAACAAAATGAAATCGTTTTCCCGTCGTTCACCTTTTGCGTTCTGCTCTCTCCTCCATCCGAAATGGACCCGTCGCCGTCGAAAACAGCAGAAGCACCCAGCACACTGCCTCAAAAAGATGAACGCAGAGACGACCACGACCCTCAACCTTCTCCTTCTTCTCTTCCACGCACTCCTGACAACGCTCACGCAGGCCATTCTCGACCCCTCGGCCGAGGAGAAACGGCAGCTCTGGGGCTCGCCGAACTGCGACAATGCGGTCAGCGAGCACATCAACTGGCTCGATTTCCGTGAGCAGATGAGCCGGATCCCCTACCCGTTGAACATCGAGCTTGTCATACCCCTGTTTCAGCAATTTCGGATCTCCCACGTGCTCGACCAGGAGGCGCAGCGATGTGTGATGGGGCTCTCCACGCTGTTCTACTACACGTGCCGGTGGACGCTGGACTCGGTGAAAGACCAGGGCCGCGTGACGGAAGACACCGACTTCCGCGGATTGCAGCAAGCGATCTCGCAGTACAGCGTTCTGGAAAATTACCTGTCGGCCGTGCACCCGGGGTTGTTGGATAACTCAAAGTGGCCCATCATGGACGAGGACATCCGGAGGCTAAGACAGAATTTACTCGACACCTATCGGTATAGTGGTCTTTATTTTCTGGCATTACATCATTTAGAGGCCGTACGATTAATGGGCCCCCTTTTCGATACCGAAAAGGGGGGGGTAGGTGCGGTCGGTCGTCTGGCGGGCGGGCCGTATCCAGACATGGCCGGGTCCCTCCGGACCCAACCAATTTTCCTTCTCGGACCTCAAATCTAAATCCGCAATTTCCCCGCCCCGGCAAAAAAGTTTCGTTTTCTTATTGCGGCTTCCCAGCGCGTCTCTCTTCTGCTGCGGTTTCTGCGGTGTGGCTGGAACAAAATGAAACACAACAGCAGAATTTTCTTGGGCGCGCGCGGCGCGCGCGCGCGGATCGGCATACGGGTGCAACAACAGAAAACGCTTCAAGCGTGCAATGCGCGCGCGCAGACTGAAAAAAAGCTAAGCTCGCGGCGCGCGCTGCTACGTGCGCGCAGCGGAGAACATGCAGCGGAGAACGTGCCGCCCCAGTGGTCGAAGTGGCCGCCTCAGCTTTTCCAAATGCAGGAAGTGCTGAGGTGGTCGCTGCAACATCCCGAGGCTGGCTGTGCAATGCTGCGTCACAAGTACCTCCCCCCTGGTGGTCTATTGTGTGGCAGCCCTGTTTTTGTGCAATTGTGAAAGCCCTGTCTTTGTGCGCAGGCGAAGAAGCTTCGCCATGACGCATTGCGAACCGTCTCCGTTTTTTAGCAGTAGAGCTGCTCCGCAGTTGGTCTACCTCTACAAACTGCGCCCAAGCTACTGCGAAGCAGCTCTTTTTCTGCGCAGTAGGTCGACGGCCTACGTCTGCAACCAGCTGGGACTGCTATCAAGTTGGAGATGATTTACTCCTGGGCAGCTGTGCTGCTGGTGGGCTCTGTGAAAGAAAGCCGCCCCCTTTGTTTTGGGATATCGGGAGCCGGCTTTATTTTGAGAAGCAGAAAGCGCGTCGCTTACGCTTTGCTTCCCTTGCGCTTTTTTTTCCGAAAAGAAAAACAACAAACGAGAACTCGCTCCATAGCGTCGGCGATGTGTACTTTGCGCACTGTAGCGCGCCTTGCAATCCAGCGAAGCTGGGTGCCGCATGTGGCTGCCGCTGCGCTTTTGCAAAAACAAAGCGGCGAAAGGGATGATACGCGCCGTGCCGCCGGGATTCAGACTCGCGATAGGCTTCGCGATAAACAGCCCCCGAATTTCGAAAAGGGGGGCGTGGGGGGGTAAACTCGGTCAGATTCCCGCTTCTACCCCCCTTTTCGGTATCGAAAAGGGGGTCGATTAATCGTGCAGCCTCTTACAATGTTCATGTTGCGCTGAAGCTGTTGATACGTAAAAACGCATGAAAAAAATTTTGGATCGAGAACGAGAACGACAACACTACAACTTGAGTAGATCAACACACATTACCAAGACTTCCCAACCACTATTCCAGCCTGCTTGCGCAGCAAGACGAGACGCTGCAACACAGCTTCCACGACAAAATCAAAGTCTACGTGTACGACGAGGAAGAAGTTCCGGAGCTGAAAAAGCTTACCATCGGGGCGATGTTTTGCGGCCGGGGGCAGTGGGGCATGGAGACGCAGATCCACGACTTTTTCCGCGCCTCCTCTTTCCGAACGTTAGATCCGGACGAAGCGGATTTTTTCTACGTGCCGGGTTACGCGATCTGCATGCTGGAGGGGAACATTTGGAAGATGGAAGAGATTGACCAAATCTACATCGATTTGGTGGACAAACTACCGTATTTCAAGCGCAGTCGGGGACGGGACCACGTTTTCACCTTCGGATCTGGAATGTCCACGTCTGTGTTCGAGTTATGGTTTAGAAGAAAAAAAGACCCATTGTTCCAATGTAGCAATTTGTCATCTATTAAAACATGTATCGACGCCTGTGCATGTGTTTGTCATGCAAAAAATGGATCATGGGTGTTTGTTTTCTTTTGATCCAAGTCCTGGAGGTCGTACATCCCCGAATCCATTGTCTTGACCCCGGAAACAGAGCTGTTCAACGACCTAGCTTGGATCATCGAGCCCCCCTGGCAACCTTGGAAGGACATCGTGATCCCCGGGAATTTGGACATGACGGAGTTGATCTCCCTGCAGGAAATGGCAAAACCGTTGGCGGAGCGGGAATACCTGGGGTGCTTCTTCGGACGGGCGGACGTGGTGCGCGGTAAAAATGACAAAATGTGATTGAATACTCCTGCAACTTGCTTCGTTCATTTGTGGCACGACGTCAGTGCCTGCTTAGCACAAGAGCGTAGAAGTTCATTGATGTAAATTGATATTCAAGTTGTACAACTAATACGTCGGTCCCAATGTCTACAACTCCACCGACCACCAGGTCCGCACCCTTGGGTCGGAGGGCCGAACATTCGGCAGACCATTCTGAACTGGAAGGACACGGAGCCGGATTTGTTTATTTCCGAGTTCACCGAGCTCCGGAAAATGCACCAGGCGATGGGCAACGCAAAGTTTTGCTTCATCCCAAGAGGTATGCATTTTTGCAAAAGTATCGTTAGCTAGTACAAGACCAAGACGCATATGCATTCAACGAATGATTTTCTCAGCAGGAACAAGAAGAAAATGAAAAACGGAGCTTGTCATGCTGTGGCTAGTTGGCCTTGGAAAGCAGCAGATTTTCCACACGTGTCTGCAATTAGTACGAGTTTGTCGATACTTTTGAACAAGCTGATAGGATGTAAATCCGGGTGGAGCTTGCGGCTCTTCTATCCTGAGTAAAAACGTACCCACGCCAGAGTTGTCATGCAAATCTGCATGCCAAAAAGGTAAAGGTTTGTCATGCGGAGCGCCATGAGAGGCATTGTGTAGTCGTGTTTTGGGATTTGTGATGCTACAATCAGCATGATATACTAGATCTGTGATGCTGCTGAACTACCTAAACAGGATTACACTACGAGGACGAACTTGTCACGCCAAACGACCAAAGCTGGCTGATTTGTCTAGCAGATTTGCCATCTTGACTCTGGTGTGGGTACGTTTTTACTCAGGATATCTTTGAGTCGCTGTTCACCAACTGCGTCCCGGTTCTCCTTTCCGACCAGGGCGCGCGCAATGTTTGCTCCGTTTCCCGGGTTGCTCTCTCCGTGCAGCTATTTGCCGCTATGGCCTGGGTCAGCGTGTGAGGCTGGAAACGCCCCGCGAGATGTCTACACAGGCCCTGGCCTCCTCGTCTCTAGCGGGCACCACGCACATATGTTGGCCGCGGAGGCCTTTCCGGAGCCGTTCCAAAAAGGGGGGGCCGGAGGGGTGCCCGGAACCCTAAAAAAAAGCCTATTGCTTTTTCGTCGAATCACGATGGTGCTACCCCTCCCCAAAAGGGGTCCCGGAACCCCTCTGGGAACCCTTCCCGAAAGGCTCTCGGGCTTTTCGCATTTTAATGAAAAAGCCGCAAAGGCAAAAAGCGCGCGCGCCTGCCGGTACACGCGCGCACAGCTGCGCGACAGTAGAAACAAGGGGAGGCGCAGCCGGGGCAGGTTCCGTTTGCGCCCTCGACTCCGACCGACTTGCACAGAATGAGGCCCATTGTCTAGCGGCTGGACTGCAAGAGGACCTGCTGCAGCACCTCCAGGCTGCAGGGGCGCTCCGAGGCAAGTCCGTGGAGCAGCAGCGCCGGATAGCTCCGTCTTTAGCCACTGAGATGCGCTGCGAATAAGCTAGCTAGTTCATTAGGCGCGCACCATAGTGGGGGGCTATATGTGTGCAACGTGATGGATATCAAATACAAAAAAAGGCGCGCGGAAAATTTTTTACAGCTTGAGGCAAATACAAGCTTGACGACGCCATAGTACAGCTACAGGGTGCATATGCATTCAAGAAATGATTTTCTCAGCATGAACAAGAAGAAAAACGGAGCTTGTCATACTGCGGCTAGTTGGCCTTCGGAAGCTAGCAGATTTGTAGTACGAGTTTGTCGATACTTTTGAAGCTGATAGGATGTAAATCCGGGTGGAGTTTGCGGCTTTTCTATTGAAAGAAAAAACTGTGTTAGTGTAGGTATTTCAAAAAGTGCGATATTTTTTAATAGCGAAAGCTCAAGATTTTTTTCAAAGCAGGTAAGTCCGGTTTTCTTAATGCTGCCTTTGCTGTGGTGCTTGGAATGCAAGTAGCTAACGGTTGCTTCGGTAATAATTGTCTTTAGCTAGTTAAGGAGGCAGGACTCATGTTTCTGCTTCGAAACCCGCCGGACATCGTCGCAGTACTCCTTCAAGTCGGTACTTGGCCCCACCTGGGGCCAGAATGCTTCTGCGCCAGAAATCAAGCTCCACGACCTTCAGTCAGCCGTCGCCAGCACCGATGAGTCCTGCCTCCTTAACTATTCACATATACCGAAGCAACCGTAGCTAGTTTTGACTATATAAATTCACCATATAAACATCAACACATACCAGGTCGGGGATTGCGCCGCAGCTTGAGAATTTTTGAGTTTTGCATATGAAAAAAAATAGTGATTTTTGAAACACCTACACTAACACAGTTTTTTCTTTCAATATCTTCGAGTCGTTGTTCACCAACTGCGTCCCGGTTCTCCTTTCCGACCAGTTATCCTGAGTAAAAACGTACCCACACCATAGTTGTCATGCAACTCTGCATGCTTAAAATGTTTCTCATGCGGAGCCCCATGAGAAGCATTTTGTAATGCGGTTTTGAAATTTGTCATGCTCCAATCAGCACGAGATACTAGATCTGTAATGCTGCTAAACTAGCTCAAACAGCACTACACTACGCGGACAAACTTGTCATGCCAAACAACCAAAGCTGGCTGATTTGTCTAGCAGATTCCCCATCTTGACTCTGGTGTGGGGACGTTTTTACATATGATACCAGTGGGAACTTCCTTTCGAGGACATTCTGGACACGAGTAAGTTCGTCATCAAATGGCCCATCGCGAACACGGACAACTTGCTGGAATACTTACGGAAGTTACCAAACACTGTGGTCGAAGAGTACATGCTGAACGCGCGGAAAAACCGATGTTGGTATCGTATGACCTGCTCTGAGGTGTTACAATCTCAGCAGGTACACTTCTAATGAAATTTGGTTCTGGAAGATTTTGGTTGTTGTATGAAGATCAGCATGAGAGACGCACAGAGTCGTGTCGGCTTTTTTGCAATGAAAATTTTGCCGGATTTTTCATGCAGTTGCAGTTTGGGACGGCGACGGCAGAGCTTCAACTTGTCAGGGGGACGAATCCTGTGAGCATATGTAAGCCAAATCGTGCGTTAGCGTTCTTTCCTGCATCGCAAGTACGAGTCTCCGTTGCTCTTCGTAACAGTTGAGTAGACTGTAACACCTGAGCGGGCCATATCCAAGTACCCACCGAAGAACATCGACGTGCGGCACACCATGCGGAAGGCACACAAGCTGTGCCAGGATGACCGGGAGTCTGCGTACAACGGGATACTGGACAATCTGGTAAAGAAGAAACTCACTGGCGTGAGCAATGGGCGGAGACGGGATCAGTTCAAATTGGTCGAGGGGAAGGCCGTATTGGCGGACAAAAGTTTGTCGGCGACGACCCGGATTTTTCCCTTGCAGGAGGACTCGTCACCGGGGACGCGAAGCGTTGCGGTTGCTACTGGTGCGTTGTCCTCGGCGGCCGGAGGTGGTGAAACAGGTGTCGATGATCCCATCAAAGCCGGGGAAGATCATGAAGCAGCAGGTGAAAATAAGCCGCAGCCCCTTCGCGAAGATGAATTCCGGACCTGGGATAGCTATCCTGTGCAAAAGTATCGTACTCGTACTAATTGCATTTATGCATCACAAATCTAGTTCCTAAGGCAAATCCGCATTACGTAATGTTGCTGAGCCAAATTGTATTGCAATTACTATACATTATATTCATGCGAAAAAAGAGGTAGACAGAGGGTCCCAGAGAGGTGGCCGAGAGGTAAAAAAGAGGTCGACAGAGGTAGAAAAGAGGTCGACAGAGGTGGAGAGGTGGCGCGAAACCCCGTTCGAGAGGGTGCGCGAATAAGGCCCGCAGTAAGCGCCCACCCTTAGGCGCCGCCTAAGTGGCACAGAGGGTGCAGAGAGGTCAAAAAGAGGGGGCGCGAGAGGGGGACAGAGGTGGAGAGAGGTGGCGCGAATAAGGGGCGACCTCTCGCGGACCCTCTCCGCCACCTCTCGGCCACCTCTGTCGACCTCTACCCGCGAGTATAGCCGGACTATTAGCGGGGACCCCCAAAAGAGGTCCAAAAGAGGGTCTGTGAGAGGTCTGCGAGAGGGTAAAAAAAAAAAGAAGCGGGCGCAAATCCGCATGGTAGTGCCCATATTTGGCACTGCAGGCCATTCGCGGGCTTGTTTGGTTCGGCGCCTTTTCGCGCCACCCTCTCGCGCCACCCTCTCGCGCACCCTCTCGCGCCACCCTCTCGCGCCACCCTCTCGCGCACCCTCTCGCGCCACCCTCTCGCGCCACCCTCCCGCGCCACCCTCTCGCGCTACCCTCTCCCGCCGGGCGGCTTCTGTTCGCCCCCGGTGTTCTTTACAGCTGCTCCCTGCGCAGAGCGCCTACAGGCGCGGGAAGCGCGCAAGTGGTCCTGCGGGTTGGTGCGGCGCAAACCGGGGGCCGGAGTCCAGTATGTTTCTTTCGTTTTGCATAGGCCCGTGGGGTTGTGGTCCGATCGGCAAGCAGTCTTGCCCCGGCCCAACAGCCTTGCGCTCCGGCGGCAGCCGGAGCATGGCTGGTTTATACTAGTGCGTTACTTTTGCAGTTCATAATAGCGATGTGATCGGTGCTGCTGGTCGTCACGCAAGCTCCTCTTCTGATGCTGAGGACGGAATAAAGCGATCTAGTACGGAGCAGCAGTGCGTCCCTGGCTTCACAAACTTGGGGTTCTGTGCGCAACAAAATGAACAGGAAAAGCTGGCTCCTGGAGCAGGCAGTTACGAGGATTCTGCGATGGGATCGCTCGTAGGATCAGGTGGGGAGGAAGAAGGAGCTGCACCAGAGGCCGGCAATAACAAACATGATGATAGGAGCAGTGGGCCCCGCGGCCCTAGTGGTCTGCTGTACGACTACAGCAAGAGCTATCATCAGCTTGTAGAAAGGTATAGGCCAGCACATCCGCCTTTGGGAGGTACTACCAAGAGAATCATAACCTTTGACCCGAGGAGGATAGATCAAGGCGAGTTTTCGCAGCACGCTACAGTCGTGACAAAACAGAGAAAAACTAATCAAGAAGAATAAGTTCAGGAGTTCGTGGCTTGTGGTATTCCTTTTCGGTTTGAAGACCACGCGATGCCAAAGTAAATATCGTCAGCCAGTGTTTCTTGTTCGAGACACGTACAACTTAAGTCGTGCTGAGAAAGTTTCTTGATTTGTTTCTGCCTGCGATAAACGCGCCGCGCGTACAAAACCTCGTCCAAGTTACAACCTTCGTCTGTTTCGTTCATACTTACTAGCCCTGGCCTCCGTGTAACGAACTTATTGTTATTTCGTTGTGATTTCGTGGTGCACAGGCACAGCAACTTCTGGTGATCGTTCACGTTCTACTTTTGCTTTTCGTGCGTAGTTTTCTCCCTCGGTCGTCTTTTCGTCGATTCGGAAATCTTCGTGCGCTTGTTGAACAAGCCGTGTTTGCCGTAGTACAATTACTGTAGATTTGACTTTTGTTTGACCCCAATCCCACACAGTTGACATGCCCTGATATACACAACCTGAAACTCCTGCTCCTATTTTCAGACAGAACAAAACATTAGTTATCCATCCCAAGCTCGTTGTTTGATTTTGTTTTTATTCAATTTGACTCACCTCCAAGCATCATGTCCACCACCCGTCCCCAGGCTGTCGCCTCGAGCGAGGAGGCCCTCGAGGGGATGCTCACCCGGCATTTCAAGGAGCTCTCCGGTTGGAAGGCGGAGCTCGACAAATTTGACATTTCCAACGCCCCCGCCAGTCAACAGCAGAACAACCTGAACTATTTGCCGAATTCCGGGTCGTTGCTCTCCGACCCAAACCGCGGGTCTTTCAATTCCCCGGAAACGGGCGCCTTGCGCACGCTGGACGGCATCACGCAGCAGGCGGAAAGCATGAAGGACAGCGAGCGGCTGCGGGCGGCCGAGAGAAAGACCCCCGCGGAGGCGAGACTGTGGCAGCGACCGAAGAGCTTTTCGGAAAGGAGACCCAACGAGATAGAACAAGTGCTGAGGCAGATCGAGGTAATTTTTACTTACTTGTTATGAAGAAGACAGCATCAATACAGCAATGCATTTTTTAAGTAGTAGGGCAATCGCACATGTTGATCTTCATTCTCGGCATTTAACTACTACATTCTTAGCATCACAAACCAGTCAAACTCATTGGTCGTTTCATTAGTCGGAGGGTCGCACGAGCACGACCGCATGACATCAAATTTCCTTCTCAAATATCCAAAATCTCAGGACGCCGCGGCGCAACTGGGCGACCGGATTCGCTCCGAGCCGGCGGTGTTGCCGCGAACCTTTTTGGAAGATCTGGAGGCCCTGATCAGGCAGAACGTGATCCTGAAAACGGAGAGCGAAAAAACCTCCGTGCGCATGCTGGACCTGCAGGACGAAGTGACCATATGCATTGCAAATATGTCTGGGTCTGGAAGATTGCAACTTGTGATGCTAACCTTGGAGTCTAAAAAAATTTGTACTATAGCATAAAGAGCAGGAGGACTCCAGTTGTTGCTATGGGGATCCCGCATTTCTCATGCGGGATAGGCATGATCAAGAAGCCCGTAAAGTAGAACCTGTGATGCTAGAGCATGCATCACAAACATCATGGGTCATACAAAATGTGCATGACAAGCGTTCCACTCTCCCAGACCCAGACATATTTGCAGTTGATACACCAGGTTGCGACACGATGCGGACCGAAATCAGGAGACCTTCGATTCCATGCGCGTCACTCTGGCGAAGACAACGAACGTATATAATTTTGTTCGTGTTCTTATTCTTTGTTGATTCTGCATGACAGAGCTCACTCTTTTTCGTAGTTTTGCATTGCAGACTCTAGGAGCTTCTACTTCTTATACCTCTCTGCACGTTGTATGCAGTAGAACAGCATCACAAATTATACGACGTAAAAATCACAGGAACGCAACGAGCTTGCCGAGGAGTGTCGGCACGGGCTGGCGATGCAGGAGCGCGACGAGTATGCCCGGCAGATTGTCCGGGCGCAGAAGCAGTGCACGGAGTACGAGAAGCGCATCCAGGAACTGGAAGACTTGGTCAAGTCTCAGGACCGCAAGATCGAGCAGGGCGCGGCGGAGCGGGAGCGGCTGAAATTCCTGGGCCGGAAGCAGGCGGAAAAGTTCAAGGAAGACGTGGCGAGGTTAGTGTCGGATAAGAAGGCGCTGCGGGCGTTCCTCGAGAAGATGCAGTCGACCAACGAACCGGATCTGTCGTTTCTGCAGTCCTCGTCGGCGTTGCTGTCTGGAGTCGGGCTCAACGCGCAGACGGAAGACGCCTTCATGGAGCAGAGCATCCTGCAGACGGTTGGGAACGGGAGTTTGAAAAAGGGTAATATGCTCGGTGGTGGAGCTTCGGTACAAAGCGGACGCGGGGGATCGATGAAAAAACCGTTTTACTAGAAGATCTGGTGCGGAGTAGATTTTTTTCATTGTCGAAATGCGGACGCAGTTTCTCGTTTTTGAATCTGAAAAATGTGAACGTGATTCCCATTCCAAGTACACTACAGTCATTTTGTTTCGCTACGTCTTTATGTGCATGTCCTCCTGACTACCCCACACTAGTAACGCTGTCTACTTACTGAGTACTAGTTTTTGATATGTTCGTTGTGCGTTTATGCTTATGAATGTTCCTGTCACTACTTCTAGTATTCCAGCTTGACTCAGTTTTTCCTCAGCTTGTTCCAGATGTACCCATGTTTTTCCGAAGACGTGCATTTTCTTGTTCCAACTTGGCGTAAGATGTTTCTCCATCGTGCACACGGACGCACTCCCTCTCAGTAAGCGAAAGAACCTACGCATGCAGCATCAAGATTGTCGGCTGACTCTGATCCTGGAGGAGGAATCGATGCTCGTTGGCAGTGAAGTTGTACGGATGAGAATGTGTGGTGTGATGTTCGGCCCAAAGGTTGAAACTGCATCTGCGAACCCTCGTCCGAAAAATATCTGTCGTGGTTGTGTCCTGGCCCTTCGTCGTGATATATAATTATCGCTGCTTCCACTCGTCATTCGTCGAAAAGATCTGCAGGATTTTTCATCGTTGGGCACATCGTTTCATGGCAGTTCGCTGCTGCAATCGACCACGGTGCGGAAAGTCGCGATTTCTTTTTCTTTTCTTTCATGGTCGTTGGCGAGTGCATAAGCATATGCAGCAAGCCGGGTCTACTCTAGTTTTGGTTCTTTCTACTTCATCGATACCTAGAACAAGATAATACTTCTGGCTGTGTCTGCCTTTGCTCTGCTACACAGCGTATAAAGATTAAATACACCAAGTAGAGCCAAGCAGCAGTCTATAATTCTTCGTATTCTTTTGATAAGTCGTGCTCTTGCTATCTGCGAAGATAGAAGCACGCAATTAATTCCGCACACAGGATTATGGCAGTGCCAGGAACAAGCTCCGGAATAGTTGTTCACAAGAACAACTCGAGCTCCGAGAGGACCAGCAGTCAACATTCTTCACCCGCTCGTGGTTCCGACAGCCAACGTGCGGCAAGGAGCTCCCCGAACAGGAACAGCAGCAATCAAAATTATTACGCATCGAGCGTTTCGCCCGGTCGTTCTAGTCCCCGAAGCACATTGGATCCCGGTCGTGGCGGCAATGTTCACCAGACTGTTTTTATCAGCGACGAACAGCACTACACAAGAGCTGCCAGCTCGAACTCCGCCGCCACTCCAGCAGCACAGCAGTACGGTGCGCCGTCCTTGTATGGATGTGTCAGAGTTGAAATCGACAAAGTTAAAATAATTTGCCATGCATAAAATGGATGCCAGTTGGAACCCAGTTTCCAAGTGGCGCATGACAAATTTCGTCGGTCCCTAAATCCAGTTTGTCATGCTGTTTAGGCAAAGAAGAGCGATTTTCTCATGCTACTTTAGCAGCTCGAGCTGTAACCCCAAACAGGCTGACAATCGGCCTCACTTGCCTGCTCTGCAACGCACGCACCTCGGGCCATGCATTTTATGCATATACAAACTATTTCAACTTTGACGATTTCAAACCTGGCGCTTTCATACCTTGTACCGGATGAACGAGTACAACATGAATGAGCAGGATATGGCATTCTCAAACGTTACATTCTCAACTGTTACATGGATTTGTCATGCAAGAATGGGAAAAATATAAGGGGAGGCATTGCGCGTCTTGCATGACAGATTTGGCGCAGATTGTCAGCCTCTCTGGCATTTCAAGAATTTGCCATACGAAGCAGCTTGATCGTGTCGATTCTGATTGTAAATTTGCATGACAAATCATGTAACAGTTGAGAATGTAACGTTTGAGAGCGCCATACAGGACGTAGCAGGAGCCGTGGCCGTCAGAATGACACCACTACCACTAGGAACAAGTGGACGAAGTTTTACAACTACTAGTGTCCACCACGAACAATCCAATCCACCACGCCCCCGGAGTAGCTTTGTTCAGACGGACGAGCTTCCGCGAGCCGACTACGACTGCTGCTACAGTGCGGCGGACAGTACTGGTTGGCAGTATTGTGTGTACGCCGGCATTATTCTGTTGGCGCTTGGCTTTGTGGCGATGTGGCTGAATCAAGAAGTTTTCGAGATTGGCGGGGAGGAGGGTGGTGAGGAGGGAGAAGAGGAAGAAGAGGAAGACCGACGGCGGGTGCTGCTGTTTCATACGATTCATTTTTTCAACAATCTACTCAGTGCGCATCTCTTTCAAGAATTTTCCGGATCATGACAAGGCCAACGACTGCGACCTAGTCGTGAACTACAGAGGACCAAAAATTCATTCACCTGTAGCAAAAAGATGATTGGGATGAAAATACTTTTTTAACCAAAAGTGAAGAAGAAAACAATCGGAAACTACGGAACTGGCCTGGTGTCCCTTGATTGCCATCCTCCATCTGGGTTCGCTCCTGCGCGAAGGATTTGTACACATAGCAGAAACTACTACCGTTCTATAGTCGGCTGTTTCGTTCTTGATCAAGCAATGCAGTTAATGTTTCGTTTGCGGTTCTTGTTGTTGCGGTTCATGTTCATCGAAGTTCGGTTGTTCAATGCTTCTCCTCGGATTCTCCTGTGGAGGTCCGTCGTCGTCTGCAAGTCGTGTCTTTTGTTCGTGGCAAAGAAAATAAGGCAGATCAAGATCTTTTGGTCCGTCGTAGTTCCAGTTGTTGACAAAAAAATGTGAATCGGTCCCTGAGAAGGTGACGTGAGGGTACGAAAGAAGGCGGAGGTGATGAAATCTACTAGATCATGCGATTTATAATTATACTGAAAATGTAAATATATGCAAATGAAATGGATCCAACCTGTTCGTGTCGCGAGGCAGAACACGATCTAAAATGAGAAAGTAAGATCAAGGTGGAAGATCGAGCGATGACGAAGATCTGGATCTTCAAATTCGGTCGATCGGCAAGATCCGAGTGTGCCTTGTGCATCAGCTGCGCAAAAATTATCTTGTTACAGCTGCTCCTAGTACGAGGAGTACTAAGAACAGAAGTTTTCGAGTATGAATTTATCAACGTCTGAACAATTTGAATTTCTCTACCACTTTATTCCAGGCCATCTTCTCGTATCCTTGTACGATTTTTCGCTGTATCGAACTAAAAGCTCTGTAGTAGACGCCTTTTCAGATAAAGGAAAACATCATTCCTTCCCTACACCTCTTCCTGAGACGTGCTTCAGCCCGCCGGACAAAGTTTCCCTCGGAGCCGGAGTCGTCGTCTCTTTTTCTTAAAAGCTTGTTTCGGTTTCCTAAGCCGTTTTATCACAAGAACTTTTCATTTGATACGTGCACTAAGTCTACTAACTACCTGCTATCTCTACTTTCCGTCATCACCCGACGCCGACTATCGACAATGACGATTCCTCACACCACTAGCATTGCCAGCTTGGCGACTACGGCGTCAGCCGGATCAATTGAGAATGATAACTCACCAAGGGATATCACAAGAAAAAGTGTTAACGTTAACGGAATTTGTGATGCAGAAATGCATCACAAGACGTGTCAGAATTTGCCATGCATAGCATGCATATTGGGCTACATTTGTGATGCATGACTGCAATCTGTGAAAACCGTTAACGTTAACACTTTTCCCTGTAATAAGAGACGTTTCCGCAAAGAGCCCGTGCGACAGCACAACTTCGAAGTCTTCGGCACCGGCATCGCCAATCACGAAGGAAGAAGATGGCAACGGTAGTAGACCATCGTGTCCTGACGGCACGACAGCAGCGGCTCAGCAGAAGCGGTCTCGTTCCGCGCAGAAGCGATCGCGCTCGGAGTCCGAGCATTCTTCAGGAACGGAAACCGCCTTCCCTCCCAGTCCGTATATGCGAAGCAAGAGAATTTTGACTTCTTGGGACAAAGCTAACGACGATCTCTACGCACCGAACCCGTTTAAGAAGGGCGAGAATGCGGTTTTCGTGGGGCATATCAACACGGACCTAGACTCGGTGGCTGGCGCGATCGGCGCTGCAGCTCTCTTCGACGGTGTCCCGGCGATCAGTGAAGAGAATTTGAACGGTATAATTGTTTGTATAAGTTGGTACTTGATGTTCTGGATCATTTAGGACTGCGATGAACTTGAATGCGCCTGCTGCTCTCCCCTGGCACACCAAAGCATGAAATTTGTATTTGAAAAATGTACAAACAAAAACTACCACAACAGGTGAAATCGTGTTTGCCCTGGAGCAGTGCAAAATTGCCCGGCCACAGCTCTTCGAGAAAATCGAAAATATTGAGAAAAAATCCATCTGCCTCGTGGACCATACGGAACCCAAGCAAATGGTGCCGCTGATCAAGGACAAGCTCCTGGAGAACGTGGTCGGCGTCATTGACCACCACGCCCTGGCGCGCAGCTTCGCGACGGATTCCCCAATCTGGATGGACCTGAGGCCATGGGGCAGCATGAGCACAATCATCACTCATTTGTTTCTCCAGCTGCAGAAGGTATATATAATTCTACTTGTCTTCATAGATTATACTGAGAGCTGTTTTCTTGATGGTGCATGATACTATATTGATATTCATAACATCTCTTTGCATTTATTCGCAATATGATTGCCTTTATTTCGCGCACAACCGATGAACTTAGCGTCACGAGCAATCAACGTCCGAAAAACTACTACATCAACATCAAATCAGCCTATCTCCGAGTCTCTCGCGCAGCTTCTGATGTCTGCGATTCTCTCCGACACGCTGAACCTGAAATCCCCGACAACCTGCGCCGAAGACCGATTTGCGGTCACGCTTCTCGCTCTCCGCTGCGGCTTCGATACGGAGAAGAAGGTCACGGAATACGCTTTGCAAATGTTCGCAGCGAAGACTAAGTGGATCGCGAGCCTGGGCGCGCGGAAGATGACACGGGCGGACTGCAAAGAGTTCACGGCCGGCTGCGCAAGTGGTGCCGATGGAAAGGAAGTTGAAATCAAATTCGGCATTGCTGTCTTGGAAATCGCTGGGAGCCCGGAGGTTTTGCTGCAGAACGTGGAAGAGAAAGACTTACTAAACCAGCTCGCGGAACTGAAGAAGGAGAAAGGACTGCGAGCACTCTTTCTGTACTGACGAATTTGTTTGCTTTTGCATGTCTTTCCTTTTACTTTAAAATTATGCCGTTCGCGTCGGCATAGGCATACATGACTACATATGGACGAAGATGATGATGAACGTCCTGAGCATTAGAGAACATAGCAAATGAAGCCTGTCGCGCGAAAATGAGAATGTTGAGAAAATAGAATCCGCTACTACAACAGGTGCATCGTGGACGTCCTTGCGCAGAAGTCCGTCGCCGTCGCTCTCGGAGAAGATGAGATGCAGGTCACGAAAAAGGCTTTCCCCGACAGTGTTGCGACCGAAAATTCGAAGCATGTCATCGATATCGGCGCTTTTGTGTCCCGAAAAAAGGAATTCATGCCTAAATACACGAAGGCCGTGGAGATGCTGGCGTGAAGCGAGAAACGTGCTAGTCGGCTGGCGGGAAGTGAAAAACGTGCTATTGGGCATAGCTGAAGTTGAGTTGCTTCTGTCACTATTTGAGGCATGAAAAAGTCAGCTCCTACTTCACCTTCGGCCTCATGGTCCTTTTGGCCTGGCGCACTGCTTTTCGTAGTTCATCTACGTAAACTGCACGAGGGGCCGCGTGGAGAAGACCAGCGAGGGCGTCCTGAATCGCGCGGTCAGAAAAAAAGAAAAAGTGTGAGTCGGCGCGTTTGAACCACAAGAAGGCAGCGCTGGACAAATTCAGCCGCTGACGTTAATGAATTGTGTAGAATGTGAAAGAAGAAGAACTCGTAGCCAAGCGGTCGAGAGGACGGGGCACGAGTTGTGTGTAGCTTGATGAAGAAGAGTACGTTGCTATCTTCACTATTCTGCAAATCTGCAAAAAACTTCTACTTATCTAAAGCCTACCACTTTTTTCCTTATTCTGTGTTTTTTCCAAACTCTTTATGCACCAATTTGCTGCGATGAAAGAAGCTCTAACTACTCAAACAACGTGCACTGCCACAAAACTGAGCAGGCCAAGCAACAAAAACTGCTCTGCTTATCGAGAAAGGCGGAAGTATATTTTGTGTTCAACAGGAAGTAAAGTAAAGTCCAGCATCATGTGAAAAACTGTTGTGGAACGGACGGTGCAGCTGAAGGAACAAAACAAAAACAAAGTCGGTCCTAGATTTCCCGAAGTAGATGAAAGATACGGTTGCCGATAGAGATGAACGATCTTTTTCGCACGACGATCCTTCCGTAGATTCCACAAACTACATATGGATACCCTGATAATGGCGGTAAGACGTTTCTGTGCCTTGTTGCTGCTCTTCTTGAACCCAATACCAATGCAGCTCTCTAGAAAAATAAAACCATCACCATGAGTATTTGTGACTACGCTGACACAGAGGAAAAGTAAAAGATAGAAGGTACTAGTGGAACCGATTTTACATCACACCACCCTCCTATCTACCACGAAGAAGACATAAAGAAACCACGTCGAAATAGAGGCTACCCTCGAACACCTGTGAAAGACAATTTTCAAACACACCTTCTACATCTACCCGCAATCAATAGATACACGCAAATTCATCTTTCAGTTAGCCGTCGTCCCCACGACATCAATACAGTTGTTGGCACATCGTGTTGAGTTCGCATGTAGGTCTAATAAATAAAGTTACAAGTACGCAGAGAACGACGATCGGATTTCGACCCTAAAATTTCCAACGTCGAATACAACGAGTAGCTGCCACCTTCCCCCCTCCCGCTCCAAAACGGACCGGAATCCGGACGACTACCCCTCGTCGCCACACAGGATGACGGCGATGTCGGTCTCCCAGAAAGAGCTCGGGGAGCTGAAACGCCCCGGGAGCCGCATGGTGGCCGGACGCCGTCGTGCCCAGCGCTCGCCGAAAAAGACCAACGCCGGTATCGTGATTGTTGATCTTGATGGCGTTTATGCATGACAAATCTGATGAAGGAAGAGTAGGATCGTCACAGGTCAATACGAAGGTCAGGGTCTTACAGTTTTGCATGAAAAGTGCGACAGCTGATGTTGCAAAATAAATGCAACAAGCAGCAGATGGTTAATATCATAAATGTAAATCCCAAAACACAGCCTCCCCGCAATCCACCACTTCCCCTGGTTCCGAGACCCAGCAGCAGCTGGTTTCCCAGATTGAAAAGGAGATGAAAGCGGAGGCGACCGGGAAGCGCGACGAGCAGGGGCGGTTCCAGGCGGCCAAGCATTTCGAAAACGAGATTTTTCGCCAGAAGCACGCTTTATCAAAATGAAAAATCCCCCCTCCCCATATCAAAACGGAAATTTGTGATGCTGATTTGTGACCACAGATCAGCTTTGTATTGCACAGAGGCACTGCGGCCAGATCCCCAGGCTAGGTAGGGGCGTATGGGTCTAGTAGTTCAGCATGGCAAACGGCCCCCCTTTAGGCCAGACAGCATGACAAATCGCTTCCATAATGGGGCGGAAGCTTCTGCCCTTGTCTTCTTGCAAGACAGACGTGATTTGTGACCTCAAATCCGCAACACAAATTTTTGGAAACATACCTTTTCAATATGGGGAGGGGGGATTTTTCCTCTCAATACGCTTCCAAAGCGACCATGAAGCACAACGCGAATATCAACCCGTTGGCCTTTCTATCCTGTGCAAAAGTATCGTACTCGTACTAATCGCATTCATGCATGACAAATCTCATTCTCAAGGTAGATCCGCATTGCAAATCTCATATTCCCCCTCCCCCGGGGGTATATAAATAGGGGTAGTCATGCGCGTCTATCGTACTTTTGACGTCGGTCCAGCTCGGTGTGAGAATCTCGCGGTCATGACCATTGCAGATCTTCTGCAAACTTGTTGCGGTGCCACGGTGGATAGCCATGAGGGAACGTATTGAGTCTACTCATGGCTATTGGCCTCCTTTTTGCATGTGTGGCTCCTTGGGTCTCCTCTTCACGTCGGTTTGCTTTGTGCCAAGTTCGGTCGTGGGGTTTCAGAGGAAAATTTGAAAATCGTAATCGTGGGGATAAATTGCATATGGGGCCGTAGATGTAATTGTAGGTTGTACATTGCTAGTTTTCTTCACTTTGTCTCACTTTCCTCGCGAACACTGACAGACTTGAATGCAGAATCTTTAGAATAATGGCGTCGCCGGGTATCCCGATCTCCTCGCCCGAACCCAGACCACCCCTACAGGCCCAGCAACTTCTGCACTTCCTGCACCCATCCGGGAAGGAGACGGATAAACCGAAAGCCGGCGCGCGACTGGGGTTCCTGCCTCCTGTACCCCCGGGACCCCCCCCATTCACGGGAACCCCGCCCCCTCCCCTATGCACGGGAACCCCGCCCCCTATCCCCGGAACCCCCTTTATCCTCACCCCTGTGGACCCCACAGCCCCGGTGGCTACTACGGAGAAGTACGGCAAGAGCAGAGGCAGAGCGGCGACGGGAACGAGATACGGAACGGAGCGGCAGGAGGGCTCGCGCCGAGCACCTTGCATGAAAACAAAAGAAAAGCGGATGAAGAAATCAAGTCCGCAAAACATATTCACGCCATGGGAGGCCACCAGTGCGAAACCTCCAGCGGAGTTTTTGCCTAACTTAGCCTGCGATCATGGTTGTGAATAGACCCGAAAACTTTTCATATCCGGCAACAGTTCGGCGAACAGTCCCAGTACCCCCTGAGTAGCCCCCCCAACTACTCACCCGAGCCCATGACCCCACTCGTGCTCTGCACCAACATAGGAGAGGCTCACCTCGCTTCCGGGGGGTGCAAATTGGTATCTAACCGACATTGTGCCAAGAGGAGGGCCTCCCCGGGACCGCCTGGCGAAAGCCTGCCATGGGTTTCACTGTCCACGGGTGGCGTTGCGGGTAATCCTGGCGAAAGCCAAAAACCGGCAGAAAATGGGGCCACGGAAGAGTTCTCGCTGGACATTACCAACATTTGCCCATGCAGAGCCGTCCTCTTGCCGGACACAACCAACATCTGTCCGAAACAGCCTAGGGCCAAGACGACACCGTGAGGACGACCACAGGGGGCTCGTCTCAATGATGATGATGATGCTAAGCAAATTTGTCATGCGATTTATACTAGTACGATGCTTTTGCAATGCATACTTTCACACGCCGCACTCCAACGGCTTCCGTCACGGGGCGGAAAAGTGAGTGCGAGGTCGTGGTGCTGGTGGTCGAGGTCGAAATGGTGGTCCAGTATGTACTAGATTTTTACAGCGCAGCCTGTTGAACAGGACCACAAACGCAGCGGCCTTATCTGATTTTTGCAAAATTATCTACTGCCTGATGTCACAATCTGAACAAACTACAAATCTCGGCACTTCCGCCTTCAAATATCTGCGTCGCACCAGTGGGCGCACGGTTTTTGTTGGTAAAGACTAGAAGTACAGGGACTTCTTTATCTGTACTACAAGCGTGTATTTTTTTTCGAACAAGAACTGAACACTTCACAACAGGAATGAGCAGCTTGTTAACCTAATATTCCAAGAACCACCATCAACAAATAAATGTAAAAGTACAAAAAAATCACATGACGGAACATTTTCCCGGAGCTCTGTTTCAACTTTTGAAGGATGTAAGTGAGTACATAATTCTGGAGAATTTTGATCTCACCGCTGAGGACGTGAAGGTTGCACGACACAGGATAGAAGAGTATTAGAAAGAATACAGCTGATGATGTGGTCTTCTCAAGACCGAGGCTGTGGGAGGGCTAATACTTTCTCGGAACACGAATAGATGCGGTAGAGATGATCGCTATGTAGAGGACAGCACTCGAACAACTGAACTAAGAAGTAATTTATTTCAGGGAAAAATCCCAAGAGAATGAGAAATAAAAGAGAAGTAAACATGACTAACACCATTTCACGAAGACACTTTTGTACCTTCTCTTGTGCGGAGAAGTTTCTCTGTGCAGGATGAACATAAAGTCTTCGAGAAACCATAAGTAGAGACGATGTATTTTTGGAAAATGAAATGAGAAGATGTTGACACAGATGGATGCGAAGTAGCAGCTTTGCACTGTACTTCTAGATATGATTTTGTACCTAATTATGGGTTCTTCTCCTCAGTCATGAGGAATACTACTTTACTCGGTTTTTGTGATTGCTACGGAATTATTAGAATTTTGAAATCGGTTCTCGTGCATTTTTGCTTTCATGCTTTTGCTTTGGTGCACGTCCACGTTCTCATATGGAAGATACCTGTCGCTCAGTCTCGGTCTCGTGCGCCTCTTCAAGAAGGAATAGTTGAAAAATCTTATCGTCGGTCTCGTGCTTTTCACTTTTCGGTTTGCCAAAACTTGCTCGTACTTCGAAATTCGGTTGCTTGCTAAGTAGCTTATTTTCGTACACCAGGACATCGTGCGTGTGCAATCCAAATTTCGTCGTGGCGTATAAAGCGTCTTCATGCAGCCATTTTCTTTGCTGTCCTTCATGTTGTCCTCCTCTTTTGTTTTGCCCGTCAGGATAATTCAATGACCCCCAACAATATCCTAAATTTGGAATATTACAACAACATCGCTTTAGCTTTACCCCAAAATGATAAACATTTTTGTACCCTGAGTTGTAGTTGTACACCCTACAAATAAAGTTTTCAAGATGGCGTGAGCTCTGAGCTCCAACGTCAGCAAAAAATATTTCATCCCAAAACATAAATTCCAAAATCTCCTGATTTGTTCCAGCACCGAAAATTATAAAGCCATGATAGTCGAAAAGCTCGATTTCACGGAAAGAATCGATTCCGTCACCTTCAACGCCTACGCCCGGGAGTCCTCCCCCTACCCGAAAGAGCTTCCCGACTTCGCCGGCTTACATTGGACAGATCTGGTGCAATGGCTCTCCGAGTCGGTTGGGGTGCTCGCGAAGGAAATCCCGGTGGGCGAAATCATCGATATCACCGTCGTGCTGAAAGGCGGGGAAAAACGGTCGGTCCAATTCCACAATGGACCCCCTTCCATCGAGGCGGTGTACGGCCCCGGTCTGCTCTACCGCGGCCAGCACGGGGTCATCTACACGACGAGCATGGGCAGCTTGCTCCCCGGAGCGGTTATTTCGGGTGGGATGGACATAGCTGGTGGTGCCAGCGCTGTTGGGAGTGCAGCAGCAGCAGCTTCCTCGACTAGTCCCACAGTCCAACCCCGAGCACCAGAGGTGACATCAGTCCAATTTGATCAGATCATTCAGAAAGAAGGAGTTGCAAAACTTCCCTCTCTTCGTTCCGTCGGCGCGGGCAGAGGGTTGCTGGACTATTTCTCGACAGGAGGGGAATCTTCAGCTGGGCACGACAAGACAGAGCAGATCAATTTGACGGGGAAGCTAGAATTGGATTTCAACCGCACCGCGATGAGCAAGAGACTCGACTTCCCTTTACAAAAAGCGCATCAATCGGTGAAGTTTACAACCTCGGATGGCAGCACGATCATCCCGGAGTACGATGGGTCGAACATAATCGTCGCGTTTTTCTACGAGTTGAATGCCTATTTCATCTACGCGTTGGACACTCTGTACCTTTTGAAGCCTATCCAGTCCTCGCTCGCGCTCACGACCACCGCGGCCGCCGCCCTCAGCGCGACCCTCTCCGATTCCTTCCGCGGGGTCAAAATTCTCGCGCTCCACGTGCACAACAGCTGCGGATTGCTGAAATTTTGTTTTCGGGAAAATTTCAAGAACATCCAGATGCTCAACGGGCTCGACCTGAAGCACGCGGAGGAAAGTTCGACGTTGCTGACCAATTTGGAATACTACGGACACGAGGTGGGCACGCAGCTGTTTGTGGTCAAAAATTCCGTCGGAAACGTGATCGGGAAAGTGGTGAAGGGAACAGGAAGGGTGGTGAATGACGCCGGGGAGGTATTGAGGAGATAGGATTTTGGGTTTTGATGGTGTTCTGTATGAATGCACATATAGTGAACAGTTGTGTATATTGATTGCATTTAAGTATACCATTTTGCGTCTGTGAAAGTTACGCGCAGAACTTCATGCGCGCATGCATCTGTGCGATCGTCACGCGAGCACGTGTTTTGCATGATTTTTTCGTGCGCACTATTGATCGACGATGATGCAGGTACATACAACCTTGAAAGTGCGTGAGTTTTACACTTAAGTAAGTACTTGCAAAGCAAGGAAATAGAAATAGTTTTACTCTTCTACAAAACCACCCCAATCCTTCAGGTGATCGGCCACGTTGTTGGTGAATTCGGTCTCGTCGTTGACGCCACCGGCAAACTTCTAGGGAAAGTCTACACGGGCGCCGGCCGCATCCGCCACGACATCATCGGTGGGTTGTCCGGTCTTTCCGAACTCACCGTCTTCGATTATGGATGTGTCAGAGTTGAAATCGACAAAGTTGAAAGGATTTGCCATGCATAAAATGCGACACAAAGACCGACTCTATTGCTGAAGGCGCAAGGGAGGCAGATTCTAGTGCTGGCAAGGGTCAGGAATTGGGTTGCTGACTAGCATGACAGGGAGCAGCCATCTTGCCCGAAACAGCATGACAGACGTGCTTCAGAGGCCAGGAAAATTTGTCATGCGCCGATTGGAAACTGTGGGCCCAACTGGTATAGATTTTATGCATCACAAATTATTTCAACTTTGTTAATGTCAATCCTGACAGTTCCATATCGATTCCGCTGGCCGGCAGATTGGCACGGTGGTGGACCACACGGGCAAGGTCCTTAACCACGCCGGCCAAGCTATCGGCAATGTCGCGACCAGCACCGGCCAGGTGGTGAGCAAAACGGGAAAGTTTTTGGGCTCGTTGCCGGGAAAAGGGGTGGAGAAGTTGGGGATCATCAAGTCCTATCAAATGTAAAAATGTCTGGGTCTGGAAGGGTTGCCACTTGTGATGCAAACTCTGGAACACACAAAAATTTGTGTTGCATGAGCGCCAAAAGCTGTCCATTTCTTGGCACGCAAGTAGGAAGTTTCTCATGCGGGACAGGCATCATGAGGCGTGCTCAAAACCTGTGATGCTTTTGCCTGCATCAGACGCCACTTGCGTGATCCGAAATATGCATGACAAATCTCAGAATCTTCCAGACCCAGACATTTTTACATTTGATAAGTCCAAGGCTGAGGACATGTTCCACATCAAATCGCTGGTTTTACACCCGTATCAAATGCAAAAATGTCTGGGTCTGGAAGAATGCAACTTGTCATGCTAAATCTGAAACATGCAAAAATCTGTGTTGCGTGATTACCAAAAGTCGTCCAGTTTTGGCCAAGTCGGGAGGGAGTTTCTCATGCAGGATAGGCATGAGAGAGAGTGCACAGAATCTGTCATGCTAGCTCCGGCATTCCAGACCTCATGGGTCATGGAAAAGCAGCATGACAAATCGCGCATTCTTCCAGACCCAGACAGTTTTACACTTGATAACCCGGAGAAGGAATATGAGTTCAGCGGGAGCTTGACTTTACCGGAGATGCCGAGAGTTCCGTCGTTCCACGCGCCGGAATTGCCGGACGTGAAGATGCCGGAACTTCTGCCCGAGATGCCGGATGTGAAATTTCCCGAATTGCCGGATCTTCCCGCCATGCCGAAGGTGGACCTGCCGGAAATGCCGAGTATGCCGGAAATGCCAAAAATGGATATGCCTTCCATGCCGGAAATGCCAAAAATGGAAATCCCTTCTATGCCGGAGTTACCGAAAATGGAAATGCCGTCCATGCCGGAATTACCGAAAGTCGACCTGCCCTCAGTACCCAAAATGCCGGAGATGCACATGCCTTCCATGCCGGAGATGCCTTCCATGCCAGACCTCACCTCCATCCCGGAGCTTCCGAAAGTCGACCTGCCAAACATGCCGCAGCTCCCCGACCTCCCAAGTGTCGTCCCCGAGTTCGAACTCCCCAAGCCGCACTTTTCCAAGATCAAGCTGCCGGAGCTGCCGGACTTACCGGTTTCTCTCAACTGGAACGACATCGACGTGTCTTCCAGTCTCTACACCCAAGTCAAGGACGCGGGTGGGCAGATCGTCGGCCACGTCATCGACACGGCCGGCCATGTGGTGGATCAATCCGGAAATTTGCTCGGCAAAGTGAATGACGAGGCGGGACATGTGGTGGACCACTTCGGCCGGTATCTGGGGGAGATGCAGTTCAAGATCAACATCGAGGTTACGAGAGAAAGGGAAATTCTTCTCCCGCAGTTACCAGCGATTGGTTCCTCCACCGATCACAGCAGGCACGACGTGAAGGAGTTTGCCTCCAGTTTCTCCGACTGGTTGATGTCCGGGTACGAAACCGTCACCGGGAAATTCGCGCGAAATAACAAGCACGAGTTGGCGCATGAAATCCACGAGAAGGAACACGAACTGTTGTTACCCGTTCCAATCCGGAAACATACGGACTACACGAAGGAGGGGACAAGACTCGAACACGGGTCCGAGCACAAGATCGACCGGTCCTTGTCCCAAAAGATCGAAAATGACTTCCCACAGGAGTGGTTCCGCGCGGAATCGAACTGTTTACCCGTGAGGAACATCGAGAAAACGTACGGGCGGATTGAAAGAAGCTACTTGAACCGCGGGTCTGTACACCTGCACGTGTCAGACTTCAAGGACCTCGTCACGTCCAAAGTGAAACCGGGCGCGGTCTTGTACGGGGTCATGAACGAGGAGCGGAAACTCTTCTGGTGGGCGTTCACCCGGCAGGGCGGGGAATTCTTGTCCGGGATTGCGGATCAGAATGGGTTGGAGAAATTGAAGGAGCAATACGGGTCGGAATTGATTCTATCGGATTCTGACTTATCCGCGAGTTATTTGATCTCCGAAAAGGTCCGGAACCTCGAGGTGAACCCGATCCTGAACGTGTTGCGCTCAAGAAGCACGCCGGATGCGAAAATCAAGATCGAAAAGAACTGGTCGGGACAGAAGATCGAAAACGCGATCGAGCGGGATTGGAACAACGGGCTGCTGATGCAGCGGTCTTACACGGACGAAAACGATTTTAAGAACGGCGCAGTAGATTCTGACTTTCTTCTCCGCAAACAAACCACCCCGTGGGAGTTCAGATCCGGAGCGGAGAAGCTCCGCTTCGACAGTTTGGGAAAGCCAGGGAGAATCGGGTTACCAGAGAATTCCGAGAACCCACTCAAAACAACGCTCAGCCCCTCTGCGGTGGATTTCCGCGCCACTTTTGAGCAAGAGTTCTTGAAGCGGCAATCTGGTTCTTTCGGAAACGAAGACGACCCGATCATGAAGCAGCTGAAGCAGTTGTTAGCCGAGGACCTGGAGAAGGCGAACCAATCCATGAAGCGACTCGCTACGGTGCGGCCAGCAGACGTTCCCTCCATCGGGCAAAAAGTGTACGGCGACCTCGGGAATTTCGTTTCTCGGTTCCGGCAAATGCTCAACGGTCCGGGCTGGTCTCTCCAAGGTAAGAAAATCGGCGGCGGGGAGTACTCCGGGTCGGTAACCCTCTCGGTCCCGACGTTGCCCGGGTTCGGAGAGATTCTCCGAGTGACAGATGGGACTGGCAGGAAGGTCAAGGCGATTCCGGAAATTGTGAAGTTAACCGAGTCCGCAATGGTCCTGGAGCCGATTCCTGAGCATACGGAGCTGTTTCAGAACATCAATGTTACTGGTGAGGTGATCCACACCTTGAAAAGAGTCGACACGGGAAAGGTTATTTCGGAAGAAATCGTCGGGAAGGTGTTGCGCAACCCCTCGCAAATCGGCACGAAAATCGTCCGCGCAGTGACAGGGTCAACATCTACTTCCGAGGATATGAAGATGACCACGTCCGACATCCCCGACCAGTCGGCTTCCGCTATGAGCAGTTTGGTGCGAAGTTCGACGACCGACAACGACAATGTGGTCGAAATGATGGCCAATACAACTTACGACAGAACATCAAGCAACAACGTTTTCACCGCGGTGCAACCGCAGAAAATGGACAGTTTATCCAGAACTTTAACCGCGCCGGGGAAGAAAGTCTTGTCCCACGGGTCCAACACGGTCATGTTCAAGGCAGAGGGGACAGTGACAAGTGGACAGAACACATCAACGACAGCTGTTGTTGAACCGCAACCGGCTAAGTACTTCGCCGTGAACCAGGACGACGGGAAAGTATTCTTTCCGAAGACACAGTCTAGAAGTGCTGTTCCTGCTACTGGAGCTACTAGCGCCGAGGGCTCCTCCGCGTCGATCGAGCTTTCCTTCGCGGAGAACTTTTTCCACGATACCAACGAGATCGCCAACCAGGTGCAGAAACTCATCCGCGACGAGGCGGACCACTTGCAGCAAATCGCCGAGGCGAATTACGTCACGGTCAAGGACGCAAGTGGACACGCGTTGCAAACTCTCCCTGTTGTGGTCGAAGTGACGAAGGAAACTTTGGAGGAAACCGTCTCCGACATGGCAAGGATTGCGCAACTCGGGAAAACAGAATTCTTGTCTGCAGGGAATGAAATTTTAACGAACGTGAACAACGAAGTCTCTCGCACGGGCAAAAACATCGGACAGCTTGTCGACGCGACGCAAAAAACAGCTGCCAATTATGCTCTCACTAATGACACGTTGAACCAACTCACCACCGAAGCGCAGCAATTGGAGCAACAGCTGGAGAATTTTATCCGCCAACCATCTTTAAAACGCCGGTTCCAGGGGAATCAACTGATCCACTACATGACCGATTCGGCCGGGAACGTGATTGAGAATTCCCAGAAGGTGATCGGGGAGGTCGCCGAGGAGCAGATGCGGAATCTCGAGCAACTCGGGAATTTGTCCCAAACCGCAGATCTGAACTCCAGTTTCATCATTACGTTGAAAGACGAAGCGAGCAACACGCTCAACTACGTGGTGAACAAAGCCACGGGGGAAATTTTGGAAGACAGCAAGTGGCTGGCGTCGAAGGCGCCGACGAGTGACGTGTTCGAGTATTTGGTGGACATCAAACTGTTCACGGATGAGGATTTGCTTTCCATTTTCAACCGCCTTGTCCGTTCCGCTAACCACCAGGCAAAGACCGTGGTGGACGCCTCGGGGCAGATGGTCCACCAATTAGTGGACAAAACCGGGCGGGTTGTCTCCGGCTCGCAGAGAATCGTCGGCACTGTGAAATCGACCTACGACTTGGCAAAGCACGCCGAGGAAGCGGCTCTGGGGAAACTGTACGCTTATGGCGAAGAATTGTTCATCGCGAATAAACATAAATGCGGGGAACAAGTAGCCACGTTTATCCCGAAAAGCTCCCCCTCCACTGCCGGAGAAATCCCGGCGTTGGAGAGGCTCGCCGGCGTGGGGCTCGACGGTCTCGCGGGACTCAAGGCGGGCGCGGTCGCCGCCGCAGACGCTGCCGGGAGTTTAACCCATTATGTCGTCGAGTTCAACGGAACCATCGCCCACTACGTGACTGACGGGGCTGGAAGAGTCGTTTACGGGACCGAGCAGCTGACGGAGGCAGTCGCCTCTGACCTGCAAAATCGATTTACACACTTGATCCACGATGACCTGGGAAACGTGACGTTGGTGTTGAAAGACGTTTCCGGGCAGATCATCACCGGAACAGAAAAATCCATCGGGAATCTGAAGTACGAATTGGTCGAGACCTTGGAGAAATCCAACCTGAAACTGCACGAAATCGTTTCCCTCACCGGGGAGAAGATGCAAGTTTTGGTCGATTCCACCGGTTCCGTGGTTTCCTCTACCAATCACGCGCTGCACGACTTCTACGACCACACAGTGAAGGACTTGGCGAGTGCCATGGTGAAACACGCGAAGTCCGCAGTGCATAGAACCGGGGCGTTGACCCAGGATTTGGCGCAGCTACTGGTGAATGTCTTGAACGGGGGCGTTGATTTGCTAAAATTCGCTCTGGATGGCGCGGTTTCCATCATCCGCATGCCGTATGACGGGTTTGTGTACTTCTTCTCTGGGTCGGTGGAATTTGTGAGGAGCTGGTTCTACGAAAACGTGGTGTTATCCAAGCCGGTGAAGAGGGTTTTAGTCTTCATTTTCCCCGGATTGGACGAGGAATGGTCGCTGACGATTTCGGGGGAGAGGAGAAATAAAGTGTTGGAAGTAGTAGAACAAGGGGCGGCCACGACGACTGCTGCCACCAAAGCCGGAACCACCGGAACTTCGAAAACCAGCAAGGGTCTGTACGGACAACTGATCCATTCCGAACACTTGCAGAACCAAGACCACTACAACCCCTACGAACACGAGTACACCGGGACGGCTGGGCAACGACCCTACAGCACCGCCTCCCTCCGCACCAGGCGCGCGCCGGAGGTCGATGGGCTATTTGGGAAGGATTTTCTGCAAAGAGTTTCCAAGCAGGTGGATAAAGCTTTCAGAAACTTTTTCCAAACACTGCTCGATTTCTTGAAGCAATCCGGGATGTTGGTGTGGAATGTGGTTAAAAACTGTTACCAACTGGTTGCCTACCCTGTCAAGGTCGTTTACCGAGCTGTGGCGGACCAAGTGACAATTGTGTCGACGAGGGTGAAGCAAGCGACAGCGAGAAGTTCTGGTGCAGCAGCTATGCGGCCGGGAAAAGGGAACAAATCCGTTGAGGAGCTTTTGAAATACGAAGAAGGCGATTTCGTGAAGCGAAGCAACCGAACTGGAGCTGCTAGTACCGCGACTGTGACTGCGAGTGCAACAGCACGAACCGCTGGCGGACCTCCACCAACCGGTACGTCTTCCTCCACCTCCCTCGCAACTTCCGCCTCTTCCGCAGTGAATTCTTTCGGGACAATTGTCATCCAGACCTTCAACGGTTTCTACGAATTCACGATCACGAAGACAGTGGAATTTGTGAGAATCACAAAAAAACTTCGCGACCAAACCATCAAGCAGCTTATGCATTGCAAAAGTATCGTACTCGTATAAATGCATGACAAATTTCCTCAGTATGAGATATCAAATTTGTCATGCGGATTTACCTTAAGCAAAAGATTTGTATTGCATGCTTGCAATTACTACGAGTGCGATACTTTTGCACAGGATACAGCTGACCGGGTACCAAAACCCCGACCAGCTTCTGAAAGCCCTGCAAGACAACGACAACGTTGGCTTGCTTATCGGGACCCCACTGATTCTTCTTTTCGCCCACGATTGCTACTTCCGGTGGATCAGAGCGAATCCGAAGAACTGTTTGCGGGCGGATCGGAAGATCTGGTTTTTGCCGGAGTTACTTCGACAATTCCGAAACTACTACGTCTTCAACTATGGCAGAACCGACACGGAATCGTTCAAACTCGCGGTCAGAGCTGCGTTCGACGAGGCGACCGAGGAAAAGTTTCCGGAATTCATCGTCCACGGAGCTCCTTCGCAACACCAGAGCCAAAGGGTCACGACTTTGTACGTGCCCTTGCCCTACCCGATGCGGCACCTAGTGTTGACGGAAGATCCGGAGTGCTTGGATTTTGTCGAGAATAAGAACAAGGAGAATTGGCAGTTCGCGGATGTTCCCGAGAAGGATCTCGCTGCTGCGTTGCTCTTCGACAGGGACAACAAAAATTCTACTGCGAATTATACACCAGGATTCGCCCAGGAGCAGAAGATTTTGATCGAGAAGTACAAGAACGAGATTGTGAATGAGTACATTCTGGGGGTGTTTCAAAAACAAGCAAACAAATTTGTCGACGTTTTGCTCTCCCAGTCCCGCGCGGTGAATTTCGGGAACGAAAACAACAATGCGAATGCGAACAAAAAACTAATCGGGAATGGGACCGAGCCCGTGTCCACCTGGACGGACCGCATGCTGAAGAACGCAGAGGACAAGAGCGGGAGGGTGTTACCGTCCACGGCTAGTACCATCTGGCGGCCGTTGGCGTCGTCTGTCGGGTATCGCGGGTCTTCCGAACGGCAGGACAGCAGCGAAATTTTGCTCCAGCGGGACAGCAACGTCGATGAATTGACGTTGCGGTACTCGCTGGACAGGAGTTCTTCTTCAACTGCGGATAAGAAAGCGCGGCAGACCACTAACATTAAAACGGGAGCAGGTCCTCGGCCAACCACCTTTGCAGACTCCAAGATCGACCGAGACAGCGGGTTATGCATTGCAAAAGTTTCGTACTAGTATCAATTGCATCACAAACTATTTCAGGAAGAAAAATGCAATTTGTAATGCTGTTTTACCTTAGGAGGAAGATTTGTCTTGCATGTTTGCAACTAGTACGAGTACGATACTTTTGCACAGCATACGGCTACAATTTCGAACCCGAATCCACTGCGGGTTTCTACGGTGTGGAGTACGGCCGCGCGACGGCGTTCTTGCCCCGAGCGGGGCGGGGTACGCAACGGAGTTCGGCCGCTGCCGAGGACGGTTTGGAGCGGATTAGTGAGGAAAATGAGCCGATCAGCGGCGTGCAAAATACAAGCACAAGGCAGACCAACATCAAACTCGAACCGAACAGCAATTTTTCCTTTGGCCCTCAGAACCCGAATTTCGCCCTCCAGTCCGGCAATATGAGCACACAGAGTCTTTCATCCTCGGGTGGTTCTTCCGACAAGAATGCTACTTCCAGTCGCCAATCCAGCCAGTACGTCCAAGCAGGGCAGCAGCCGTTGGTTCAGAGACAGCCGTTTTCTTTGAGAAGCTACGTGCTCTCCGGTGTGTACGATGTGTCCGAATTTTTCCAGGCACTCTGGGCGATTTTCCGGGACGTGATTCGCGCTGTCGCGAACTATTTGACCGGAAGTACTAGTGCGACAGGAATATTGACTGGCGGCTCTTCCGCCCGCTCGCGCTCGCAACTTCTGACCGTGACAAGCAGTGGAACTACTACACAGGCACAGTCGCACCGCAGGAACAGCAGCTCGGTTTCTGTCTTCTCGGATGTGTTTTCCGAAAACGCGGGCTTCGTGCGGCAGGTCGCCGAAATCCCCGTTGCGGTGGTCACGATCGTGGGGAGGATCAGCTTGAACAGCTTCAACTCTCTGTTTTCCTTAGTTCGAGACGACGGGACAAGCGCGACCCGGTACACGCGCACGATGGAAAACATTCCGAAGAACGACAACGCCACCGTTTCGATCAATCGCTACCGGACGAACAACGAAAATTTGCTGCCGGCGCGCGGAATGAACAACGCACGGATAAACCAAGACCTGCCGCAATCCCCGTTGGCCAGGGAAATGATGACCTTGTATGCGAACAACTTGAGCCGGTTTTACTCTTCCAATGCTTTGAACTCGTCCGGGAACATATCCTGAGTAAAAATGTACCCACACCAGAGTTGTAATGCAGATTTGCAAAGACAGGAAGACCTGTAATGCGCATCCCCATGAGAGCCATTTCCAGTCGTGTTTTGGAATTTGTGATGCTGTGAACAGGATGCGCAGATGAATCTGTGATGCGGCTGCACTTGCTAACTTGCACTACGTTACGGACTGAAACTTGTCATGCGTGACTCACAAAGCTCCTAGGTTTGTGTTGCAAAATCCCCATCCTGACTCTGGTGTGGGTACGTTTTTACTCACGATAGAACAAGCACAGCGAGCGAGCGACCCGGGGGGACGAAACGGAGTTTCTGGGCAGCAGTCAGCTCCTGGGTTCGATGTTTTCCCCGGCGAGCTCGCGGGAGCAAACAGGAATTCTTTCGTCTCCGGGAGAACGCCCGCGGTCGACGCGGTCCACGGAGTTCGCGCCCATTTTAGAGGAACCGTTCGGGGGACTGGGAACTAATGCTAATGCTATTCTGAGTAAAAACGTCCCCACCCCAGAGTTGTCATGCAATTCTGCATGCCAAAAAAGTTTCTCATGCGGAGCCCCATGAGAAGCATTGCCTAGTCGTGTTTTGGAATTTGTGATGCTAGAATCAGCATGACATGCTAGGTTTGTGATGCTGCTGAAGTAGCGAAACAGGAACACACTATGAGGGCAAACTTGTCATGCGAAACAGCGAAAGCTGGTTGATTTGTCTAGCAGATTTCCCATCTTGAGTCTGGTGTGGGGACGTTTTTTCTCCGGATAAATGCTGACAAGAACATTAGTGCGGGTCAAGCAGCAAAGCGCGGCACATCTTCAAATAAGGTCGCCATCAAGGCCACGACAGCCGCGGCCAGAACGTCGACCGTTGCGGCAGCAGCGTCGTCCGGAACTACTCCTTCGACTGGAAAGGGAAACAAGCGTGCAACCGTCGCTGCTATTCCAACAACAGCAGCTGCCCAGCGTGAGCGGTCTGCCCCGCCGAAGATGCTGGCCGTTAGGTCGAAAACTGGGCCGGGGCAGTATGAAAGCCTCAGGTTGGAAATCCTCAAAGTGAAAATAATTTGTAATGCAAAAAAGCGACCCCAGTTGAAGCGGCATTTGTAGTCGGCGCATGACAAATTTCCCGGGCACTTAAAGCATGTCTGTCATGCAGGTTAAGGCAAAGGGGTGCCCTTCTCTCGTGCTGAGCAGCACTCCAATTCTTCACCCCTAGCAGAACAATAGTCGGCCTCCATTGCGTTCTCTGCAATACAGTCTTTTTGGTGTCGCATTTCATGCATCACAAATTATTTCCACTTTGAGGATTTCCAACCTGAGGCTTTCATAGCCAGTTGCAAGGGCCGCGGAGCTTGTCAAAACCATATCAAATGCAAAAATGTCTGGCTCTGGAAGAATGCAAACTTGTGATGCTGCGTTTGGATTCTAAAAAAATGTGTATATGCATGAGCAGCAAAGGGAATGCAATTTTTGCTATGCGGAGAGGGCATTTGTCATGCAGACTAGGCATCAAGAAGCCCTCGCGAAATCTGTGATGCTGGGGCATGCATCACTGACATCATGGCTCACACAAAACGTGCATGACAAGTTTCAGAATCTTCCAGACCCAGACATTTTTGCAATGCATAAACCAGTGACGGGGACAATTCCCGTGAAAAAGCAGGACAGTAAGGAGACCAAGACTGTCGCGGTTTTGGGAACAACTGCAACAGAAGCGGGCACATCAAGTAGTGCGTCTGACCCGCGGCGCATCCGCGTGAAGGCAAAAGTGAACGTGAAAGTGCGGTCACCCTCGGATAATTCTGCCAGCCCAACGCCGGACCGAATCCGCATGCAGGTGAACGCGCGAGTCAGGCCGAAATCGCAATCGGGTGTTGGAGGAGGTGCAGCAGCTACAACGCTTTCCTCGACCGCTAGTGTCAATGCGAACGATGCTCCTGCGAATGATGCTCGGAGCAGCAAGAATTCTACTACGGATGTTGGAATTATAGCAGACAACACGAACAAAGCTCGCAGCTCCACGAATTCCAGCCGTGCACCGTCGGCGACGCGGATCAGCGGCACCCAGCCTGCTCTGTTTTACCGGGAGAGTAGCAAAAATCCAAGCTGGTTCGAAACCTCATCGAAAATAAGTGGCGGATCGTCCAAAGCGTCTCTTCTTTCCTCCGTCGAACAGCGAGGGCGCAGCATGAACAGCGGTGCTAGTGTAAGAAATGAAGTTCACGCTCCTCCTTCTGAAAATGATGTTCCGTCCCACCGGGGTCCTGGTGGGTTTTTGTTTTACGGGGAAAGAGAGCAAGACGAGGAGGACAATGCAGATATTGAGATCGACATAAGTCAGTCTCCAATGAATATCGCGACCCGGAACAACATGAACAACATCCCGTTGGCTGTGCAAATGAACCTACCTGAGGAATTGATGTTTGGCGGGACCACTACTTCCGGCGCTTCCCCATTTAATCTTGTCGACAGCATCGATAGCGCGAGCTTTGGCACCAGCACTCAAGGACCTACCACCCTCGACATTGACGTGACCCCGCCGTGGACTTTTGACACGTTGTTGCAGGACGAAAACGATGACAAATTTCTGGCGATCTTCTACGACGAGAACAAAAACGTCTCCCGGACCCCAAAAGTCGTGGTGTCGAGTACGAAACGACTGGCCAAGCCGGAGGGCGAAGCAACTGCTGGCACCGTTCGTGTGAAGGCCACTGGGAAGGTGACCGCGAGGACTGCGGCTGCACCTCCACTCTCCGCGGGCAATCTGAAAACCACCAGCCGGCCACTGAAACAGGACTCAGTAGGCAGTGGTTCATCTGGATCGGACAAGAAAACAAACGTGTTCGGCGTTTTGTCAACACAACAGAACGAGAAGAATGATCCGACTAAGAACAGATACGACGCACTGCGCTCTGCAAGCACCTTCTCGAACGCCGACGACGTTCTCCGCCGGAACAGTTCGCGGCGGGAAAGTGAAAACGTCGGGTACAACATGGAGGGCACATCGTTGAACACGTCTGACAGTCCACAGGCCGCACCAAGTACTACAACAGCCCCCTTGTCCACGAGCAAAAAACCGCTCAATAGTGCAAGCGGGGGAACGGGAACAAACAGGGTCTCCTTCCAGCGGGACTATTTAACCGCAGAGAACATCAACAAGCAGTCGCCGCGCGGACAGCAGGAGCCAACAGCCAAAGCCGCGAGTCAGGCGACAGTAGCTGCTCCTGCTCCGTCAAGTACGAAGAAAAATACCAGTACCGCAAAGACGAAATCGAAAAAGGCGCTGAAAAACCTGGGTTCAATCTACATAACGGAAAAGAATAATTATCCGCAAAGTACTAACAGTTCTCAGCAGCTTGTGTCAGGAAAAATCACGCCCAACGTGGACATGGATTTTCAGCTGCACAAGTACACACTGTCCACGATGGCGGAAGTCACCTACGGCAACGAGCAAGCGGACACCTTACTGCATGCGACGACCATATGGATGTGTCAGAGTTGAAATCGACAAAGTTGAAATAATTTGCCATGCATAAAATGGATGCCAGTTGGAACCCAGTTTTCAAGTGGCGCAAGACAAATTTCGGTCGTCCCTAAATCCACTTTGTCATGCTGTTTAGGCAAAGAAGGGCGACTCTCTTATGCTACTTTAGCAGCTCGACCTGTAGCCCCAAACAGGCTTACAATCGGCCCCACTTGCCTGCTCTGCAACACACGTACCTCGGGTCATGCATTTTATGCATTACAAATTATTTCAACTTTGACGATTTCAAACCTGACGCTTCCATAGACCACCAGTTACCACCCACTGCTGTACAAGTTCGCCGGCCTGGGGAACGTTGTGAAGGACCCGAATAATGTGAGGAAGTTCATCCGGTACATATTACAATGAAAAATGCCCCCTCCCCATATCAAAACGGAAATCTGTGATGCAGATTTGTGGTCACAAATCAGCTTTGTGATGCTAGAAGGCAAAAGATGCGGACTGTAGTGCTGTCTAGCGTGGGAAAGCCTTGCAGCTCCAGGATGACAGGAGGCAGCTGGAAGTGGGAAACAGCATGACAGATTGCCTGCAATTTAGGCGGCCGCAGCTTCGTCTATTGGCCTTCTAGCAATACAAGTCGAAGTCGATTTGTGTACTCAAATACAGCATCACAAATTCGCGCATCTTCCGTTTCCGATATGGGGTGGGGGCTTTTTTCACTTTGATAGTACAACACCCAGCTTCCCGGCCTGATCGGCGACCTGCGGGCTTACAGCACCAGCATCGTCAACGACAGAATTTTGGAGTTGAGCGAGCTGACAAGACGCCAGACGAACGCCAGTAGCGACTATCAAATGCAAAAGTGTCTGGGTCTGGAAGAATGCGAGATTTGTCATGCTTGTCTGGCATGACCGAAAAGTTTGTGATGCGTGTTCAAGAAGAGACCCTTTTGCCTGTCATGCAAAAACGCAGTTTGTCATGCGAAAAACGCAACACAAAGAGAAAGAAGCGTAGATATTTCTCATGCTTGGCTGTGCATCACAGAGCATTCACTATTCCCAACGCAGCATTACAAGTTTCCAGACCCAGACATTTTTACATTTGATAGCGACTTTTTAACCCTGATTCTGAAAGACTGTCTTTCCGTCGAGGCCATGGACCGGCGGATTGTAACCGATTTCTGCCTGTCTTTACTCGCTTCCGAGTACGAAATTGTTGCGCATATCTTGCAGTACAGTCTTTTCGAGTTGTCCAAGCACCCCCACGTTTTGCAAAAACTCCGCCAGGAATTGGATGCCACGCCGCTAACTGCTGGGAATTTGTTGGGCACAACTTCCGGCAAGCTGAACCACAAACTCCCGTTCTTGAACAACGTGATTCTGGAAACCATCCGGCTGCACCCGATGCCCAAGACGGACGAAAGAAGGGTGACGGTGTTCGAGTCGGAGGTATTACCGGACGGAACCTTTTTCCCTCACACGGACAACGAAAACAACTGCCTTCTGTACTGCACCTCCTCCGCCAACATTGCTACCTGGAAGTACGGAAACGACGCACAGTCTTTCGTGCCCGAACGCTGGTTCTACGTTCAAGAGATCCCAAAAGAACTGCCCGTTCCAACTTTGTTGACGCTGTGTCACGTGAAGATCTGTTTAGCGACGTTAGTGAGTAAGCTCGATTTCGTTTCGACCGCGGCGACAACCGGGATTTTCACGTCTAGGAAGGTGAAGAAACACTTGTTCATGGTGGGGGAGCGGGGGTCGATGGGGGTTTTCGCGAGGGAATCACTGTTTTCATCATCGAGAAATTCCATCAGCACTGCTCCCGCAACTTCAGCGCCGGAAATCAGTGCGCAACCTGCAGGGCCGAATCCCGGTGGGAAAAAGGCTGGTAAAAATATTACCTCGACTGCTTCCTCGAAAACCGCCACGACCAGCACCAAAAAGGGCGCCGGTGTCGCAAGTCGCATGAGCAGCACCAGTTCCGACAGCGATTATATCGTGTACGCGCACGGCGTTGACCGGATGGACGCGAATAGCCATATGTCCGGGCTGATGTCCGCGTCGAATCAGACAGAAAATCGGGAAACCGTGGGCACCTGGTTCCGGCAACAGGGGTCAAGCTTTCGAAATTACGTTTCCATGAACAGCGCGAGGTTTCTCCGGGCCTGCAGTTTCGATTTCTTTTGAGTCATGCTTCAACGCCGAAAGTGGCGATGCTTTGAAATTTTTTTAATTTTTTTTCATTTTTAGGAGCACTCTAGGTCTAGTGTTTGAATCCTATAGAAGATGAAGAAGATGAGGTTCTTCCGAGGTTTTTGTGATCCTAATTCGTTCAAAATCAAAAAAACTCTAGTGTGTTTCACGAGCTTAACCCAACCATTTTCTCGATTCTGGTGTGTAGGGCTCGTTTTGTTTGATATTTTTTCCATTTTTGCTATATTGCTTCTAAAATACTTATACTTAAATTTTAATTAAATGCTTTAAACTTTGTTTAGGTGATAACATACTCTCGACTAATATCACGGCGGTCTCCTCCCACACGGGGCGCCGCCGATTTCGATCTTTTCAACAGCTTCCTTTACTTAAGCACCAAATTAGAGCCTACTTTGCAATCAAATTGCGACTTATCATGCATTTTCCATACTCTTTCTCATTGTGTATCTTGATTTTCCTATAGTGAAGAGATCGCTCAGTGTGTCGCTCTTTGCTTTGCCACAATTCGAGAATAACTAGAAGAAGAAGAAATTTTTACATCAAATCCCAGAGCTCCTTTCGTTTCTCACAAGAGCAAGAGGAGCAAATCAGTGTGTGTATGCAGGTGCAAATTTTTTGTCCACTGCTACTAAGTGGGATATTTGGTAGTTGTCTTGAAAATCAAAGGCAAAGGGCTGAGAGAGACTAAACAAGCCTAGACTTCTTCTACTTTTCCTTCCTGACTGCAAAGCCAATTTCTCTCCGAGAAGGCACGTGCTTCGTTCTTTGCTGGTCCTAGTACCGTCTGCCTACTAAAAACATACTTGAAGCTGTTGTTCAACCGTGAATGAAACCGAAGACAAATACAAGTTTCAACAAGTAAAGTGATCGCCGCTTGTGTTTCAGAGTCAGAGCAGGTGTGGAGGGAGGTTCTTCAAAACGACCGATTATTACCAGTTCAGTAGCAGTTGATGTCGAGTTCTCTAATATGAAAAGCCAGAAGATCTTCTATCTCTGAAAGCATGGCGCATTACATGGCGAACAGGATTGGAACACTAGAATTTTAGAACAACGGGAATCAAGAATATCAATATTGTTGGTTCTTCGAACAAAAAGGTCTGCCGTGGTGAAAAAGGACTAAAGTCGAAGTAGAAGGCTCTTCTTGTTCAGGCTTCATCTTCGACATCAGACGGAAGATGATGCGTGGCCGCGCCAACAAGTGCGAGGTCGCTGTTCTTGCGCCCAACAAGATTCCCCTGCTGCCCTTTCTCACCGCGTTGTTGGTTTCCTTGTACGACACCAGTCACTTCGCCTTGGCGAAGCTGGGGGAGCAGAAAAACGCCAAAGGGCAATCCTCGTCTGGAGCTTCCACACACTCCTCGACCGGCCAGATGAACGCAGTCGACCCCCCCCCCCCGCCAAACAGGGTATATTTAGATATACTTATTTTCTGTGTTCATCGATTTCGTCGAAAAAACAGCGCTGCGAATTTGTTTTGCATGAATTGAAAGAAAGAAAATTATATAGGTAGTGCATGAAAAGTAACATCACTCCTCACCTGGAACTCGAAGCACAGTCAACCAGAGCAACATCACAAGCCCTCGCGTAACTCTGGTGTCTATTGCATGATCTGCACCATTTATTTTTGCAAACGTGCCGTACAATAAATCAATACAAGTGCGACACTTCTAAACATCACAGCCGTCGCCGTGAACGAGAAGGCAGGTTTCAGCGCTGCGAGCGGAGTATGAATTTGCACAGCGTGTCGCTCCCCTCTCCTTTATTTAAAGTTCGCTGTCTACGGCGAGTGAGACAAGCACCATCAACACCTGGAACATGGACTTCGATTGTGTCTGGGTTTCTGGAAGTTGTCACACACGAATCATCACGACCAATCTCAAGGAGTAGTTGGTTTGATGGTATTCTAGTACATCATCTGCATGAGAAATTTAAATGACGGGGAGGGGGGCGACGAGTTGTGCACTCTGATACGGAGCTGGAGTGGCCCCGATGAAGGGGCTGTCGCAAAAGGATGCTGCTGCGGGAGCCAAGTCGACCATGCTGCAGGTCGGAAAGCCGAGCAAGCAGTTGGAGGATGTTATCGCAAGCATGGAGATGTTGGTGGACAATCAAATGGCCATGCAGAGTTTGCAGGTGCTTTTTTTTTTTGATTTATCGAAGGAACTTTACAACTCTTCGTTTTTAGTTGTGATTTTTATTTTCGCTCATCGTTTTCTTTCCTGCAAACGGTGAAATATATATTTCATCGTTTAAATAACAGTATCATTTAATAATCATGCAAGTGCGAAGATCTACAACTCCGCCACTGCATTTGTGCACAACAAGAAAAAAAACAAAAAACTCACTTCAGTCCCAACAAAGCCTCCTGCGGACGAAGCTGAGAAAGGACACGTGTGGTCTCTCCGATTACGCCATCGACTTGGGAATCCAGTCCTTCCAGCAGACCGGGAAGTGGTCGGTTTTGAAAAACGCGTGCCAGTCCGGGTTGCTGTGTGCGTTTGAAAAGAAGGACCGGAATCACGACGGCGTGCTGAGCGACGAGGAGATGCCCGGCGTGTTGGCAGCTGATACGGACCACACCGGGGATACCAGTCTGGCGGAAATCCACAACCACTGCAACTCCGTGCCGCAGCTAGCTGCAAAGGGACACGCCGCGACAGCCGAAACGCTGCTTGAGTTTGGCGAAAAACCCCCAGTTGTTGCTGAGTGCATGGCCGGGGCGGGGCTGTTGGCTTACTGCTGCTGTGACCGGGTCGTGCGCTCGGACGAGGAGGTGGTGGTGGACACCACCTCCACCACCACCACCACCTCGATCCATATAACACGCCCAACGATTAAATCCTAAAGTAGTTTATAAAATGCTACCTAGCTATTGAAAAGGTGATGCAAAGACCCACTTTGTAACTATTGAAATAGATACTTAAATAGCTACTAGCAGGAACGACCGCTCCGGATGTGGACACATCCGGAGCGGTCGTTCCTGCTAGCTATTTAAACATCTAGCTAATCATGTTTTAGATGCGTATACGCATGGTAAACTTAAAACCTAGATAGCATTTTTTAAACTGCTTTGCGACTTAATCGTTGGGCGTTGTATTATAGCGGACTACGACCTATGAATGGACAAAGTACGAAAGTTCAGTATTAACTATTGCATTTTCTGAGCCGTATTTTTCATTTTTTAAAATGGAAAAACCGACTTCGATTGTCATGAAAACTTCTTTTGTTCATGGAGAAAACAATTTTTTGTCATGCAAAAACCGATTTCGTGGGAGCACAGGTTCTATCTGAACCACCGACGTTACCGATGCACGGAACCAACATTCTTTTCACCGACGCCAGCACTTCGTCTCACCGAAAACCAAAACATCATCATTTCCGGAAACTCAACTTCAACCGAGCAAAACAACTTCACTTCCGGAAAATGCGAGCTCCTCTACACCGAGCTAAAATTTCGAATAGTTGTGGTTTATTACAAAACCACAACTATTCGAACTATGGCGCTTCAGCTATGGCGGGTTTGTGGAAATGCGTTTCAGTTATAGCAGGCTGGAAGTGAAAAGCGAAAGGCGAAGCACACGAATGGCAGAGAACTAGAAGGGGAAAGCAGGTCACGTTTTTGTTGTTTCATTGAGCATGACCATTATGATAGCGGAGCGCTTGAGTCGTCCGCATTTTCAGAGTTGCAATGCTTTTGGCTTTTGGTTTTGAGTTTGAGACTTTACATATGCGCCTCCGATGTCTTTCGCGTATAGAGAGAATGTCAATGCTAACGAGAAAAAAGCAACAATATCAGGAGCGACCCAACCAAGGGGATAGCCACAGCAGGAGCGGCCACGACGCTGCTATGTCGAGCATGAGTTTCGGGGAGGAGAAATAGAAAGTAGAAGAGAAAGCAGGAGTAGAAGTAGAAAATATAAATAGAATGAGAAGCAGAAACTAAAAGCAAAACGCACAGGAGAAAAGTAAGTAGATGCGCAGAGTCTGGGGCGCGAAACAGAAAAGATCTCACGCAGAAGAAAGCTTGTGCGTTCGACTCTCCTGCTCCTGTTTTCGTCGCGTTAGTTTGCGCAAGATAGATGGCGACGGTTTCGTTTTTCGCGCAAGATAGATGATAACGGTTTTGATGATTTTGCTCCTGGATCCAAACGCGAAGTGGTCTCGATCAAAGCTCCAAGATCTGTCGCGATGGATTGATCAAAGCACGAAGAGGATCATCTGGCTGGAAGTTGTCGCTTTGCTTTTGGTTTTCCTTTTCGATTCATTTGCTTTTGATGCTTCTCTTCCCCTTCGCATCAGTTGGAAAAAAAAACTTTTTCTAGGGAGAAGTTTATAAAATGGAAAAAGATTTTGAAGAGAAGGGGAAGAATTATAAAAAGGCGCGGAGCTCTAACTTTTCGTCGGCGCAGCCTTCGCTGCCGGCCGACCTGCTCCTCAAGGCGTTGGAGCACGCGATAGAGGGCGAGAGGCTACGTCCGCGGGTAAATCCGCTGAGATCCGCGGAGCATGTGCAACGTTTGACTGAGGGCATGCACCGGATGCCGCCACCGGACAAGAAGCGCAAAAGTAACAAAGAAGCTTTTGCCGCGCAAGAGTGCAAGCACTTGGTCGCCGGGACTACTTGCTACAAACGCGACGAATTGGAGTGCCCCATCCTCGATATGGTGCGGTCTTGCAGCACATTCGAACAGGTGCGCGACTTGCTCAAGGAGGGCGCGACAGTTTTTGCCGAACTTGCGCGCGACGAGGCGGAGTTTCTGCGACCCCAGTACATGCCGACCCCCGTGCCCGCGGTGGAACAAATTCGGAAGAAGTGGAGCCAGTACATATATTGTCACTTAAACGCGCAAGACTAAGACGAAGACCAAGACCAAGACGACGCGCTCTTCTGTCTACCATTCGAAGCAGTGCAGACTTTGTTCATGATGAGCAAGCTCATGCTCATCATGCAAGACATACAGTCTCGATATCTCTTTTCAGTCAACAAGTGCTGCTGTTGTTTTTGAAGCAGAAACATCATCACGACAATGAAAAACTTTGCTCAGGTATTGCAAGACGGCGCACAAAGAGAAGGGTCTTTTCAAGAAAAGCGACACTTTGATCGATGACATGGATACCGAGGAGGAGAAGGTGGAGAAAAACGCGCGCGCCGACGTCATGGCCGACAAGTACCAGCGCACCAAGCGGCTCCAGGAGTTTGCCATTGAGGAGCTCGAGACTAGGTCGGTTTTAGTTTAGATTTGGTTGCAAGATTAAACTTTGACTCGGCGCATGTGAGAATGCCCGTGCCTCGAGATCAAAGTAAACGCATACACAATGACGCTCGTAATCAATAGCAACAACTATCAGCATCAACATCAAGGAAAAACAAAAACAATTTTGATCAGATACCGGATTTCCATCCATGTCATGGTCAAAGAAGACGAAGAAAAAACGAGAGACGAGGACTTGGGTTGGCCTTCACCTTCAACGATAAAAAGTTCAAGCGGCCTGCTTTCGTGGAGGAAGAGTGGAAAGACGCCGTGGAGTGGTCGTATTTTGCCACTCTCACGGCTGGCGAGCAGGTCGAGTGCGTCGGTTTCGTGATTGGCCGTTCTCCCGTCACTGCGCGGAAAAAGGTCGAGTTTTTGCAGCAGCTGTTTGACGCAGAGCTTGTGTCTTCCGCCTTGTCGCGGTTGCAGCACACGGACTCGTCGAAGGATAAGAAGGAAGGTGGGCGCGGTGGCGTGCTGCAGAACAACAAAGGAATTGCTCAAGTGGTTTCTGAGCAACAGGACGCGGAGAAAAAGCGCAAAGCAGACGACGCCGCCTTCACGAAGTACGCGCTGCGCAAGGAAGACGCTTATGGCCGCGCGCTCGAAATGGGCATGAGAAACGAGCTCGACGATATATGTGGCGCAAATTATTTTGGTTTTTTAAGTCTAGCAATAGGGCTTCGAACTGGAACTACTACTGCAACTGCAACTGACTGCAGCTGCAACTGATACGGAGCTGAGCGATAGGCGATGATGAAAAAAATTGCAACAGGTGATGATGAAAATTGAAAAAAAATGACTGCCATCCACATGCGCGGGAAAATGGGAAATTTGAAAACTTTGACGCTCTTTCACGCAGGTAACGCGGCGCGCTGGGACATGATTGCCAAGGGCAAGGACTTCAACATCAAGGACGGCGGCAAGGGCGTGCTCCTATTTCACGCGGACCAGGCGAAGCGTAGGGAGCAGCTGAGTTTGTCTATTACTCCTCCGACCCCGCGCAAGGTGGCTTTTTTTCGACTCGGACCTGACGGCACGACTTTTGACGCCGATGGCTTCTTTCAGCTCGAGTTTGTCATTGCTACGGCGGAGTTTGGAGCGATCGGGACTCCCGGCAAGGTCCGGCTGCGGCAGTACACGCCGAAAGGGGTACGAGGCGGATCTGATGCAGACAACGTGCTTTCCGTCATCTACGCCATCATCGGTAACCTCGCGCCGCTTCCGGGCGCAGCGACGCAGTATCATCCCGGTGACCCGTTGTGTTTTTGGCTTTGCCATTCCGACGCCGGGAGCAACATCCTGAAGGCCTACCGACGGCTGCGCCTCTACTCCCATGCGTGTAACTTGGAGAGGATGAAACGGGCCAAGGATAATCCCGGCGGACGCCGCCTTCTGCAGACGTTTACTTTGCACTACGTGTGCCAGGCCCATCAACCGCACATCTTGGCGAAGGACATCATGGACATCGCGGACTTCCAGAAAAACGGACTCAAAGAAGGTAGCTATATGAAAATAAATTGCGACGAAGATGATAGTGATACGCTGGCGCCTTTGTTTTTTTGCTCATTACTGAGCACGAGAATAAGGATGCTCGTGTATAATTTCGACGCTCAAGCCAAGCTGCGTCTATTGTTGCACTCCTTTTTCTATTTCATAAAAAAGCTTCGCTCTCAGGTGTTTCCAAGATCCAACAGGCGGCCAAGCTGTGGCTTGATGACATCAGGATTCCCCAGCACATGGAGCGCCGCTGGATGACTGCGCGCCCGACTCTCGCCGCGTTGAAGGAGAATATATAAGCTTGCAATCCAGAACGGTACTGCGGGCATGTCGGAAAAAGATCGAAAGAAAGAAACTAAGGCCATCTTCGCAAAGGCAAAGACTGCGGCCGAAGACGAAGACTTTTGGAAGCAGGTCGCCAGCGCTGAGGCCGTTTTGGAAAAGCTGCAGCATTCGCATGCGCGGACCATCCGCGACCCGAAGATCTGCTTCTCCGACGCGAAGTTTGAGCAGATGGCCCCAAACCGGTGCTCGCCGTCCTCCATGGACACCATCAAGCGGCTGCTTCGCCAGCTCCTCCTGAGAGCGCCTTCTGATATTATCCTCTGCAAAAGCATCGCGCTCGTAGTACTCCTACTCGTAACCATGCGCCACAAGTTTCAACTTCAATCCCAGGCTCAACTTCAACTAAATCCGCACTACAAATTCGATTTCTCGCGCTGAGAAAATTTGTCATGCTATTTATACGAGAACTAGAAGTAGAACTAGAACCAGCGCGATACTTTTGCACAGGATAGCCCTCGTTTTTCTGCAAAACGGTTTATCGGGAAGCGCAGCTGTACATCTTCCCGCACATCTTGAGCTAGCTCTTCTGCGACGATACGAAGAAACGGCGCGCCGAGCTGCTGCACGATTTGGAGCGCGACGCCCTTGATCCGTTTTTGATTTATTTCATTGAACAACTGAAAAAGGATTTGACGAAGATGCAGGAAAAGGGAACGATGACGGATAAGCTGTTCAGCCTGGCCGGACCCATCTTCGTCCTGAGCAGTCCCTGCATGCAGTGCGTCGAATCGCTTCACAGTACAGCGATGGAGGTCGAACGACTGTGCCCAAACATGCGGCAGGAAAGGGCTGCTATCCGCACCTCCATCGCGCGGAGTGAGCCCGTCACGTTTTTGGAGTGCCGGAATCTCCTCGAGCATTGGAAGCGTCGTTTCGATCCCCGGCATTCGAAGGCGATGGCGCAGAACTCGTGCGATGTCAGGGCTGTGATGAACCACCCCTCCGATTCTCTCCAGCACCGCCCGCACCTGATCGCCGCGAAGGCGGAGCTTCGGAAACGAAAGACCAGTGCGCGCAATGACTTGAACGTGGCCGAGTGCTGTCCTCTGATTCCGCAGAAGGTATTTTTTTTCGTGTCGCTTCCAATACCTCTGCGCAACTCCGTGAAACTAGTGCGCTTGCATTCTGTAGCTGTGTGCTCTTCAGTATTCGCTTGGTACTGTAGCTGCGCGCACTGATAAACGAATTACAGCGAAGCTCTACACTCAGGCTGCCCTTACCATTCCGGACGCCATCCGCATGCACATTCCGAGCGCGCCGCTTTTCCGCCAGTGGTGCGGCGGAGTTGGGACCAAATTGCTCGAAAAGTTCTTTGCGAAGCTTGGCCACATCCAAGTCAAAAAGGTCGCCCATCGCATGGATGGGCCACCTTATTTCTGCTTCTCTCGCACGGGTAATCGAGGCCACACGCAGCGCGCGACGTGCGTCCCGATGAAAAAAGGGGACATTGCGGGGTGCTGTACGAAGCCGCAGCCAAAAGCGACCAAATACCTCGCCAACGATTCTGATTACCCGGCCAGCTTCTGGCTGAACCTGTTGAAGACTAGGAAGAAGAATTCCTCTGCAAGAGATTCCGAAGGACTTGATGGACAAAGCGGACAAGTGCGACTGCTTCCTCGTGAGCGAGGAGGTGAGCTCGGTGATGACCGTGCCCCACTGGGCTTCGCGATCCGCGGAGGACAACAAGAAGCCCAGCGCCGGCTCTTTCCTCAGCGCCTCCATCGCAAAAGTCGCCCGCGCGCACTTTATTTGCGGCAGGATCTGGCTCTTCGTCGACAAGGGTTTTTGGTTGGAGCAGAGAGCGCAGCGGTCTGGAGTGTTCTTCGACTCGTCCAAGGAGTGGGACCCGGAGGCCGAAAAGAAGAAGCACGCGGTTGTGGATCCGTACGAGGGAGAGTCTCGCGAAGAGTCGTGGCACCGGACGACCCAAGTTCACGCTGCTGCACTGTTTTTACATACTTTTTGACTTTTCGGCCATGACTTCACTTCGACTTTAGTGCGTTTGATTGATGATGAAGATTATGACCAAGATATGAAGAGATCTTGACTGACACCTCCAGCCCGATTCCAATTTCGCAAAAATAGTCCGAAGGTGCCGGAGAAGCAGTTGATTCCGGAGCTCGAGCCCGACGCGGTGTGCTTCATATTTCGCCCCGAGCAGGCGACCTGGAGAGGAGTTGCCCACGAGCTGGCCGGTGATGTTGGTGATGAAGACTCTGAACCTACGGGAGTGGGCTGCACCACCGCGGGCCGCATGACCGACAAGATTAGTGCTTCCGCTGCCCGCAAGCGCTGCGTCGCGAAGGTGTGCGATATCCTGAAGATTCCGCGGCCGAGCAACAACTTGGTCAGTGACGACTTGGAGGATGCTGCCCGCCGGGAGATCGCGCACGACATCGCCTCCACCAAGTCGAAGAAGATTGAGAAGCTGGCTGAGGATTCCGACGACAGCGATCAATCTGTATTGGGCGACATGCCGATCCGTGGCTGAGACTACCATCTGGGCCTGCCGCCTGCGAGTTGTTGTTTACAAATTCGCAGACGCAGTATGCACGTAGATGTCACGAGCCGAGCACGTTCGTCTATGAAAGACTTATATGCTTTTTTTTGAAAAAGCGCAAAATTGTTTCGAATTGAAATTGAATCTGAACTATAGTTCAATTATGAAAGCTTGTGCTTTTTATTATAAAAAACGAAACTCTTCACGATCGGAAGCATCAAACATCATGCGAAACTTCGCAGCAAATACCAACGACGCACAGACTCAGAACGTGCAGGAAATGATGCTGAGCCACTTGATTCGTTGTCGGTAAGTGATGTAGATGTGGCGCGATAGCTTGCCAGAATGGAGCTCGCGTTTTCGGTCCATGATCTTTTCGCAACATAAGCGCCCAGACTCCATATGTAAGCTGCCTCCTTTGCCTGAGTTTGAATGCAAATTATACCCGCTCTCCGATAGGAAAAAGGGCGCAAATTGAGTTCGAGACGATGCGCAAAGTGCTTTTGATTCCCCGACCCAGCAGCCTGCCCACCTTGTAGCTGAGTCTTATTAAGAGGTCCCGATCACTCCACTCACAGTTGCGAGGAGAGATAAATCAGAGAAATTTTAGCATGATCTGATCTTCCCGAGCATGATTTTTCACCACCCCGACACAGAAGCCTCCGCTTCCCAAGCGATGAAATGTCCGACATTTATTGCAAAAGCCCCATCGTTTAAAATCGTGGGACTTTAGTAAATTACTAGAAATCATTGATTTTCAAGAATATTTTTGCACTTTTCCAGGATTTCCGCTCAAGTCTTAATTTTTTTTGTAAAACAATCTTGAAAGTCAAGGACTTCTAGTAATTTACTAAAATCCGACACTTTTAGGACAGGGCGAATTTCATTACTTTAGCGCTCTGGATCAAAAAAGGTCGTCCTCTCGCACATCACATTTTCACAAAGTTTTGCGCTCGTCCCCCAATGAAGTGAGCTCTTGCAAATCCCATCGCGATGTCTCCAAATTGTCTGTGTGACGCGTTCAAAGTGTCTGCGTGATGCATGCAAAAGCTCTCTCTTTGTGATAAAAATAACATGGAAAAGCTCGCAAATCCATCGCATTCCAATGAAAGAAAACAGCTTCCGAGCAAGATTCTGTCGCATTTGTTAGTCGCGCATCTCTTTCACAATGGAAATCGAACTCCTCGCGTCGGGGCAAAGTCTCCAAATTACGGAGACCATGCCGACGGACTTGGAGGCGGAGCAGATGAAGCGCGCGTGGCGCAAGGGCGAGGCATTGCGTCGCTGTTTTGCCTGAATTTGTTCAATTTCAGAAGTGTCATCCCGATGCTTTTGTCGATGCGCGTCCTCGTTGAGTTTTGTGGTTTATATATGTTTCTCGTGCACCATAATTCTCGCAATCACATGAAAAAACATCAGGTGACCAAGGCTGCCATGGTGGAGTTCATCAAGCGGCACCGCGACGACAAGTTTGTCCAGGGCACGAAGATCCCGAAGGAGCTGGCCCCGCAGTCCAAGCAGTCGAAGTGGAATATGCTGAGGAACGAGAAGCATAGACTGTACCTCCTGGACTGCATGAGCGAGGGCCGGATCCTACCAGATGAGGAGGCTGCGGCGCTGCGTCGTTTCCATCGACAAGCTCTTGGAAGTCATCGCCTTGAGCCACAGCTTCCAAGCCGGCAAGGAGTTTTTGAAGGAGGACCCGACGGGGTGGGAACAGTTAGGGTCCAGGTACTTAGCCATAAAGGCGTGGGAGACTTATGACAAAGGAAGTCGCTCTATTCGCGGCTCTTGTTTATCCGATAAATAGACCGGAGATGAGACACACATAGACCCCACTTGAGCTCGAAGTGTTTCGCATCAAGTGCACACGTAGCTGCAGCAGCCAGCCGCTCGCAGTTAGTTCCGAAGAAAACTCTCAGTCAGCTCCCTAAAGTTCATCGCGTTTCGTGCGATGTTGCTCATGAAGCACTCCGGTGATGCGTATCTTTTACTTTTTGACTTTGTTCATACAACACTACGGGACGTTCGTGCTTTCGAGTATCTTACAAGACAGACAGCCAGAGTCATTGCGTCTGTTTGTGAGACTCGACAACGGGTCGAATCAAGGCCAGCTCCAAGCTACTTTCTGCGAAAAGTGCGAATCCGTCTTTGCCGACGTATAGTAGTTCTTTGCTTCGCATACACATTCCAAGTTCGATCTACAGCTTCGCCGTTTTTTTTGATTTCATGAGAAAACCTGCATCGTATCACACTCCTAATTTGCTTGCGGCTAGTCTTTGAAATGTGAAATCCCCCTGGATGTATCTGCGCAGTGTGTCTACACTGGCGCGCCCAGTGGTTGACATAATCGCGCGGAGCGACACCTTCTTCGCAAACAAGTGCGAGCACACACTCCTGCGCGGCGTGTGTGAGGTTATTATGCTTGGCGGGGATGATTTTTTGTCTTTGCACACGAAGACTCTGCGGACTTCCCGGATTTTCTTCTCGAAGGACTCGCGCTGAAAGTTGAAAGTCGGGCCATCTTTTTCGACCCCGTTGCCATCCATGTGGTCCATCATCTCCTGCAAAAAGTCCTTTGTTTTTTTGCTCGGGTCGATGGGCACACTCTTGATTTTGCCCCGGCCCCCTTTTGTGGTCGCCAGTTTTGAATTCCCGATGCGGACGGTATTCAAAGTTAAGTCGCCGCGCTGCAATAGCCTGACGTCCATGCCGCGCCGGCCAGTCAGGCACGCCACAAGCCACGCGAGTTTATAAAATTTGCCCGCTTCCTTCTTGCGGCCGGTTGATGCTTCCAATGCGTCGCCGAACCGCAGACAGTCTCCCATCGTGAGCGACCCGGAGCGCTCTTCGCTATCAAAAACATCCAAACGCTTCGGCGTTTTGCGGGCGCTTGGCTTTGTGATGGTCTTGCGTTTCTTCTTTCCCAAGACAGCCCTCTGCGCTGCGACTGCCTTCTTGTTCAGCGTCTTTTTGAAGTTCGGCTTCAGGGCGGGCCTCTGTTTCTTGCCTGCGATTTTTCTCCCCTTCATCGCTGCGGAGATATGTGATGCGAAGGTCGTAGCTGCCGCTTCTGAGGTATTCATGATTCGAAAAAGTCGCTGCAATAATGAAAATGAGCACAACTATATTACAGATCGAGGGCGAACTGAAAGCGTACAAGAAAAACAACCCGGGAAAAAAAGTCAACGAGCTGGCTTTTTGCGAGGTGCTTACTTTTATGCTGCGCCATGGTTTGCGGAGCAGATCGCGCGAATTTTTAGAATAGAGACTGATGCTCGCGTCTGATCTTACGGCTCAGGATTTCTCGCGGAAATGAGACTCAAACTGAATACAAAGTCACCAAATAACACCAGAGCCAGTGCGAGGGAATCAGTGGCATGGGCGAGATCAACATCATCAACCAAGCGCGCCGCGAGTTCGGTACGTCCCAGACGATGTGGCTGCAGACTATCCGGCGCCTGAGTTCCTCCAAGGATGGCAGCAAGTCCACTACGCTGCTGAAGTACGCTTTTTCTTTATTACTAGTCTGCGTTAGTGTTGGCGTGATCTACTACTACTTCTACATCTACTTTTCATTCTACACAGCTTCCTGATGTCTGTGTGCAGTGACAGTGTGACGCGGATAGCTAAGACAAAAATAAGCCGCGACTTAAGTGGTATGGTGAGAGTCTATTTCTAGATGTAGACGGAGCGGCAGCTCCTGCCTGAGTATGTGCCTGTGAGTGGAATTGGAGTTTTTGCATTGCAATCGCATCGCTGACGCTGTCGCTGAAGCAAGACGGGGACGTAGAAAGAAGTATTGAAGATGACGGCTGCGCGCACGAGCTTGCTGCAACAGCAGCGAGCAAGTGCTTTGCTTTCGTCCTTCTCTCACTCGACAACTCTACTAGTCTTGTGCGTTTCGATGTGAGGGCAAAATCAGAACGCCTCGGCCTCGCGCTCGGCTTCGAATTCGCTTTGCAATGCGATTGCGAGTATCAGTGTCAGTATCTGTGTATCTGTATCAATATCTATTGTGACATCAGGACCCGCCTGCTCGAGTTGCAACTGCGCCACCTCCGCCCCGCGTTGACCGACATGATCTTGGACACCTTCACGCACCTCCTGCTCGGACCGAAGGGACGCGGTGTCCTTGAACAAGAAGCAGATGAAGGAGATCAAGCAGATGACGCGCCTGAATTGGCTGAAAGACGAGAAATCGGATAGCGTGCGCAGCCAGTGCCTCGTCTGGTTGGTGAGCGAAATGTGCAGAAATGCCATGAAGGGGAAGACCAAGCTGGACAAGAACAAAAAGCGGCCGAAGGGAAAGACGTTAAAGAGTGCCGGGCTGCTGTCCGACGACGAGGAGGAGGATTTCGCGGAGCCGGAGACTCAGGGCGCTGTCTGGACCGTATTTCAGATTTTGACTTATTTCAGCGCATACTAACTTCTCCTTGCAGTAGCACTACCTCCAGTCACGTCCTAATTTTTCAGATCAAGCAAATGGCGCGAACCAAAACCAATAGCATTCTCTTACGTAAACTCACCCCAGGACAAAGATGGCGCGTGCGGATCGTTGGTTACTGCGAAGCGTGCCGAGGAGCTCAGGATCGAGTACGACGGAGGCCTCAGCTTCGGTAAGAAACTGGCCGAGCAGCAGAAATTGGACTCAGGTAGAGGGCAGCGGGGCCATTTCCTTTGCTAAAAAGTGGCTAAATTTTTCGGGATTTTTTCGAAGCGTGTCGGCCGAGGCGTTGCGTTAGCCGGACCGGCTGAGCCCCGCCCTCGCAAGTGGTGCGCCGCTTACTTTGTCTGGCCCGCCTCGCCTGGTTTTGTTTCTTTCGGCGGGCCATAGGGGCGATGGGTTCGTTGTGTTGTCTGTTGCCGCCGGGTGTTTTGTATTTGCTAGCGGGCTATGTTTTGCAGTTTAGACGTTCGCCCCGGTTTCTCTTGGGGTGTGGAGCCTTACAATTTTGGCACGTTTCCGTTTGGTGGTGCGCCGGGTATTTTGCGTCGCGCAAAGCATCCGGCATCTCGGGCATGTGTTTGCAGGTGCTGCGCGCAACCTCTGGTCGGGCGTGTTTGGGTTTGTTTGTGTTGTCACCTCGAAAAGCCGCGGGCTTCGCCGGATTTTTCCCCTAACGCTTTTGGGCCGAAAAATCCAACTTTTTTCTGAATTTTTTTAAAATTTTCGCAAAGGGTAGCGGGGTGGCCCTTGGGCCGGAGGCGAGCTGGGGCCCATCCTGCAGGCTGCACCAGAAGGGTGGGGGGGTGTGGGTCGCTGCCTTCGGTGCTTCGCAATGGGATGAAACTCAACACGAAGTCGCCACGCCGCGCGCGCTCGAAATGCCTCGGGAGCGCGCGGGATGCGGCGCGCAGGCATGATGGGCGCGGCTGCTCGACAACGCGGGCGCTCGGATGCGTTCGAACTGCAGTGAAGAACTTCCTTTGCATGTGGCCAAGAAAAATCTAAAAAAAATTTCGATTTGCCCAAAAAAAATTTCGACTCGGCCGGATAAAATTTCGATGGCGCTCAAAAAAGGCCAAAAAAAATTTCGGAAAATCGGCGACATTAGCAAAACCCCATTGGTTTTTGCAAATTGGCCAATTTCTAAAATTTTTTCCAAATTTTTTTGTGCGCCTCTTGATTTTTCCCAAATTTTTTTCAAATTTTTTCTAATATTTTTCCTGGCCAAACCCAAAGAGAAGTCCTCTGTGGCGAAAATGCGCCACGAGGAGACCTCTGCTCCCCGGCAGAAGAAGGCCCAACCCCACACGGATTCGCCACTCTGGGTTCTCATCACCAGGAGCGGAGGCCAAGAGATGCGGACCACCCAAGCGGGCAAATATGCGACACCTACGCCAGGCCCTCCTCTGACAAACAGGGGCGAGAACAGACTCGGGAGCTGCCCCACATAGGCCAGGCCGTCGGGGAAGCAAAGAAATTCAAAAAATTTTTTTTGGTTTTTTTTTGGATTTTATTTTTGCGCTATGTGGATTTTTCGAAATTTTTTGCGTTAGGGTGGGAATCCTGCGAGCGCGGCGGGCGGTTTCTGTGGTGGTGCTCTGTGTCGCGCCGTGTGGCGTGTTATTTCTCTTCTTCAGGCGAAGACGGCCGCCGCCCCTTTTTTTTCCTTTGTGTTCGGCTTTGGAATTTTAAAAACCAAGACGCCCGGGTCCTTTCAAATTTGCGGAAATCAGTGTCCTTTCCCCGGCTAAATTTTTGGCTAAATCGGCTGACTTTTTTTTCCTTCCCGAAATCCCTGTGGTTCCGCATTTTGCCGCCGGCTATATTCGGCATCGCCGGGATTTCCGAAGTGAATCCCGGAAAATTTAGCCAAGATTTAGCCGACCGATTTAGCCGACCGATTTAGCCGCATAGATTTAGCCGACCGATTTAGCCGGCCGATTTAGCCGGCCGATTTAGCCGGCCGATTTAGCCGACCGATTTAGCCGACCGATTTAGCCGGGATTTAGCCGCATGATTTAGCCGGTCGCGGAAGTGTAGCAGGGAAATGCAGAAACCCGCTGCGGATGGGATGTGGGCCAACCCATAGATATCCAGGACCCGCGCAGACTTTCGCCGGCCCCGGCTTCCGTTTGGGTTGTCTATCTTGGGCCCGAGGGTTTCCGTCTTCCGGTATTTCCTTTCCGGGTATATTTCTCATTGGGCATGGGGTTTCGCATGGTTCCGCGCTCTGTCCATCCGGGCCGCCACGCAACAATCGCAGGAAGCTCCTTGGGGTTTTTGCTTTCTTCTCCCCGCGCTGCGCTGGCTTTCTCTTTTCCTCCGGCGGCAGCGCCGTCGGGGCCGCTTCTGCTTGCCCGGACTTTTAAAAAATCCCGAAAAAATTAGCCAAAAAATAGCGGGCGAAGTCGCCCCAAACCCTCCACCTGATTAGACGACTCCGCGCTGAAAGAGATCGGGAACGTGGTCCGCACCTGCGCGAACCTGCAGAAGCCGTGCATGCTTCGACTCCTCGAAGGTGATCGGTACCTTTGTCGTGCGGCTCGCCGACAACAAGACGCTGAGCTCCACGGTCACGCTTGCGGAGGGGATCGAGGTCTTCAAGTATCAAGATGCCCACGCTGATCAAATTTCTAATGCAAGTTTTAACGCATGTAAGCAAGTTCGTATTTGAAAGCGAAGACTTTGCCTATGAATAGTCCGCAGCCAGATCGCCATCGAGTGCGATGCCACTGATGAAGCGCTGGGATACCTCGATGGGAAAAGTGGCGAAATTCGGGGAGAAGTCATGTCGCCCGAGGTCCGCCAGATCAAGAGCCAGCTGCACTCGCTGGCCGCGAACTACCAGGCCGATGCGAAGGCGCTGCAGTCCAACGCGGAGACCACTTTGAAGGCCATGGAGAAAGCCACGAGGGCGGAGATGATTGCCCGCAAGAAAGCCAAGGCGTTTTTCATGATTTTATTTCAGTAGTATTTAAGTTCGAGCTTGTATCTGCGTCCATTGCGTGAGCGTGTGCGTGAGCTGCGACTTCCACTTCGACGACGGATCGCGTGTGATCCGTCTGCAGAAGTACCTATCTCGCAATACAGCTCTACGTGATTCCCGGGACGCTTTGGTTGGATTTAACTGATCACGCCAAGAATGTATCGAAGTCCCAATATTTTTTCGCGTATAGCATTTTTTGGAATTTGGCTGCGACATCGGTTTTCTCGAAATTCATAGTGACCTATGATAGCCAGCTTTTCATCCCGGGTTCGTTCAGCCTCCAGCTTTCCGGTTCTATTCGCCAGGTGTATATCAACGCGGCCAAGGAGGAGTACGACGAGAAGCGCAAGAAGCACAAAGAAACCAGCGAGGCCGAGCGGAAGCAGTTGCAGGAGATTTTCAGCCAGGAGACCGAAGCCTTAGGGGAAAAGTTAAAATCGGCGGAAGAGGCCAAATGGTTTCAAGTGAAGTGCGTGGCTAAGTCGCGGGCCAAGGCCAAGGAACCGGCGACCGAGCAGCAATATGCCCTGATGGACGTGCTTTGGTTTCTGATTTTCTGATTTTTTTTTTAGTCGTGAGCGTGACGTGAGCGCGAAGAGGAAAATGGGCAAGAGTTAGAAGACGAGCACTCACCTCCGAAAGACTTTGTTTTCAGAGCAAAACTGTCACCAACAAAAATCAGCTTCCGGCGGACTGCCTTTCGTTGAACATGGGTCACTACGCCGTCGGGTGCAAGAAAGGGCTGAAACAGGGACAGACGTGGACGCTCTCCGCCGAACAATTAGCGAGAGTTTGTGTCGTGCCGATTAAGATCCCCACTAGCTTCCACATGGAGAGGATGAAGCTGACGTCGCGGTGCCAGATGGATCCTGCAAGAGAAGGCCATCGCCTTGGACTTCAAAGCCGACAAGAAGGCGAGGGGAATCAAGTTTGAGATGGCCACGCTCTGCCTGGGTCGGTGACCTGAAGTTCGACACCTTGATCCCGTATTTTTATTATCATCATGCTCCGTGTCATCTGATGCTCATCATCGTCATGCTCTCTATCATCTGTTGTTAGTGAAGTGCTTCATAGTCATAGCTTATAACGTACTGTCTGTGATCTCATAGCCATACTCGTCATTATCTCAAACTATCAGGCATGAGTGCGAGCCGAGCCGCGCTTTCGCGACCTCCCTGCCCGCCGAGTGCCGCTTGTCGGCCCCGCTGAATAAGCCCCCGGGTGCCAAGGGTGCTGAGGTCAAGGAGCCGGCTAAGAAGACTACTGCTGCTGCTAAGGCGGCTGCCGCACTGAGCGCTGCCGCGACGAAGCTGCAGTCCTCGTACGTGGGCCAGTCCCTGAACTTCTACACCGATGTCAAGAACAACGACGCCTGGGACAGCGAGGGTCTTTGCCAGGCCTACTTGGACCCCAAGAAGGTGGCTGAGCATGTCAAGCAGAACGCGTCCTCTTCCGCGGAGGAGTCCACCCGCGATCGCAGCAGCAGCTCGTCGTCGCACAGCATGAGCATGAACTTGCCGGGACCGAGCAGCGTGAAGCTCTTTCAGCAGCAGACGAAGTTGCGGAGCCAGTCGGCGTTGTTGCGTCCCCGCGGCATGAGCGAGCTGTCGATCGAGTCGGCGAAGCCGGATGATGACGAAACGCCCAACGCGAAGCGAAGCAGAGCCAACACCTTGGACGAGTTTACCTTTTTAGACGCGGACACGTAGTCTAGAGGTAAACTCGTACGAGATGCGTTTGTGCTCAGAAACTTGCCACTTCGACTTTCGTTGTCGGTAATCTTTTTTCTACCTCTCGCTGAAGATAGAGCACTGGCTTTGTCTGTAGATACGGAAGCTATTACGCACATACGTGCAGGACTACTTTTAGAAATATAAGCTTGATACTCATCAGCATGAGTTCGTCAACTCCACTGGAGCTGCCGCAATTCGGTCTGATTAGAGCCCGCGTCCTTCCTGCGTAATCGGACGGGGCTAATTTGTTTACTTTACTTCAAAAAAATTATGAGTTTCTTTTTCGATTAGAAAAATCGCTGAGATTTCAGCGAAGCGAAAGTGCTTTGGCTACACCGGCCTTCTTTAGAGTCGGCAGCTTAGACGTCTCGCCATCTACGTCTGCTGACTCGCAAATATTCGCAACATTTCTTTACTGTCTTTCGAGTGTCAATATCTATTTCTCATCGAAAGACAAGCACTTCTACACTATGGAAGTGCAATCTTCGAGCTTTTGTTTTTTTGTTAGAAAAGTAACAACCTGAGCGCTTCTCTATCGTCACGTCTTTCGACGTGGCGTTTGTGTCAACACCTTCGCCGTCCTCTCGTGAAGAAGCTACATGTAGTTTCTTCGCAGAGAAGCAATGCTGTCAAATGATGGGAGATTGTCTTCCATATCTGAAAGCGTTTCGCTCTACCCACCACGTGATGGATATGGTCTCCCAAGTCGCCGTGAGTTCTGCTGCGGACTTGGAGGCAAAAACGATATGGCGACGCGATAGCTGTTTCTTTCGCCAAGAACAAACGATGAAGAGCTTTGAAGATGGTCCCACGGTCGCGCGTGCCGATATTGCGCGACGTGAGTTCGAGAAAGCGAGTCGGTTTCGGATGTCTAAATTGAAAACTTGAAGAATTGTGTTGGAGAGGTCGAATAGTTGTGGTTTTGTAATAAACCACAACTATTCGAAATTTTAGCTCGGTGGAGAGGAGCTCGCATTTTCCGGAAGTGAAGTTGTTTTGCTCGGTTGAAGTTGAGTTTCCGGAAATGATGGCGTTTTGGTTTTCGGTGAGACGAAGTGCTGGCGTCGGTGAAAAGAATGTTGGTTCCGTGCATCGGTAACGTCGGTGGTTCAGATAGAACCTGTGCTCCCACGAAGTCGGTTTTTGCATGACAAAAAATTGTTTTCTCCATGAACAAAAGAAGTTTTCATGACAATCGAAGTCGGTTTTTCCATTTTAAAAAATGAAAAATACGGCTCAGAAAATGCAATAGTTAATACTGAACTTTCGCACTTTGTCCATTCATAGTACTACCAGCAAAATATTAAGAAAGAAGAGTAAAATCCTACAAAAAACAAGTTCTACCGATTACAAACCGCCGAAATCAAACGCAAAGCTAAAACACCACAGCGAAAGCATAAAGCGCTTCAGTACAGCACCACGCAGGAGACTAGTACCCCTACTAGTACGTCTATCATTAGTACCGAGCTACATCGTGACACGTAGTCACTTAGTGCTGCTAGTACTTGTTCCCATCGTAGTTCGTTTACTTTGTTGATCGTGCGTCTAGGTTTCTAACGCTTTCGCTTTACAGCTTTTAGCTTTTTATTATGTGCACTTTTTTAATTTTCTTCCGCTTTTACTCTTCTAGTACTTCTACAGACTCTTAATAGCTTTGCTTATGGGTGTTTTTAGGTCATCCTGCTCACTGCAAAACAAATTTTTTTTGAAGTAGAAGTCGGAAACTATAGCGTAACAAGTGCAAAGTCACTTGGCCACGCTGTTTATTGAGAAGCAGTAGACAGAACTTCTCGAGCTCTCAATTTATCAAGTTCTACAGTGAGTTTACAACGTTACGCAGATACTTGAAAAATAACCTGGGTTGTACTACAGGTATCTCAACTGTGCTTGTGGATCTCAACGTTGAGACGTCACAGCCCAACGTTGAGAAATATATCTCAACGACCAGCAGTGGTTTAGGGTTTCGGGTTTAGGATTTGGGGTTTAGGGTCGTCGGGCAGGGCAGCCGCCGCCGGTCGGCCGGCCGGCGGCGGCTGCCCTGCCCGACGACTCTCTCCTCGCTCTCCTGCGCTATTGTTGCCCGGCCCGTTGTGTGTGCCCCTTTGGCTTGTGTGCCCTGACTGTGTCTCACTATGCGCGCTGCCTTCGCGCGTTTTTCTAACTATCTACGAGCCCGCTCGCCGGCACTCGTGTTGGCAGGACCTCTGAGACGTTTGCTGCCGGGGCTTGATGCGCACCCTCACGCCACGCAGTTCTTCTGTGCGCAGACCGTTGAGACCAGTCGTTGAGCTCTTCGCGAATCCGTTGAGGCGTCTCAAAGCGTTGGGGTGCAACCGTTGAGATTCACTCGCTGGGATTCCTGTATAACGACCAAAAACCTTCGTAAGACCTGGCAGGGAGTTTTGTACTCATCTGGGCAGACTCCGACTCGTCTTCTGGGCCAAAAACCTCATTTCCCGTAAGTCCTGGAAGAAGAGCGCTGCTAGCGAAAATTCAGAACAATGGGTAGTGTTTGCGAGTTATATAAAAATATACTTACTTGAGACAGTTTGCGCAGCGTTTAGAAAGTGCTCTCATTGTTGTAACTCTTTCAAAGTTCCAGCTTTTTGGGTAGCTTGATAACAGCCACGAAGAAGACGGAAAAATACCTACGAAGAGCATTTGCGATCACTAAAACTCGCGCAGACATCGACTTCGATCGGAGACTTAGATAGAGAGCCAAAATATAGAGATGTATATCTATGCTGCCCCTCCATGCCGGGAAGGGCGTAATATGCGATGGTGGTAGAAGAAGATGATGGCATGACTCGCAACCCTCAGCACTCCAAACGTCTTTTTAGTACTATTAAATAATGAAATGAGTCGGCGCACTTTTCTTGAAATGAGTCGGCGCATCGTAGTCTGCTGTGCTACTCTCGATAGTGTTCCATGTGTGGTTGCGTCCGGATGCGAAAGCAAGACCTTCGCCCGGAATGCCGCGCTTCCATTCGAACACATACACACATCTGCTTTCATCGAAACAGCCTCCGCATGATCATTTGAAATGTATCATCTATGTCGGCATCTCGCACACATACTTTTACCTCAAACAGCACTTCGCTTTTCTGGTGGAAATAAAAGTACGGATCCTGCTGCACTGGAGATCACATCAGAAAAATGTTCTTTTTTTTGTGTTTCTAAATGATCTGCTTCTGCTGCAAGCATAGAGGAATGGATCATCATTGATTCAATTCAAAATTGAAAGCAGTTCCACTGGGCGAATCGCAATGATCCGAAGTACACGACCACGCAGGGCAAAAGATCAATATTTTAGTGACGAGTTCACAACTGTTGTGAATGTCAAAGCGAAAGGCAAAGTTACATGCGATGTATCTTCAGGCAAGAACGGACGACGGCGACGTTTTTTGTGTGGGTGTTAACAAGCATTAGTTCTTCTCCAAGCTATATACTGTTATTGCGGTATAATTGCCAACCTCATCTCTTTCATCAAGCTGAATATTTAAGAATATACTCGTTCAAGGAGTACGATCAAAATGGGCCTCTATTCCAGCGACAGCGACAGTTCCTCCACAGGTTCTGACAGAAAACAAGCACCTAGCTCCGGAACAGCTAGGGGCAGATCCATCATGGAAAAGCTAGCGGCTGCGAGAATGGCAAGCCGCGTAGAAGATCCTGGCAATACCGCCGCGGGAATGGATGAATCCTCGGACGACGATGCAGAACGATCAAACCCACGAAGATCCGGATCGAAACCACCGGCGTTGGTTGCGGCCACAAGCAGAAGGTCCACCACCTCTTCCGAAATCTTGGAAGGCGTTGTCGAAAGCGAGCAAAATAACGCGGACGTAGGTGCACCAGGGGCAAAGAAGAAGAAAAAGAAGAACGCGCCGATCGAGATCACCTCGAACAAGCGACAAGCGAAAGTGGCAAGCGTGATGAAAGGTGGTGCAGAAAAGGCTGGAAATACGACAAGCCTTTGCTCCAAGCGGCCAAAAGCGATGGACCCGCGTTTTCTGGACCACTGCGGGACGCTGAACATGCAGCACGTGAGTCGCAACTACTCGTTTCTGGAGGAGAGGAGACAGGAGGAGATGCAGGAACTGAAACAAGAGATCAGCAACTGCAGTGGAAAAAGAACTAAAGGAGCAAAAACTTTCTCCAAAAAAGCACAGAAGATGTTCACGAGTGAGAGGCAACTAGAGCAGAAAAGGAAGCAGCTGCAGCAATTCCAAAACGACGAGAAGAAGCGGCAAGATTTGACGGAATTCGAGCAGAAGAAACGGGAATTGAAGCAAAAAGAAAAGGAGAAAATTATGTCTGGGAAAAACACTGCGAAGCCGTACTTCCACAGCGACAAGTCCGTCCGGAAACAGATCCGGCAACAGAAATTGGATAAACTCGGGGAGAAGGAGAGAGAGCGGCGGAATGCGAAGGTTGAAAAGAGAAAAGCAGCGGCTTCTAAGAAGGTCTTGGCTGAGAAAGAGGTGCGGAAAGAAAGGAGGAAGCTATAATAAGAGGGAGGGTTCTAGATTTCGTAGTGCCAGGAGCTGCTTTCTTGCCGAGCATGAACACGAACAAACGAAAAGCTGTTTTTGTTTTAGTTTACTTCAAATGCAAAAAAGATGTATCTCTATTTACTTATTTTCCCTGTTGCTACAAATACAAAAGCAAAACAACCTCCTCTATTCTTGATTGCACAGCAAAAAAAATCGAGGCTGCGCAGCCTCTGCGCGTCCAATCTTGTTCTTGAATGTTCCAGAAATTGTTTTGTAGTTCCATTTAAACAAGAAGGTCTCGTTCCTCGTGTGGAGAAGTAGATCGCAATTGATTCTGGTACAATGCTATGATCTACCAACGTCGCATCCTGTCCTCTTTCGTTCTGTCGGAAGTATCGGTGTACGTAGATCTGCTTCAGGTTCTTGATATGAAAAACAAAATATAGGTTATCATCTATGAAATATGGCCGCATCTTCTACTCGTCTTTCTAGACACAGCATAATTTCTTGTTTCACGACACTATCAGCTTCAGCGGCCGCGTTACATCATTCCGAGAGCACAGACACGAAATTCATCTTTCTGGCTAAAAATCATCAAGTGGTTTGAGGTGGACTTTATCTTTTTACTTTATTCAAGGTGGACAAAAAGCGAAGAAGATTGTCCCGGGTAAGGTGACAAAGATGGAAATTTGAGCAACTAGTACATACAAACCTTATTCATCTTGAAGAGCATTAACATGAGCCCACACACAACTGCTCTAGTATTGTTGTGTGTACGCTGCGCCCGCGGCTGAGACGCCGGGTGAGCAAGAAGGTACCAGTAGACTATGTATCCAAGAAAAAAACTGTGTTAGTGTAACTTTCTTTGGCTGACAGCATCACAAATTTGCTCTACATGACAGAGAAAACCTGTCATGCGTGGCTTGTAAGGGAAAATCCACATGAAGAGAGGAGATCATGGCTGTCTGGCATGACAGGTGTAACTTTATTGCCTGTTCTGCATTACAGAGTTACACTTACACAGTTTTTTTCTTGCATACTATGCTGCATTTGTTCAATATCGAGAAGATCCGCAATGCGCAGATCAAGGCTATGGGATTCTCAATTGTTACATTCTCAACTGTTACGCGAATTTGTGATGCAAAATGACAATGAGCCGCCAGACCATCAAGCTGCTTCGCATGACAAGTTCTCGAATGGCTAGACAGCGTCTAAATCTGTGCCAAATCTGTCATGCAAGACGCGCAAGCTCCCTCCTTTCACTTTTACCATTCTTGCATTACGAATCCATGTAACAGTTGAGAATGTAACAGCTGAGAACGCCATAAAGGCAGCCGAGCGCGCCAAGGAGCAGGCCGGGCGGGTCCAGGCGTTGTGGGACAAGCTGCAGAAAGCGCACCAGATCGGGGAAAAGCAGCAGGTGAAGGTGGTACAGAGCCGGGACCGGGCGGCGCGGCTCGAGAATTTGTTGAGCACCGCCGAGGAATTTACCAACGCAATGCTGGAAGACTTCGATGTTGAGGAAAATCAAGGGCGGACAAACATGTTGGGACGGGGCCTGGGCGTGAGGATCGGACTGACAGCGACAGGAGGTGGATCATCCGGAGGTAGAGGTGGTGGATCATCCGCAGAGGCACACGAAGAGGATATGAATGCGGGTAGTATGTAGTGAGGTCACGAACGTTCTAATCTAGCGATCTTTTTGACACCTCACCTGCAAAACGACCGGCAGTTTCCAAGCGGCCGGAAGTGTTTTTGGACATAAAAGATTTCCACTTATCAAGCGGCCGGGGCCTTGCTGTCAAACAAGCGCGAGCGGATTCTATCGATTACCGCTTGATAAAACGACGCAAGGGAGCCGCCAAAAGGGGCGCCCTTCTGAGGCGCCCACCGCCCTGGTTTCTGGCGATTTGGGGCGCCCAAAAAGGGGCGACGCAAAAATGCCAAGACGAAAAAAAGCGCGAATCAGCATGGTATGGGCCCCATTTTGGCCCACATTCGGGCCTCGCAAAAGAGGCCACCAAAATCCGCCATTTCAGAGGCGGACTGAAGGCCAGAAGATGCGACTTTTCAACAGAAAAAACAAAAAAAACCAAAGTCCGCCAAAAGCAAAAAGCCAACCCGCATGCTATGGGCCCGATTTGGGGCTCCCAAGAGGCCGACCCTAGCGGGGGCCCTGGCGGGCCCATAGCATGCGGGGAAGCAAGGTTTTTCGATTCGAAACCAAATGGAGGCCAGCTCTAGCTCGAGATTTTTAGCGACCGCCGTACCGTCGTGCATAACATTACTCACAATGGCATGGTGGTCAGAGAAGTCGCGTCGTTTTTTGGCGCGAAGACAAAAAAATCGCCATGACCTCACTACCCCCGCTGAGGCGGCTATTATTGGTGCAGCGCCATTGTCCTCTACTCCACCAAGCTCAGCTGCAAATACTGATGAAGAAAGTGCTCAATACTTGTCCAAGGCGCGGCCGCCCGCACAGCCTTCTAAGACGAGTCAGGATTTTGAAGTAGAGGAGCAGCAGCAGCTGCAGCATGATGACGATGAAATCGACCTTGCCGAAAGGAGTCGAAAACGGCGGAAGATTGAGAAGAATGATGAAGAAGAGGGAGTGCGGCCTCCGCCCCCTAGCTCGGGCGTAGAGGCCGAGCGCAAGAATCTGCACGAGATCATGAATGAGCAGCATCAGATGGGACAAAAAAGTAAAACTTCCAAAACAAGAAGAGCGTCCAAAGATAAATCTTCTACTAAACACAGCAAAAATAAGCTCCTTCCCATCCCCACTCTCCTCCTCCGCGGCCACCTCCGGCACTACCAGCACGTCGGTATGCACTGGCTCGTGAAGCTGTACGACACGGGCGTGAACGGCATCCTCGCGGACGAGATGGGCCTGGGGAAAACGGTGCAAACCATCGCCACCTTCTGCTACCTGGCGGTGAACAAGGGAATTTGGGGCCCGCACCTGGTCATCGTTCCCTCCGCCGTGGTATGCATTGCAAATACGTCTGGGTCTGAGAGGATGCAAGGTTTGCCATGCGTGTCTGGCATGAGTAAAGAATTTGTGATGCGTGTCCAAGAAAAGACCCTTGTGCCTGTCATGCAAAAACGCAGTTTGTCATGCGAAAAACGCAACGCAAAGCCTCACAAATATTTCTCATGCTTGGCAGCTGTGCATTACACAGCATTCACTATTCACAACCCAGGATTACAAGTTTCCAGACATCCAGGGATATTTGAAATGCATACGCGGTGTTCAACTGGAAGAACGAACTGCAGAAGTGGGCCCCGGGGCTGAAAACGTTAGTGTACCACGGGTCTGTATTGTGAGGAAAAATCCCCCCTCCCCATACCAAACCGGGACACTTCTGAAAATTTGTGATGCAGATTTGAGACCACAAATCGTCGCTGTATTGCATGAAGGCAAGTCTACAGGCTCCGCCACATTCTACAGGCGGTCTGTCATGCTGTTGCTCCTACAGCGTAGACGTCTGCCATGCTAAGCGCCTAGGCCAAAACTTGTCTACTCAGGCCTGATATGGGCCTGCAGTCCTCGCCAGCGAGACAAATCTGATTTGTGTACTCAAATACAGCATCGCAAATTTCGTTTTCGATATGGGGAGGGGGGATTTTTCCTTTTGATAGTCTGTGAGCGAGCGACAGAAGTTGCGGAACAAGTGGTCGACGGAAGACGCGTTCCACGTTTGTGTCGTCAGTTACATTAAGGGTTGAAAAAATTAAGGTTTACATCAGGGTTTTGGTTCGCGGCTTCATAGATTTCGCAGCCCCCGCCTTTGTCCCTCGTCGCACCGCCCGGCAGTTGTCCAGGTGGTGCCTTGGTTCGTATTTCGTCTGGCTGGCAAAACCTCCAAAGCCGCCGGGCCTTCAGAGCTGAAGGCCCTTCTACCTTGATGCCGATCCAGATTTTGTGCGAGGTGTCGCCACAATTCTGACGAGCGCGCGCTGGCTGATTTGGGGGTCAGCATTTCCCTCGAGATCTAGGCTGGCATCTACGCCAGGCAAGCCGCCTCGCCTCGCGCGTTACTTGGTACGCGGAGCAGGCTGCCCGGCTTTTCTGCCTCCGGATCTCGTTCCGCAATCTTGCGGGACAACGTTCGGAGGCAGAGGTAGATCACCATCCTGGCCAGCCAAAGAGATGCTTGCCCCTGTGATGGCTGCCGCCAAAGCGGCAGGGTTTTGGTCAGGGTTTTGCTCCGAAAAGG